>BSBK01011433.1:0-313111 GCA_027943335.1 Chamaecyparis obtusa
ATCCTTCATATAGATTCATCTCACATCTTGCATTTCACCTCATATTGCATTCATGCATCTTTTCTCTTGGAAGTTTGGTTGTTTATTCTTCCATTCCCTTCTTTTCTATGTTCTTTTTGAGAAACTTCCACAACGTTTCCTCTTTGCATTATTTTCTCAAGGGGGCACAACCCCTTATCCTCTAATCCTAGCCTAGGGCATCTTATTTTCTTGTCTTTGACACCACGCCACTTGTAGCATCACATCAAAGAGGGGCAAAATGTAGACACCTCAAAAATTCATTGGTAAATAAAAGTATTTTTATTTCCCAAAAACCCCTAATGAGATCATCATTTGTTAATTAATTAATTATTTAATTAATTAAATTATTATTATTGCATTAATTCCTCCTATCTTAATTAAAAATATTTAATTAAGAAATCCCTTCCAAAAATGTTTAAATCCAATTTAAACATCATTCCCTCCAAAATTTATTAACTATTGAATAAATTGACCAAAATCCTTTAAATAAATAAAATATTTATTTAAATCTCTCAAAACCCTAGAATCTTCTAGAGATTTCTAAACCTTTCTAAACTTTCCTAAACTTTCCTAAACCTTTCCTAAACTTGTTTGGAAGGTGTTTCCTAACTTTCTTAGCCTAATCCAGTCTCCTTTGACTTTTGGTCAAAACCCCTCATTAATGAGCCTTATAGACTCATTAATAGCCTCTTACACACTAATTAAGGCTCTTACAACCTCATGAATGAAACCCATGTCTTCTCTTTCATCCTTTTTCCCTAGGCACACATCCCAAGTGTTGCTCACACATGTGTGAGCAACCCTTAACCCTCATCCATCTAACCTTACCTCTAACTCAACCCCAAACTCTACCCCAAACCCTAACTCTAACCCTAACTCCACTACCTAGCCCAAGCCCTTCCTCAAATCCTATAAATACCCTCACTTCCAAAAGAAAAACACCAATTCACATAATCATACTAAGTAGTGTTATAATGCTAGTTTACTTCTAGATCATAAGCTTTTAGCATATTTTCTAGTTTAATTCATTTTCAAGCTTTCCTAAATCACATCTTAGCTTAGATAACATAGATTAATCTTATTTTGTTTCTTTTTTGTATCACATTTCATCATATCATGCTTCATTTTGACTAAAATCAATCCTAGATTAATCATTTGTAGCTTAATCTCTCTTTGAGCATCATTAGGCTCCTTGAGGCTCTAGGGGACAACCAGGTGTTCTATACCCAATATTGTGCCATTATGGGGTTCTCATGGTCCCTAATATGTCCCAATCCATCCTAATCTGCATTAGGGACAAGCTCCAAGTGTTTTGAGAGCACACCCAAATCCCTAAATCAAGAACAAATCAAACGGTGACATGGTGCACCTGTTTAAGTTCTATCTAAATGACTTTGTAAATTGTATTTTTTATATGTTAGGAATATGCTATTAAATTGATGTTTGAATGTCTATGCTTGTTCCAAACAGGTTAGGTTTTCTCTGATCACAAATGCAAAACATTTCAAGAACAAGGACTTGAAAGAACTATGTAAAAAATTTTATGTGGTACACCAATCATCTTCAATAGATTACCCACAAAGTAATGGACAACCAAAAGCTACAAACAAGAAAATCTTAAAAATATTGAAGAGGACTGTGGATAATTCAGGTAGAGATTGGCACATTCAAATAAAACCTACTGTATGGGCTTATAGGAAAAGCATCAGAATGCCAACATGAGCTACACCATTCTCAATAGTCTATGGAGCTGAAGTAGTTTTACCTTTGGAGGTAGAAATTCCATCTTTAAGAGTCTCATTGCATGGGTTACTAAGTGAAGAAGACTATAGGGTTGCTAGATTGCACGAATTGGAGCTATTAGATGAAAGACACCAACAAGATTTTAACCAATTAAAAGTGTATTAGAATTGAATGTCAAGGAACTATAACAAGCACATTAAATCAAGGACATTCAAAATAGGTGATCTAGTGTTGCAAGAAAACCCCAAAAACCAAGCAAAAAGAGAAAAGAAAGGAAAATGGGAAGCAAACTAGTTAGTACCTTTTGTGATCACTTCATCTTTTGGGACTAACACCTATAAACTAGTTGATTGTAAAGAAGAAGAGTTACAAGAACCTATCAATAGTATACACCTAAAGAGGTTCTACACATGAGTCAATTGAAAGGGTATAAAGAGAAAGAATATCAAAAAATTAGTTGAAATAGCATCCTATTTATTGTACATAATCAAAAGAGATCCTAAAAAACTCAAAAACATTGAAAAACATAAAAGAGAAAACAAATTAGAAATGTAGGAAAGATAAAAAAATAGTGGAAAATTGAGCATGAAGAAAGCCAAAAACATTCAGAAATGATCCTAAAAAGGATATTGTCTTGGTGAAAACCTAGAAAATAGGCACCTTGATGATATGGAAACAAAAAATAAAAAATTGGAAAAAGAGAAAATACAAAAAAATTGAAAAAAAGAGAAAAAGTGCCTCGGTGAAAACCTAGCAAATAGGCACCTTGGTAGAAAAAAAAAAGGGGAAAAAAGATTGAAAAATAGAAAAAGAGAAACTCCATTCAATCAGTGAAAACCTGGTAAACATGTGTCATTGAAAGTCCAAGTTAGTCTCATGCTTAGTTGTCACCCTTGTAAATATTGCATTCACCAGCATTTGTATATATTGCATAATAAAACTCCACAGTTACATTTGCAAGTACCTAAAGCTTTAATCACTAATCTACAAAATGTCCCAAGTCCGTCAAATGTAATCACATCAAACTAGGGGAAAATCTATTCTGAATGAGGAAGGATTCATCAAAGCAAACATCAATCTGACACCAAATCAATTCATCAAAACATGAGTGAAACACTTACATGATCATATCTTAATCCTAATATCAATCAAATGAACAGAAAAATTTGATCCAAGATCTCACAAAGACCTTATCTTTATCAAGATTAAAAGTATGAAATGGATGGAACTATACTTGAAATATGGATTTAAAAAATAGTGCAATTTTTTTTTTAAGTGATTACTTGATTAGTGAAGTCATGTCTTTCAAGAAAATTGATGAAAGTTTTTAAACTAGATAAGCTATGATGAGAGCATGATATTTTATTGGTTTCTGAATGAGTGTCTTAAGGTCAAGGTTTTAAAATATGTGTCAGTTGTCTAAGGACATGATCATCAAAGAATCATCAAGGACATGTAAATATGGAAAAATTGAGATCTTTGTTTGTTTACGCAACATGATACATTGGATATTTTGATGTTAAATATCATAATACCAAAATCCACTTGCGACATAAAATCCAATGAAATCGGTATTCATACTCTCATGATTGATTTCAATCAGTGATAGTTGTACCAAGAATGGGAAGGCAACATGGAAAGTAAAGAGGTAGTCATATCATCATGGTTGAACTAGTGATGGTTGTACTAATTTCAGGTTTCAAAACTGCTCAATGATGAATATAAGCTCCTAATTTGTGAATAGTGAAAACTAGCTGCATACATCCTAGATTAAATGCATTTAAGGTGTTTGCCTTTCTTAGCTTGAAAATAGATTTGAAAAAGAGAAAAAGAAAAGAGGGTGGAGTTAATAAAAAATAATAAAAAATCAAACGTTCATCAAAAACTATATGTGATAGAGTGTGTTGTAAATAAAAAATAAAAAACAAAGGTGCCTTTCATTAGATCAATTGCATTTAAATCAAGTTTCATTTGGATTCATCTGATTTCTTTTAATCTTGCATCCATTTAGGGCATTAATCTTAGTTCATTTAGATTCATTGCATTAGGTTGCATTCATTTTAAATCAAATCATTGCATTATCATTATAATTTCATATCATTAAGTTCATTTTAAAGTACATTTGTATTAGTTTGAATTCATATAGTTTGTTCCATTCATTATCATGCATCATGTCATTAAGTTCATTTAAGATTGCATTACATTAATTTGCATTCATTTTTCACATTAGTTAGTTGCATTAATTACATCATTTCAAATTATATCATTAGGACATTATTAATCACATTGCATTAAATTCATTGTAAAATATTGCATTTAAAGTCATCTTATTAGTACATTACATTTTTCGTATAGGTGCATTCATCAAAGTTCATTGCATTTAAACATTGAATTATATTAAAAAAAATTAAGTGTATTAGGTCATCGCATTTACATCTAGATCATCATTAATCCCTATATCATATATCATTATCTTCATCATTAGTCACTAAAACATCATAATCCATACATCATATAGTGCATCCATTACATTTACACCTCATTTTACATCCATCGCATTAAATTGCATTATCCATAATGTCATATAAAAATGCATCCATAAAACATCATCACATAGCATTAATCATTAACAACCATTACATATTCATCATCATGCATCACACCATATAATAAATGCATACATCTAATCTATGTCATAAATAAGACAATCATTTGCATCAATAGGAACATAAAAATGTGCATTCATATCATAAATAACATTTGAAAAGCATAAAAACAAAGCATGTAGAGATAGAATCATATAGATCTGCATATGATATAAAGCACCTAAAAAAGGAGTCCAATACATAATGACATCATATAAAGTAAATCTATCAACAAATATTAGATTCCATCAGAATATGTGAATCAAAGTCTATCAAACATAACCAGTATTGATCATGAATAAACATCATCTGATAAAAGAATATGATTCCAATGTCTCGATGTCAAAAATAATCATCATAATATACAAAAGAATGGATCAATCATACATGCATCAACTACCAGAAGCTTTGGCACCATTAGGACCAGGACCTGTGTCAAGACCTCAACTTGAGATCGCCTGTAGCCCATGCTGACTTATAGTAGTCATGAATGCTTACATCATTCTACTTAGCTGACTAACCTGCTACCTAATCTCTGACACATCAGATTGCAAAACCCGAACATCATCAGTTGACATTGTAGCCTCTGTAGGAGGAGCCTTAGTAGGTGGAGCCTATGGAGGAGCCTAATTTGGAGCCATAGAAGAAGATGGAATGGAAGAAGATGAATAGAAGAAGATGGAAGAGATGAAGAAGATGGAATCTGTGAAGGAATAGGACCCTATGGAGGAGGAGGTGCTGGAGGTCCCTGTGCTTGATCGAGAAAGATTTTTGTTGCATGTGCATCCACATCAACAATAACCTATGCACCCACCTTCCTGAACACTCTCACTCTGTGTTGACCCCATCTAGCTAGTATATCAACCCCAACCTGATGGAGTGCTCTGAATAGACCACTCCTCACTCTCACCCGCCCACCCCTCATCCACACTCCACCTCTGACAGGAGTGAGGGTAGTAATCACAGGTATAACATCCTTGCCTCCTCTATCACCTGATCACCCCCATCATCCTCGATGACCCCATATCCTACCACTATCACCACCATCCCCACCATCATCATCTGACTCCTCCTCAATCTTGGGTACTGGCTCAGTTGGATCTATGAATCTAGGAAAAGGGTTTTGAGTGAACCACTATGCATAATCGTCAGTCATTCCAGTGTCAATGATGTGATCTCTCATATCCCATGCAAGATGGGGCAGCTATAGGAAGGAATATCATGTTTTCCAATAATCAATCTAAGGGCCCCAAAGGGACTTCACCACCTATACATGAGCATATAGGGTTAGCCCCTGTGGCATCCCCTAAATCTAGCCATACTACCATAGAAATCACTGGAAACAAAACCTCTCAATAATCAAGGGCATCTGACCTATCATCCATCATGGCATGCACATGTATGGTAACTCAGCTGCATCCTCTAGCCATGGCTCACAACCAATGTAAGGTCACTAGACCACTTGATCAATATCATTAATGATCTAACACCAATAATCTAACTTGTCTAAGTGGCCTTGCAAAACCATACCCTCATACATCTAGGTGAAAGGACAACCTATATCCTGATGACAAACAAAGATAGGACGTGTGACGAGAATATGCTCCCAAGTCCACAACTATAGTAAGACTACTCCATTAGAGAGAGTAGAACCGCGATGATAAATAATAGCATGAAGCTCATGATACAACTATGCCAACATGTAGGAGCCCCAATCAAACCTTCAAGGATGAGAAATCAAATCCTCAAGAATTTGGCCCAAACAATGGCAAAACCATGACCCCGCTGATCAGGAACTAGGAATCCAACAACGAGTGCCCTAAGAATGGCAGGAAGCACAAGGAAAGAAGGAAAACTGAGCCCACTGAATGCTCTCATCTCCAATAGTGGGATCTAAAAATAGGCATCAACATAATGTCCCTTTGTATACCCGGTCATAATACACAATATCCCCATGAGTAGGGATCTGTAGAAACCAATAGACATCCTCAGTGGTGATCATCATCCCTCCCATAGGCAAGTGGAAAGTGGTATGGTCAGAGTGCCTACAATCTACCATAGTTGTGAGTAGACCTTGATTCACAAGGAATTGAGGGAGATTGAGTAGGAAAGGTAAACCACATTGGCCTATGACTCGACGCTCAGCTCCACTCAAGTCATTGATCATATTGAATGATAATGGATACAAGCCTCAAACACCTAGCTTCCAAAGCTGAGCTTGCAAAAACAAGTTTAAACACATCAGGAATCAAAATCATTACTTATTGGATCATCTTAAGTCAATAGAACAATCAAACCTAATCAAACCATAATCAATTTTCCCGATTCTACTCAGAGAGGATGGATAATTTATCATCATCCACCATCTAAATCAAGATTGACTATCAAATATTCAATGTCGAATGATTCGAATTGACATCACACGACTTGCTAGAAGCAATTTTCAAAAATCTAAGCCAATTGATAACTTGATGACATCAGAAAAATTGGAAAACTAACTGAGAAGCTTGCAAATCTGACTAAATAAGTTATACATGCTATTTCATTACTTAAAAGGACTAAAAATAAAATGTGTAGTTTAAAACATCAAACACGTAGAGAAACTAATTGTACGTGCTACAACAAAGTGTATGCACTACAGGAAACCCCTGTACGCGTTGTTAAATTTTTTAAAAGTGCAATCAAATGTGAACACACTACAAAAAAGGGTAGATGCAAAACATGCCCTAGTTCTAGCATTTGTAAGCACTATTGAAAAGGTTATATGCATTGTGGAAAACTGCGGATGCGCAACAGGATGGGTGTACATGCTATGAAAAATATTGTATGCACTATTTAATTCGAAAAATGAAAAAAATATACTTTTTCATAGAAAAATCAATTTTTTTCCAAATTAAATGCAAAAACCAGACAAGAGAGGTTCTCAGGGTACATATCAAAGGTCCATAGCTAGGTGGATGTAGATATTGATGGCCTAGCTCAAACCTATGCTCTCGGATCAAGATCACCATCACAGAAAGCTCAAAAGGGGGTCAGAGTAAATAGTCAAAAGAGAAGGTAAAAATGAATAGTAAAAAGACCTTTTACACCTTTATATATCCCATTTTGACTTAAAAGCAGTGCAATTTAGCAGAAAATGACATGGGACCGAATTTTCAAAACCAATCAACCAAATTAGGGGTATTTGTCATCACTGAATTGTAAATACATTATCAGAAATCAAACTAAAATTTGCTCATAATAAACTATTTTTCCACACTAATTGATCAAAAACACATTATCTTTCACCAAGACCAAATTTCACTTCATTTATGATGGGAAATACACTTGGACAATTAGGACTGACATCATAATCATCAAATCAGGAGCATAACATCAAATAAGAGCTTAATCTTTCATAAAAAAAAATTCACTTATTAATCAAGTGGAGCATCAAACATCAAATTACACATTATATCAACGACCTATCATCAGAACAACCATCAATAACTTCAAATCAATTAGAACTTCATCAAATCTATCATCAAAATATAAATCTTTTATCAAATATCAAGTCAAGCATCAATCTAATCAAGACTTCGCATAAAAATGATCAAGACATTCTTCGAACTGATACACTTCACATCGATTCAAAGAGGGGCATTTGTAATCACCTAAAAATGGACAAGATTAATTCAAGTGAGAAACCAAGGCAAAATCAAAGCAATAGAATCAAGTCAAGCTAAAATCAAAGTTAAATTGCAATCAAACCATAATCCAATTTAATTGAAAATCAAAAGCCAATAAATCAATTTAAATCAAATAAATAATGATAAATCAATAAATTGTGCAATTAATCTAATTAATTTTATAGTTCAATTTAAATCAAATCAACCCATTTAAGGGGTACACATAGCTAAACAAGTTAAATAAATTCAATTAATAAATCCTAATTTTCCCTCAACATGACATGGGAGGAAAATGCCTCAACCAATATGATTTAAGGATCAAGATCACATAGATCAAGCTTAAAATGAATCTCAATCACACATAAGGTGAGAGAATCTTGGCCACCCATTTTGTCTCTTTGTCCCAAGCTTTGAGGACAATCCATTTAAATTGTCTCCAAAGGTGGGACCATGGACTTAACCCTAATCCAACCATGATCAACTCAACTCCACCCCCTACCCTTGCCAAAATCTATAAAATAAAGGCTTAAATCAATCAATTATCATCCACAAATATGAGAATAGCATCAAACTTTTTGTAATTTTAAGCTAGAAAGGCAAATTTAGTACTAATTAAGGCTTAATTTCATTTGGAATTGAACTTTTAGTTTACTTATCATTCAATTCTCATTTTAGGGTTGTCACTAATGGGAGCTTGCTAAGAGATTTGTATTAGAAAACCTAAATAGAGGTCCATAGAGTGCTTAATTTTCATTTATTTACTTAAATAGCTTACTCTTTGTGGTAATTTAGTTATTATTTTTATTTATTTGCAATACTAACCTTATGAAGGTTCTTTCCATAGCACACACTTATCGTAAACATGAAATTCAATACTGAAATAGATCTAACAATATAAATTCATCCATGAAATGAAACACATAACACAAATATTTTGGTTACCTAGAAACCCTTGAAAGGTAAAATTGGGGTGGGGATGACACCCACAAATCTTCACTACTGCAGTATTAAAGTTTTTCTGTTAGGGCTTCAAAGTTTGATCATTGACTGATGATCTACCCTGTGAGAGGTCTACCATGTTAAGAGCTTATAGAATTATACAATCTACCTTGATTAAAGGATTTAAAACTTGCAACAAAGTAAGCACTTGGGTAAGAGACACTTGGGTAAGAGATTTACATAGGCCTATGAGGACCACTCTGTTAAGAGATTTAGCCTGATTCGCCTGCTAAAATGTATCATTACCTGATCCTTTGGTTTTCACTATGATGTTGATAATAAATCTTCTCCTTCCAATACTCGTTTGATTTCCTCAATCAAATATAGCTTTGTTATGCCCTTCACTGCTTTTCTCAGTCACACACTGACTGATCTCTACCTATATCAAAAATACTTCTATGCTCTGTGTACATGTGATCTCCTTCATTACATTCAAACACATACATCATTTTAGGGTTAATATCTCATCTTATATAGACATCAAATCAACCTCCTAGATCAAGATCAATGATCTATATTCTCTACTTATGTCTCTTAAGCATTCCATTTTTCTAATAGGTAACATGGCTTACATAGGAATTAGTGATAAAAAAATAAAAGGTGTAATCAACTCCTTGATTCCCTCAAAAAACATTAAATATTGTATAGATGTCAGAAAAAATGGTTTACCTAATTGTTTGTGCCATTACAAACACATATGTCAAAACTATCTTGCTCAGCATATGAAGTCTCTGACACTCGACATTTACCATTCTTCATATACTAGTGCTCAATAATGACTCTTCTATACAACTCGGCATAAAATTCTTGGTGACTATTGAAGTACTCGGTGAGCTATGACTTGCTTGGCAGTAAATACTGCTCAGTAACTATACAAAATACAAGTCTAAAACATAACTTAGTCTTTACAAGATGGCTCGGTCACAGTGATGACCGACCAACATTTGTTAGAAAATGACTAAGTGTAAGACACTAATAGACAAAAAAACTTAGGGATCAACACCCAAGTGCACATTTCTCATCATCACATTGTTGAACTCTCCTCTTAAATCTTCCAGTTCTTCTTTAGTGTCATGAAGGTGTGCATGCAAGGTTCCTACCTCTTTCTCCAACTTGAAAATTTCATGCTCTTTATCCTTCAAGGCTTGGTTCTTATATTTTAGGGCATCTTCAACAACTCTCCTTGCTTCCATCTCTTCACACATTTTGATGGATTGGGCTTCAATCTCTCTTTTAAGATTCTTCTTGTCTTGGTGCAAATTTTTTACTCTCTTTACCCTCCATATTTTCCTTAAGGATCTTCCCCAAATTGTTAAGCTTCTCCAAGGGTACAAATCTATGATACCAATTGTTAGTATAATAAGTCACTGAGAGGTGGGGGAATCAGTGCAATCACAAATCTGATACTTTTAACAATTATCTTCCACAATAACCACATGCAAATAATATTCTGACAATAAATCATAACAAGTAAAATATTCACACACATAGAAAACTTGACACAATATTTTTTTTGTGGAAACCCTTGTTAGAGGGAGAAAACCATGTTGATCCCTAAGTTTTTTTGTCTATTAGTGTCTTACACTTAGTCATTTTCTAGGCAATGTTAGTCAATCATCACTGCAACCGAGTCATCATGTATAGGCCAAGTCAAGTATAGACTTTTATATTGTACATTTATCGAGCAGTAGTTACTACCGAGCAAGTCAGTAGTCACTGAGTATTTTAGTATTAGCCGAGATAGTTTATGTCAAGTTGTGTAGATATGCCAGTGTCAGACACTAGGGTATGAAAAATAGTCAGTGCTGAGTGCCAGAGAATTCTAATGTTGAGTAATCAAGATTTGACATATGTGTTTGTTATGGCACAAACACTTAGGTAAAACATTTTGGCCGACATCTACATAATATTTATTGTTGGTAGAGGAAATCACGGAGGTGATTATACTTTAGAATTGTAATCATTAATCCCTATGTAATTCATGTAACTAATCAGAATTAGGGAATGGTTAAGAGAAAAAAGTAGATAATCCAAATCGTAGATCTGAAATCATGGAGTTGATCAATTGTTTATATAAGATGAGATCCAAACCCTAAAACATATTATGAGGAAGGAGAATTGTGTGAAGAAGATCTCATACTTGCAGAATAACAAAGTGTTTTGATTATCAGAGATAGAGTCCAGTGACCGAGAAGAGCAGTGAAGGATAGACCATATATATATTTGATAGAGGAGATCAAATCTATATTGTAAGGACAAGATCTATTATCAACATCATAGTGCAAACTGAAGGATCGGGTACTGAGACATTCTAACAGGTGAATTAGGATAAATCTCTTAATAGAGTGGTCTTAGAAGACCTAAGTAAATCTCTTAACTGATTTCTTAATTTGTTGTAAGTTTAAATCCTTTTTCAAGGTAGATTGTATAAGTCTTAAATCTCTTAATAGGGTAGAGCCCTCATGGGGTAGATCATCATTTTATGATCAAACTTGTAGCCCTAACAGGCAAAATTTAATACTACAGTACTAAAGATTTTTGGGTGTCATCCCCACCCCATCTTTACCTTTCAAGGGTTTCTGGGTAACCAAAATCATTGTGTTATGTTTCATTTTCATGGATGATGTTTAAAATATTAGATCTATTTCAACATTGAATTTGACGTTTGATTTATGCAAGTAAGATTATGTCAAAATGGAATAATTGGTAGATATCTAATTCACCCCCCCCCCCCCCCCCCCCCCCGCTCTTAGTATATCACTTTCCCATAATAGATTTCCAATAGTTGGTACCAAAGATAAGTCTCTTAAAGAATTCTAATCACTTGTGAGTCAAATATCTTGAGATGGAGGTTTATAAGTTGGGAAAGATCATAGAGAATCAAAAGATTGGCATTAAGCTTGCATTATAACAAATCGAAGCAGCCAGAGATGAATTGAAGAAATCCCTAAGCAAAAGAATAGAAATAGAAATACAACAGAATGAAACTCAATACCAAGAAGATGATACTAAAGGACTATTTGACAATGGTAACTCTACTGAAAGTGACAAAGCTATAAAAGATCTTCTAGAGAAAAACAACATACTGAATGAGGACATCAAAAATCTAAATAGAGAACAAGAAATACAATTAGTAAGACTTTGTGAAGTTGTTGATCAAAAAAAGATAGCTAAAGAAGATAAGAAAATGGCTGAAGAAGATAAAAGAAAAATATATATGAGACTTGATGAAAGAACATGTGACATGTAGAGGTTGACAAACAATCAATTGGACATGGTAAATCAACTGCCACTTGTTAATTCAATGTACAACTTTTGAGGAATGATGCGTGTAAGCCGTAGAAATTCCAAGTCATTCCTGAGAGTGCCATTTTGGGAGATCTCATAGGAGCCCTATCGTCAATCCCTCCTAAGGTTTTGATGATCAATGATGTATGCAGATGTTATATGTGTAAGATCAGAGAAATTGGAGATTATGAGATGAGAGAAGCCTATGACTAATTATGTAGGAATGATGTGTTGAAGCCAAAACACCAAAAGGTTGTCGAGCGAGGGTTGGTGCATGCCCTTGATTTCCCACAAAATTTCAAAGTTGAATGGATTAAAATTGTACTAAGACAAGTACATGATATGAAAATTTGGTTGGAGGATGGACCAGTTAAGATTACTAAGGAAATTATACACAAAGTGACTGGTTATCCTAGTCTTTGAGGGAAAAAGAATATGAGATGCCAAAGTAAGGAGGAAATTCAAGCTAACACCTCGGTGGTGTGGAACAAAGGAGGAATGACTATTTCAACTATCACAGATCTAGAGATTGATTTTGCAGTGAGGGTGATAGCACACAAATTTATCAATCCAATAGATTGGATAGTGTTTTGTGCATATCAGTAGATCAATCTTCGAAGATAGTAAAGAAGGATCATATATATGACCTTTCCAAGCTACAATTGACATAGCTTTCTAAGAACCTCACATCCATCAGGAAAGAAAAGAACTCAATGTGTAAGTTTGGTTCTCTGCTTGTCTGTCTATTTTTCTATGTGTAGAATAGTTTTCCTACAATTGGGGATGTTGTATGGGATAAGAACCAACCTATCACAGTACAGATTAGTGAATTTATTGATCAAATGGGTGAGAATTTTGAGAGTGTAATGGATAGCTATTTTGTTGAATTCAAGAAAATGAGGAAAAGAAGTAGGATCCCAGTATCACTAGTGGATAAGTACTACAAAGACATATGTTTCCTAGTTGATACATATTTCACATATGCACAAGCTGTTGAACCAAGGGTATCATGGCTAAGGCCTTTACCTTATGAAGTCAACATAGATGAAATAGAAACAACTATAACAACCTTATTAGTAGAGGAAGTAGATAGAAAAGATAAGTCATTCGGAACATATGAGGAACCTAAATCTAAAATAACCTTGGGATTAAAATATGTAACCATAGAGAGGAAAAGAAAGAATATAGTGAAAAACCTAAAAAATATGATAGGAGAGGGAGAAGAGGTAGATGTGCCTCTTGCATTGACTCAAGGATTAGGAGAGGACAAGATAAGTGAGTCAGAAGAGAGTGAAGAGGAGGATACTGTGTTAGTTAAGAAAGGAAAGAAGGCATCAGTTGTCGAGCCCATAAAGAAGCAAATATAAAGAACTAAGCCCACACCCTCCCTGGTAATTAGGCCTAGAACTAGGATAGCTTCAACTGTTTCAGCTGTCGAGCCACAAAAGAAGACCCCTACTTCAGGTAAAAGGAAACCAATTTAGGCTAAGGCTATATTGAGAAATGTAAGAAAGAAGCCAAGAAGAAAGTTGATTTTGGAAAAAGATGATGAGGAAATAGAATTTGATGAGGATATTAAGAAGGCATTATCTCAAAGGAAACAACTAACTATGGATGAGATATGACACAACATCACAAGCACTATCAGCTTAGCAGGCTTTAAGAAGATTAAATTAGAAAAACTGAGAATTGAAGATAAAGAGAGAGTAGAACAAGCTATTCTTGAGATGCTCTATATATTCAAGATAACACCATTACAGTTGGGTAGTCATATTCTTGATGAACTATACAAAAGGATAGCTTAGAAATGGGAGTATGCTTTGATGACCGAGAAGCAAATAAGGGAGAGCACACTTGCTCAAGTCATGCCTGACTTATCCCCTAAATACATCAAGCAATATATGGAGAAGTATAGAAATAGATTTGTACCCAAGATCTGAGCATATTTTGTATTACAACAAAAGGTTGAAGAGATTGTACAACAGAGCACAAGATCATGGAAAATCATTTTTGGTCTTATTGTTGATAAGAGTGCACAACCGAGTGCAGGAACATCTAGTGGAGTAGAACTAGACAATAAGGAAGATATTATCGAGTCGCTTAATGAGAAGGAAGAAAAAAAGAAGGATAAAATAAGTGAGTCACAAGATGTGATCACAATTGTTGACATTAGTGAGGATACTCCAATGAAACAAAATGTATTGACCAAGGAAGACATTCAGAAACAAATAGAATCTGAGGCAGTATCATACAAAACATTACCAAGCATCAATCAAGTATTAATACAAGTGAAATATTATCCATGGATTGAAAGTACTTCAATTGTTGAGACTACCCAAGAAAGTCCACACATGGTCTTAGTTGATCTACTAGCCTCACCAAGAGTCAATGCCAAGAAACAAGACAAGTCAAAAATCACATCATAGAATACACTTTCCAAGGAGAAATAGGAAGAGAAGGTCAAGGAAACTCATAAGGAGAAAGAAGATAGATCTGCATTAGTTGTAGTAATCCCTCAAGTGGAAGGCACACAAAAGGACAAGATGTAGAAAGAGAAAGAACATGATAAATGAGATCCTAAGGAACAAGAGATAATTAAAGCTCTCATACATATGCCGAGTGGAAACACACCTAGAAAGAAGACATAAAAGAAGGAGAAATATCCTACCACACAGGTGACACTCGAAGAGGTTATAGTGATTCCTAAGTGGTACACTAATAACTTGACCTATGAACAAATACAAATCTTGTAGGATCTACTAAAGAAGAAGAGTAAACAGGAAGAAATGAGAAGGGAATATCAGCAAAAGAAGGTACTACATGAGATAAAAGGTATTTTCATAGATGCCTTTGAGATGGATGATGTAAATGAATCTGCACCTATCTTGGAACAACTTGTTCATATAGTCAAGAAGGTGAATGATGATGATAGTGAGGCTAATGATAAGCTGTTATAGTGGTCAGAAAGGAAGTTTGAGACCAAGGTGCTCAATAAGGTCTTTGCAGACATTGCAGTGAAACAGGTAGAACTCTCTACCTTAATAACAAACTTAGAAGAGATTGTACAAAATGCACATTCTTTGTATAAGAATTTATGCAATGTGGAAGAATTTACAAAGGATAATTAGGATCTGATGGACAAACTACAGCTAGATTTAAAGTCTATAGGTCACTCATTGAGCATGGATGCAAGTGCCAGCTCTATACATTTTAACAGGTTATTACATTCCCAAGGTAGATTATCCTAGTTAGTAGCTAATTATGGTAAAATAAGGGCTTGACTAATCTCTATTCAAATAGTGTTGACACCTCATCTCGAGGTTATGTAGAGAGAGTTAGTCACAACAAAGGAGTTAGTACAAAAAGACCCTCATCTTTCAATTGTCGAAAGCCTAGTTGAGCTAGCTGCCAAACTAGAAATTAAGTCCAAGGTTTTGAATTCTGTAAGGTCCAGTTGGGACAATGCATTAGAGATGGTAATGCAAATTCAAAAACCATTCTTGGACAAGTATTTCAAAACCCCCACACCCTAGGAACTTCAAGAGACAAAAACAAGGGGGAAATAACATAACATGACAGTAATAGAATATTGGAAAGGGCAAATGGACATCATATGAAATATCAGATATATGTTAGATATCAGCAAGCAGATAAAGACACAGTGGACAAATGGTATGACATAAGTTTTTCCAATGTATATTTTTTAGTATATGTCAATTAGGAGTCTTATGTACATATATGCAATTTTTTTTTAAGACTAAGTCAAAGTCTTAGGGGGAGTATTCATATAGAAGTTTTTTCTATTACTAAGTACTCATGTAAATGTAATGTAAATGTCATGACAAAGTATTTTCACCCCTAATGTCAATGGGGGGGATTGTTGATCCCTAAGTTTTGTTGTCTATTAGTGTCTTACACTTGGTAATTTTCTAGGCAATGTTGGTCGGCCATCACTGTGACTGAGTCATCATGTATAGGCTGAGTCAAGTATAGACTCGTATATTATACATTTACTAAGTAGTAGTTACTATCAAGAAAGTCACTAGTCACCGAGTACTTCAATATTAGCCAAGCCAATTTATGCTAAGTTGTGTAGATATGTCAGTGTTGAGCACCAGGGTATGAAGAACAGTCAGTGCCAAGTGCTAGAGAATTATAATGTCGAGTAAGCCAGATTTGACATATGTGTTTGTTATGGCACAAACACCTAGGCAAACCATTTTGGCCAATATATACATAATATTTATTTTTGGTAGAGGAAATCACGAAGGTGATTATGTTTTATAATTGTAATCATTAATCCCTATGTAATTCATGTAACCAATTAGAATTAGGGAATGGTTAAGAGAAAAAAGTAGATAATCTAGATCGTAGATCTCAAATCATGAAGTTGATCAATTGTTTATATAAGATGAAAAAAGTGTTTTGATTATCATAAATAGATTTCAGTGACCGAGTAGAGTAGAGAAGGACATAACAAAGATATATTTTATAGAGGAGATCAAATCTATATTGTAAGGAGAAGATCTATTATCAGCATCATAGTGAAAATTGAAGGATCAGGTACTAAGACATTCTAACAGGTGAGTCAGGCTAAATCTCTTAATAGATTGGTTTTAGAAGACCTAAGTAAATCTCTTAACCGAGTGCTTACTTTGTTGTAAGTTTAAATCCTTTTGCAAGGTAGATTGTATAAGTCTTAAATCTCTTAACAGGGCAGACCTGCAGACCCCTCATAGGGTAGATCATCATTTTATGATCAAACTTGTAGCCCTAACAAGAAAGCTTTAATACTGCAGTAGTGAAGATTTTTGGGTGTCATCCCCACCCCAGTTTTACCTTTCAAGGGATTATGGGTAACCAAAATTATTGTTTTATGTTTCATTTTCATGGATGATGTTTAAAATATTAGATCTATTTCAGCATTGAATTTGATGTTTGATTTATGCAAGTAAGATTATGTCAAAATGGAATAATTGGTAGATATTTAATTCACCCCCCCTCTTAGTATATCACTTTCCCATAATAGATTTCCAACAAACCATGTATGGGGATGAATCCTACAAACTTCACTAGTGCACCATGAAATCTTCCCTATAAGGATAAATTACAATAACCCTTCTAAGGTTATATCCGGTTAAGAGTATCAGTAGCTCGGTTAAGAAATACAATAGTTTTGTTAAAGACTACCCTGCCAAGGGATTTAAAAATCATTATGAGAGTTCACCTTGTTAGAGGATTTAAACTTCAAATCTTGTTAAAGATCTTTCTCACCCTGTTAAACGATTTATCTTGCTAATCTATTAGAATCAACAAGTGAATAATGGCTTGATATTTTCACTCAATGTATGAAAAATCTAATATATTCCTCATCAATTATGCTTCCCAGAGAACTTTACTGTCTCTTTCCTATCTTCAACAATACCTGTCTATCACCATATACCATCGCAAGATCATCCAACTTCCTCCTTAGCGATTTTCATAGGCATTTATATACTTACTCTAGGTTGGTGCTAGAACCCTAAAATGTTTTATAATTCAGCCCTCAAATCTAATTTAAATGTATGAGCGAGCACACCAAAATTAAAAGTCAACATCCTTGATGTCGTCTTGAAACATTAAAACTTGAAAACATGTCAACCAACTACTTATATTTGACTGCAACACCAATCTAACCAACTATAACCAATGGTTCAATGTTCTTTATACTAGTTCCATTTCAATCTTTAATAACTCACTCAAATATTCAAACCCACTAATGTGATCATAGATATAGCTCAATATACCTTTGTAGATCATGTATGTAAGATTGCACATATTAAATTAGTCTATGAAGTCAGATCCAGTTGACTTTGTCTTTCTGTCTCCTTACCGATTAAATAAACACTTAGTGCATCTTCTGTTTGATCCTCCATTATCATCAGTAAATCTAATCTCTTGACATTAATAGACCATGTTGCTAGAAATGAAAAAATCACAACACACTTGTATGACCAAAACACATATTGCCTTCACCAAAATGCCAACAAACCAGTTCCATGACTTGATCAACAAAACTTCTAAATCGACTAATAGATAAGAGCTAATAAAACATGTCTAGAATGAGATATGACTGTTATAGAAAAACCATTTTAATGTACTGCAAAAAGTTTCAGGTAAAAAGGATGCTTGGAATAACTCTATAACACGCTATTCAAAACTCCATTCATTTGGAAACATCAAAACATTTAGATGTACTAAAAATATATATATTCAAATAGTAGGAACAAGTACACTTGGCATCGTACCCCATAACTCTACGTATAGGATATGTTTTTCATATAGATGAAATATTGTCACTTCACTAACAACCAAGTAACCAACTGATATAGATATGCAATTGATATAAGGTTTTGACATCAATGACAATAATGGCAGCATCATCTCAATATGTCTAACAATATTTTCCTTTGACATTGATGGTTAAACATCAAAAACTCAAAAATACAAAAACTCCAAACAACTCCCCCAGAGTAGATAATCATTTAATTTTTTTTTCTTCCTATATATCTCCCCCTTTTTGCCACAATGGAAAAGGTCCAAAACATAAAACTCAAAATCAAACAAATACAATAGATTTCATGTTAAAAAATTTTATTGTACCTTTATTTAATGATCAGAAGATTCATCTTCCATTAAGCAACAATAGCACCCATTCGAGCACACATACTAGCTTTCTGCACTATCATATCAGGGATTGGGAACACCTTTCATAAGCTTTTGCATCAGCAAGGATACCATAGATATGCTCTAACCGGACTTCAACCAAGTCCTTCACCAGCTAGAATGTTTCACCGGATCTTCTCTTTGTCTCTACAATTGCAACATTTCACCTTGTAGATGACCAAATCTTATCCTCTATTTTTCATATTCATCCTATAAATAATCATATTCATTTCCTTGTTCATTCAATTCTCCCACAATTACTACAATTTTGCCTCAAAAATTGTCAACAATAGTGAGCCACCAAAGACAATACATGTATATGTTTGAGATTCGTTTGATTCAATTATTTGTCTCATCGATCATCCTAGATAATTTATTTTTAAAAATAGTACATTTATTTTCAATATACTTCTTGACCACACAATAGTTTGCACCATATTGTACCAATCTTCCTTCAACAACCTTTACCAATTCATCTTGTAGAATACTTGATACATCATAAACAATAGTATTTTTATTGATCAAATGATATTTTAACAAATCCTCCAAATCGGTTTTGCTTGCTGAAGAGAAACCATACTATAATTCACCAACTTTGTCAAACACACCATCTTCTAGTAAGGACTGAATCACATCAAAATCCACAGAGCCAAATTCTGACAGAGAAACATCATCTTTCTCAATCTCCTCTACTCTTCCTTTTCTTCTTTTTTCTTCCTATTATCAATCGCTTCTTTTGTATCCTCTGAGATAGTAACGATCTTCTTTCCTTTGACACTAGTTATTCTCCTTTTAGGTTTCAGAGGAGAACGACGGATTGCAAAAACCAAAATTTTCTGAGTAGAAGAGAAAACCTCCTCAACATGAACCATTGGCACAACACCAGAGACAACCAAACTAGAGAAAACATTCATTTGTAATGAAGTAAAATATTCTTTGAAATCATCCACATTATTTTCCAAAAACCCTAGGTATCTTTAAATTTGTTTACCAATAGGGATGTCAATCTTCCACTCAATATTTTCATTACCAAGTAAAGACCGCAAGAAATAGGACACCAACCATACTGCCAAAGATCCAAACTGATATCCATAACCATCTTGTGAGACCTACCTCAAACTATCATAGTTTTACTATTTTATTTCTATGCTTTCAATGATTATTTCATAGACATACTTTGACTATTGAGACACTTATGTATTTAAGGATCTATTGAGTCCTATTTTATATGTTCGGTACCTAGTTATGTAATTAGGGTACACTTGAGATACTTTATGTTTTGATTTAGTTTTAGTTTATAATGATGTCATATATGAGAATCAATGTGTTAAATGCTATTGTGATGAAAATTTGGTTTAGAAAACTGATGATATGTTTAGTTAATTCAATAAAAAATATAGTTTAAATACCATGCAGTATTGATGATGTATTGTGTTTTATATCATATTGTTTTGGACCTACTTATGTGTACAATGAGTGTGTAGGGATAGTTGACCATGGATCTAAATCAGGGACCCAAAATTGAAATCTATGTTATATGTCATACTTCCAAGGTCCTATTTGTATAAAGAAACATGGACCCCATTGTATATTTATTTATTCATGAATGTGGTTTGCATGTGTGTATTTAATTCAGTTAATGTGTATGTGATTAAGCCATGTCATTTGTTTAAATTAAATTGTGCCAAATTTGGCAATTGTTGCATAAGTGTTGACATGGCTAGTTAATTATATTATCTTTAAGTGTAGGGTTAACTAGGGATTAACCTTAGTGTAGAAGCAAACTTACCATGGGTTAGGAAGTTTCTAGTTGGTCAACCTTGACTTGAAATCCGTGGGTAAACTTTAGGTGAGGTTTAGGAGGGTCTTTTGCGCTCCCGTAGGGTAACTAGGGTCAATTTTAGCTACCCGGGTTGGTACCCTAGGTATTAGGGGTTATTTTCAGCCCATTAAGAGTCTTTAATCACATTTATGACACCCCTAAAGTATCCTTTTCAAAGTTGTGCAAATTTGAGAGTTGCGAGGATTTGGTTAACCTCTCTTCTTCCCAAATTTGCATTCAACTCCTTTTATGGAGAAGGAAGAAAAGTGGGAAGAAGGGGATGAAAGTTTCTTCCTCACTAGTGATTGGTTCCTAGATTTTAGGAGGTTTGCCTATATAGGGAAAGTTTTAGGAAAGGCTTGAGTGTTCACCCACTCTCTAGTTTTAGAGACCATTTCAGACTTGGAAGGAGCTTAGGGAAGGCTTTCTTGGAAGGAGAGCTCATAATCATAGATTTTAGATTCAATCCTGGCTTGGAGTAAGGTTGGCATATTTTAGTTTAAAATATTTTCTTGCATGTATGTGAGCTTGGAGCTCCATTAATGGAGTCCATGGTGTTTTATGATTTTTGCTTAAAAATTCTTGATGTGTAATTTTGTTATTTTTCATTCATAAAATCTATTTTTGAATGGGTTCCTTCAAGGCACACTCACCCTAGGGAGGATAGAGTAACCTTGAATGGGGTAGTAGGAAGAGACCTAGGATTGTACAGAGTCTCCCATGTGTGGAGGGATAAACATGGGGTTTCATGATACCCATGATGTCAAGTATGGCCTATGGGCACCTGGGGGCATAAGGAGGTTTTGTTTTAGACTGCATCTTTTTTAAGATGGTCTTTCCAAGTCCATGTGTGGCTTGTGAAAATTGTACTTTATACTATGGCTTCTCCTCATGCTAGTCCACTACTACCCCCATTTTAGGAAGGCCTCTTGGAGACCATACTCTTGTTTAAACTATGTTGGGAATCTCTTAAATTTAAACTATGTTGGGAATCTCTTGAGTGTTTATGTGTTTGAATGTTTTCCTTCATATTGGTATATGCCTATTTGTTTCCCGTTCTAATCTGGATCTCCTAACTCGGGGGTGGCCTTGAAAAGGCCTAGGTTGGGAGGTGAATCTTCGTGGTCAACCTCACTCTATTAGGTACCCAGCTAGATGCAAGACCTGGAAGAATTGTTGAGCTTGAAATTTGAACTTGTAAACTTCGTTGTAACCTTGCATTCAAGTTATGTTTGAAATTCAAAAATTAGGGATTTCCTTGTAAATCGTACATTTGAGTTATAAATTTTGTTGTTATTCAATGTAGTGAAAACAAGGGAATTTATGGATCATTTATTTAAGGTTAAATGAGTTAACATTGCTATTTAAAAATTCACAGTTTCCCATTAATGTATAAATGTATGAGTTATTTGAGTATTAGTAAATTATAGGATTTAAATGTTATTTTAAAGTTGGGCAAATACCATAGATGGTTATGGTAAATTTGAGTTTACAATATGGAACCTTTACAATTTCAAACTATTTAAAAATCCCAAATATGTGAGTAAAATTTATTTAGTAAAATTTTAGCTATCACATATTTTGTGTTATTGAGAAAATTTGATTAAAATTTAAATGCATGTTAAAATATGAAATTTATTTTTATACTTAGAATATATCTTGGAATTTTTGAGAAAAAAAAAAGGTCTAAGTTTAAAATTTTTTTCCTACAAGTTGTTTAGCCTCTATTTTGGAATGCAACTATGTATTTAATTTTTGAAAAAGATTTCTCCTTATACTCTATTTGAAATTCAGTAAAAAAAATATAACCAGTTATTTTAAAATGACTTCATTTCTACTTGTAAACACACACACACATATATATATATATATATATATATATATATATATATATAAGTTTTGAAGCCCTTTAAAAATAAAAATGAAACCTTTCAAAAAAATTAAGGTGAGTTTTGTTTCGTAGCTGGGCGACTTGGTAGGAGGTCGAGCAGTCGAAGCCTTCCTGGCTCCCCATGGTCGCAGGGGGTGGCTCGGCCACTCACTCTGCCAAACACAGTTGGAGGCACGACTACGGCTGTGCCCCACTATAGCAGCACAATGGGTGCCTTGCGTACCCCATGTGGCCCTCCCTTCACCCACCATCATCGTGCACTATATGTACACGCACGCGCTTCCACTAAAGCTACATCCTTGCCCCTGCGCACAGAGCAATGGTAATTAAGGTAAAAAAAAAACTTAACCTAAGTTCTTTTGTTTTATAATATATCATTATATTTCATTAAGGGTTTATTTATTAAAGGGGTAGTATAATATTACATTTATGGGTTGATATTTTAGTTATAATTAGGTTTGTCTTAATTAATTTATGTTATAGTAAGTAGATTTATGTTATAAATTGTTATTTATTTAAATAAGTTCATCTTTCTATAAGTTGATTATATCTATTTTAATAGGCTTATTAAAATTGAGATTTAGATTGATCAATTAAATGAGTTTTATTTAAATAATATAAGGACATATAAATATTTAGAGGAACGTGATTTGTCTAATATATTTATTAGGAGATTTTTAATTTAATCTTATGCAATTAGATTTTAAAAAACTTAATTTTAATTAAATCTCAAATTGGATTTAGACAATCTAAATTATTTAGACGTATTAACATTGGCTAATGAATTAAATTATAAATCGTAATGATCGAATTAACTTTATTTTATTCTACTAGATGAACGGTATTGTCTTAGGAGTCATAATGACTCCCCATCTTTGAGCTAGAGTCAATTTGACCCTTACGGACTTGATGACTATTTTTTGCATAGTTGACTTTATGGTCAACCCTTGGTCAAACACCTCGGTTTGCATGCACAAACTTTCCTTGTCATGGTTTAAACCTTAGTAGATTGTCGATAGTCACTTTTGTGCATAGTTGACTTTTTGGTCAACCCTTGGTCAAACCTAGGGAAATTGCCTCAGTTTGTGTGCACAAATAGTCTATGTTATTGTTTGTACTTTTTTAGCTTGGTTGCACGTATTTCAGTGTATGGTTGACTTTTGTTCAACTCTAGTTGACTTAAGTCAATTGTCTCAATTTGTGTGTCGGTCGAAGCTTGCAGTTTAGGAAACCCTATGGGTTAGTTTGGAAGCTAATCCATGAAGTTTGACTTTTGGTCAAACTTGGTCAAACTCTGTCAACCTTCTCTGGGTTTGATCCTTGTTGAGTTTTTGGACCACTTAGACTTTTCAGTTATCTGTTTCTCTCTACACCATTTTGCGTGCACATGGAATCTTGTGCCAGTTAGTATTTTACTTCTTAGTTGCATATGTATGTTTGTTTTAGTTTATCATTAGGTTTTAGAAAAAAATTGTAGTTGTGTTTTGCTCACTTTTTGGGTATCACACATCTTCTATAGTCATCTTGACATTTTCAAGAAAATTATCCAATAGCATTTTACATAGATCAAATTGAATATCTTCTCTAACCATCTTATGAGAAATATAGATGGCTAGTGCTGAGGTAGTGCCATCATGATTTCAAAATTAAATTTTGTAAGAAATTCCATAGGCAACATACCTCGCCATCGAATCTTCAAGAGTATTTATCATAAGTTCATGCTAATCACAACCAATACCAGTTAAATCTTGTACCTCCTTGTAACTGATCATCTTCTTCCTCGGTAAGTCACCAATACTGAACAACCCCATGATGTCTTTAATTACCTCTTTTGTCACCTCATAGAACATATCCAACACTAGGTTTCCATCCTAAAACCTATTAAAAAAAAACATGATAAATCATTGTCATCAAATTAAGGGAATTATCCCCATATTATCCAAACTAAGATTTTGAATCCTCTACAATTCATCCACTAATAAACCTACTTCCAGATGTCTAATCCTACCATGATCAAATTCTTCTATCTTAGCCTTCTTTAGCATCCTTGATACAATCACACCAGTACCATGAACAATCAATTGAGACTCCATTATCGCACGTGAAAATTATTCTTCAACCTTTCTCATGCTTAGCTAAAAACTCTTATTTTTCTTCCTGCAAAAATGCCAAATGATTTTGAAAATTCACATTTAAAACTATGAACCATCATAATTAATGTTCCTACCAAGAATTAATTATCGCTAATGCATCTTGTTCTTACAACACACATCAATAAACCAAAGTAAATGCAATCATTATTTTATCATCCATCATACCATAGACAAGATAGTTGCAATTGGTATCACCTCAAAGAAGGGAAACTAACAGATATAGAATTTTAATACTCCCCCCAAGCCAAAGCATTCGGTTGATTTATCAAAAGAGCTAGTACTGAGATTCGGTACCATAGATCTCTCTTCACCAGTACGTTTATTCTTCCATATTGTGACCATCTTTTGAGACTCAATTGATAATGCAACATTATTACCATTTCTAGTATTCACTGAAGCACCACTAGATCTGCATGTGTTAGCATAGTGACCAATATGACCACATTTGAAACAATTGACATTCTTTTGACCCGATCTCACTAACTGAACCCTACATCTACATTGATTAGCCTTGTGACCATAACTGTGACATACATAGAATTTCTCATGAAAGATATTGTTCATTCCACTTCTCTTAACCAAATTAGACACTTGACTTCTGCATTGATTTTCTTTATGACCAAACTTATGACAATAAAGCATTGAACCTTATGTTCCTTCGTCAACTTACATTCATCAACATTATGACCAAAGTTCTTGCAAATGTAACAATAACTATTCAAAGATTAGTACATTTGATCATTCGATTGTGTAACTTGAGGCCTTCTTGTAGATGTATTTTGATTCAATGTATTCTGATTCTCGATAGATTACTAGCTACATAAAACTTTGACTAAGCTTCAACTTCCTTCTCTTTTCCTTTATTTTTCAAATATGAACATTCACCAATAAAATCTAATCCTTCCTTATTTTTATGACTCTTCTACAGGGCTAAAAGTTGATCCAACATAGTGTTTCTCTCACAAAATATTTCTTCAAATCTAAACTTCATTTATTCATGAACTAGCTTTTTATTTTCATCCAAATTCTCCTTGATTTTGTCCTTGAGAATCTCTTTGGTTTTCATCCATTCTCCTTCACTCTTCATCCAACCTTCCATTTTCATCTTTAACCCTTCTTTGATAAATTCCTCACTATTTTTGTTGTCACTCAACTTATTTTCGAGTTCCCCCATCTTTTGTTTTCATTCTTTCAATTCCTGACTGACTTCCTTGCACCTTTCTTTGAACTTTCAGATCTGATCCCTCATCTTTGAGATACATGCATTTGTTTCCTTCATGTTTTCTTTTAACTCCTCATTCTTTGATTCAATACACTCAAAGTCGGTCATCATGATCTTCTAATCTACATCCAAATAGTATTATCCTTCCATCTATTCAAACACCCTAGATCCCCCTCAAGTGCTTAAAATTTATCTATAATGGACCAAGATCTTATACAAATTGTTGAGTAGGCTAAATAATTGAGAGGGGGGTGAGTCAATTATTCCAAAACACTTCCTAAAACTTTTACAGGTAAGCACATAAACCATTCAAATAATTAAGGTTGATCAAAGCATGAAAGAATAATAACTTGACAAACACCATAACATCAAATATGATGTAGAAAGCCAAACTAGGGAAAAATCATGGAGAAGCTAATTCTCATTATTTAGTAAACACTAATTAAGGTGACACCAATTAAGGTGAATTTTACAAGGGATCACTTTTAGTTTTCTCATTGTTGTTTGACTCACTATCAATTGGGCTAACTACCCAGAAATAAGAAAGGCTAAGTGAAAATGAAAAAGATGTATTAAAAAATGATCTACTGACAAAATGCGAACTAGTAGAATTTCACGTGTTTATGAATGAGATGATTCTGCACAAGAATCACTGATAGAATATCCGATATAGATCTTCTACCAACAAATACCAAATCTATGCAACATAGTATGTAAGACCTTCTCTTTGTACCTTAGCAATACTTAACTTGACTTCCTTCTTACATACCACTTCCAGATATACATTGAGACATTCTTGCACTATGTCACCTTCATCTCTTATCTGACATAGGACGGGTAAGGAGGATCCAATTAAGGACAGTCCAAACAAGTAGCCAAACACCACAATGCGGAATAACACAAGAAGACAATTTTTTCAACTGAATTTTCATTAACATGCCCGACTGTAAGGCCTTTTAGGTTAGGGCCAAATGCAATCAAAAGTATTTCTGCAATCTCTCTAGCTAGTTCAGCTCTAAAACAAATCATCAATTGATGGAAACCCTAAGGCAGATCTGAACTTGAGCTCGCAGGCCTCCTAGCAATCTCCTTGTCTCCAAGCATGCAAACCACTAGCTCTGCTATTACAAACAATTAGATAACAATCTGATCTTCAAGATCTCGTAGGACCCAGATCTAATCTTATATCTACCCACTGACTTCTACCTAAACAACTACCCAAACACTCCTTAAATACTAATCTTCAGCCACAAGTCGGCTGGAAGAAATAATTAACGCCTAAGCCAAGTCGGCTCCTATTACAAATAAATATTAAATGCAACAACAGTCAGCTCATAAATATCCTTACAAACATTTAATTCTCCATGTCGGCCTCAAGATCTACATAGGAGAATACAATAAAATCTACCAACAATAAATGCACCAAGTCAGCCAACCAAATCCTCAAGAACTCCAGTTAGTAAACTAAAACTACCGAGCGCCAAAGAAAACAACTGAGCACCAATGAAACAACCGACCACGCCAAGCAACACCGAGCAACATAGGCATCACCGAGAAAGCACGTCGATTGAGCACCACAGACATCATCGAGTACTAGTTCCACTGAGCACAAGAGGTTTCACCAAGTTCCTTCAGCGACTGAGCTTCCTTCAATAACTGAGACCATTGGTTAAAGCTGCAACCGAGTAACATAGAACCAAAACAACACACCACCATGAAGATTCACCGAGTACCTTAGAATGCCCCTGCATCATACACCCTAGGTTCAAAAATATGTTCTCATAGGCTGGAAGAACATCTTCTGGGATTCATCACATTAACCCTAAACTAATTCTTCATATACAAGTCCTCTATCTTTTCACCTTTCATACTCTTCCACTTCAGTTTCCTCTATCTTTTAAAATCTTTTATTGACAACACACAGGCTTGTTCTCCATACTGATCATTATTCCTCTCAGGATCTGACAACTCAACTCAGCTACCAATACTCAAGCTCCTCCTACCAAGTGTTGTATCCAGAAAAGGCATTAGGGAAAGCTTCCTATCATCCTTCTCAATAGTAAACACATTCTTGACACAATCATACATAGCTCTGCAATCATATTTACAAGGTCTACCGTGCAATATATGAAAACTATTCATCTCCACAATATCACACAACACTAGATCCTTATACTGGCAAATCTAAAAATCAACAAAGCACTGCTCCCTTACTTCGAGAGCATGAACATCTTGTAACCAGCCAATCCTATAAGGATGAGGATGTTTCATTCTATTCAAACCAAGTTTCTGAACCATGTCCTCATCAACAAGGTTATCGGTACTACCACTATCAACAATTACATCACAAAGTTTACCTCTAGACTTGCACTGAGTCCTGAACAAGTTACTCCTCTGACAAGGTTCCTCCTTTGCACCAAGAAATGTTCTTCGAACCAGAAAGTTCTCAGATTCAGGTTCATTTTGAATGTTCTCATTTACCACAATAGTCCTTTGGTCACCAAGCTTCTTCTGTGTACACTCAAAAGAACGATGTCCTTCTTCACCACAATTATAACAAGTACCCTTAAAGATAACTCTACTTGTCTTCTTTTTTAATTCCATAGGTTTCGGTTCATCTTCAACAATCGGTTTATCTTTCGTTGAGTGATCAATCTTTTCCTTCCCTCGGGGATTACTATGTTGTCTTCTTTTCAACTTATCTTCTGCCTTTAGAGCATACTGATAAGCATCTTCAACCGAATCAATCTTCAACATACCAAGCTCATCCTGAATATTAAATCTCAAACCATTCACATACCGAGCTACTTTTTCTTTACCAAGTTCTCTATGTCCGGACCGAATAGTCAATTTATAAATCTCCTCGGTATAGTCCTCCACAGTCAAATATTTTTGCTTCAGATTCTACAACTTCTTAAACAAGTCAAGCTCATAGTTAACAGATATGAACTTAGCTTTCAATTTAGTCACTATCAACCTCCACCAATTGATCTTCATTTCACCTTCATCTTCTTTATCTCTTTGTAATTATTTTCACTAAAGAGCAACATGTCCTTTCAACTTAGTCTATGCCAATCTTACTCTAAGAGAATCTTCAATATCTTCTAGCTCAAAGAAGTCTTCTAATTCACCAATTCAATCAAGTCCTCAGGTCTCAAAGTACCAAAGAAAGTAGAAACTTCCATTCGGTAACTAGCACTTAATCGAGCTCTAGATCTATGCAACTGACCTGTTTTGTCTTCACCAGATCTGTCTCTCTGGTCATCTCCACTAGATCCAGCAGCTTCAAAATCTTCAACAGCTTCCTCATAACCATCATCAGTACCAAGATTCATCGGCATACCAGCAACAGCTCTCATGACCTCAATGATCATGTCATTCTTCATCAATTCCATCTTAGATCTGAAATCAACTTTAACTTTCTCTATAATCTTCAATTCCACATCATCACAGAGATCAACAATCTCTCTAGGGTCCAATCTTCTCGGAGGAATCCTTCAAGATTTTTGAAAACCCAAAGAAATAAGTCACCAACAAGGTCATGGTGCAAACAGCCTCAACCGGAGATCGGTTTACACACTTAAGATCTTCAAGCTCTGATACCACCTGACGCGGAGTAGGTAAGGAGGATCCAATTAATGATAGTCCAAATAAGAAGCCAAACACCACAATGCAGAATAACACAACAAGATAATGTTTTCAAGTGAATTTTCATTAACATGCCCGGTTGTAAGGCATTTCGAGTTAGGGCCAAATACAATCAAAAGTATTTCTGCAATCTCTCTAGCTAGTTCAGCTCTGAAACAAATAAAAAACTGATGGAAACCCTAAGGCAGATCTGAACTTGAGCTCACAAGCCTCCAAGCAATCTCCTTGTCTCCAAGCATGCGAACCACTAGCTTTGCTATTACAAACTATCAGATAACAATTTGATCTTCAAGATCTTGGAGGATCTAGATCTAATCTTCTATCTGCCCACTGACTTCTGCCTAAATAACTACCCAAACACTCCTTAAATACTAATCTTTAGCCACAAGTCGGCTGGAAGAAACAATTAACTCCTAAGCTAAGTCAGCTCGTATTACAAACAAATATTAAATGCAACAATAGTCATCTCATAAATATCCTTACAAACATTTAATTCTCTTTGTCGGCCTCAAGATCTACATAGGAGAATACAACAAAAGCTACCAACAGTAAATGCACCAAGTCGGCAAACCAAATGCTCAAGAACTCTAGTCGGTAAACCAAAACTACCAAGCACCAGAGAAAACAATCGAGCATTAGTGAAACTACTGACCACGCCAAGCAACACCGAGCACCAGTGAAACAACCGACCACACCAAGCAACACCGAGCAACACAGGCATCACCAAGAAAGCATGTCGACCAAGCACCACAGACATCGCAGAGTACCAGTTCTACCAAGCACAAGAGCTTTCACCGAGTTCCTTCAGCGACCGAGCTTCCTTCAATAACTGAGACCATCAGTTAAAGCTGCAACCGAATAACACAGAACCAAAACAACACACCACCATGAAAATTCACCGAGTACCCTAGAATTCCCTTGCATCACTATCTCTCTCTTGTATACACACCTTTGATACAAAAGATATCTCTGTTTATATATACATATGATAGGGTAGCCACATATGTCATCCAAGCCACAAAACATGTTGGCCACCAAAAAAATATTATAATTAAATTTAACACACTACCACTGAACCTAGATATAGGTCATGCATAAGAAATATTCATACCATGTTACAACAGGACCTAAATATAGGTCACCCTTAAGATACGTACACTTCATATCTTATTTACTAATAGATAAGAAAATTCTAGAACCATCAAAGTACCACAACCAATTCCATGACTTGATCAACAAAAATTTTGAACCAATTGAAAGATAAGAATTCATAAAACCTGTCCAGAATGAGATATGAATTTTATACCAAAACCATCTGATGAACTGCAAGAATGTCTAGGTAATAGGGATACTTGGAAGAAATATGTAACATATCAGTCAAAACTCTTCTCATCTACAAATAATGAAACATTCAAGTGTACCAAAAAAATATTTAAATAGTAGGAATAAGTACACTTGACATCGTACTCCGCAATTGTACGTATAGAACATGCTCTGCATATAAATGAAATCTTGTCACTTCACTGGTAGCCAAGAAGTAACCAATTGATACTGTGAACAACCAACTAATGCAGATATGCAACAGGTGTAAGGTTTTGACATCAATGACAACAACACCAACACCATCTCTGACGCAGTGCAAGTCCAAGAGAATCCCCAAAGGAGATGTCCAAGCCCCTGACTAAACAACCACACAATAGAATCACGATAGGAAACCAGATCTGAAAGAAAATAGATATCTTTATTCATCAACAACTGATTACATACAATGTGTCGGATTGTAAGGCCAAATACAAAGCATGAAACAGTTTTGCAAGATCCAACTCCAAGCTCTAACCCTAGCTAGCCAGATCAGCAACAATAGGCTACAACAATCTAGTAGGAACCCTAACAAGATCTAAACTTGTGCACACAGGCCACCAAGCAATCTTCTTGTTCCTAAGCTCACAAGCTACTAACTCTGCTAATCTTCCCTCAAAAACTACCCCAGACCTTCCTTAAATACACTTCTTTAGCCACAAGTCGGCTGGAAGAAAGAATTAACTCTAATCCCATGTTGGCTCCTAAACAAACAAATATTAAATGCAATAGAAGTCGGCTTTCAAATAGCCTTACAAACAATTAATTCTCCATGTCAGCCTCTAGATCTACCTAGGAGAATGCAACATAAGCTACCCACATTAAATACATCAAGTTGGCCCACCAAATCCCCAAGAGCTCCAATCGGTAATCCAAACTACCGAGTGTCAGCAAAACCAACCGGGAAAGTTAGGCATCACTGAGGAAGCATGTCGACCGAGCACCACATGCATCGTCGAGTACAGGTTCTACCGAGTGCCAGAAGTTTTACCGAGTTCCTTCAAGGATCGAGCTCCTCGGTCAATATTGAAATTGAGAAACACTGCTTTTACCAAGCCCCTCGGCCAACAATGTAACCGAGTAATACCCTTCCAATAAATCTCCAAAGAAACTACCAAGCATTCCTCCAAGAACTTCAAAGTAGTCACCGAGCCAACCCAAGATGTTCTTGCATCAGACTCCCCAGGTAAATAGAAAAGTGTGTCCCACACTTTGATGCCAAAAGAAATCTCTGCATCCAGCTTCATCTTCACCAAAGGCTTCCACTCTAGCTTTCCACAAGGCTTTCCAGTCCACAAAGCTAGGAAAATAAACAAGTCCATCAGCCAAGTCCTCCTTAACCAATTTGCAACTAACCAATCAACATGCTCAACATCAAGAATAAACTGAACCTTCCACTCATCATCAAGTATCAAGTCAGTATCCCATCTCTGCAACTCATCACAATACTTATTACTGTCAACCAGCAACTCAAGTCCACAACTAGCAAACAACATCTGCACCACAATACCGAACAAAAGTAATTTGGTTACAGCATCATCACAAAGGTATTCAGCAACAGATAACTCTTGACCAACAACAACCTGATCATGTCCAACCAAATTCTCTACAATCTCCATGTCAGACGCAACCTACTGAACATGAAAACCAATCTTCTCACTAGCCTTAACAAGGTCAACAACAACGCCGAAAAATATAGGTATCTCAACAACAACCACAAGTTTCTTTGCAGGTTTCATGTCAAACTCCACCAACTGACCATAAAAACCACTCTCACATAACTCTTCAACCTCCACATTGTCACAGGAAACCTTGTCAAGATATCTTCTCTTTTGGACCAATCTTCTAATCGGACAGACAACTTTCTTTCGAATTGGCATGTTCCAACTCCAGTAAGCTCTACAAAGCTCAACACAACTTTCCTTCACAAGGTTAAGGTTATCAACCTAGTTCTCCATACGGTTGAACAAATCCAATTCCCACCGAGAAAACCTCTCAAAAATCTATGCTTCCACCACATCATGAAGAGAAACAATCACCCCAGGGTCCAATCCTCTCGAAGAAATCTTCAAGATCTTCGTAAACCAAAACCACCACCAAATCAACTAAGATATGAGAACTTTCCCATCCCAAGGTATTGGTGCAAACTGCCTCAACTCGGCGATCTGTCCACACACTCAGGAACTTCAAGCTTTGATACCACCTGATGCAATGCAAGGTCAAGAGAATCCCCAAAGGAGATGTCCAAGCCCCCAGCCAAACAACCACACAATGGAATCACGATAGGAAACCATATCTGAAAGAAAACAGATATCTTTATTCATCAACAATTGATTACATGAAATGTGTTGGGCTGTAAGGCCTTCTCAGTTACGACCAAATACAAAGTAGGAAACAGTTCTGCAAGATCCAACTCCAAGCTCTAACCCTAGCTAGCCAGATCTACAACAACAGGCTATAGCAATCTGGTAGGAACCCCAACAATATCTAAACTTGTGCACACAATCCACCAAGCAATCTTCTTGTTCCTAAGCTCGTAAGCTACTAAATTTGCTAATCTGCCCTCAACAACTACCCCAGACCTTCCTTAAATACACTTCTTCAGCCACAAGTCGGCTGGAAGAAAGAAATAACTCTAAGCCCAAGTCAACTCTTTAACAAACAAATATTAAATGCAATACAAGTTGACTCTCAAATAGCCTTACAAACAACTAATTCTCCATGTCGGCCTCTAGATCTATGTAGGAGAATGCAACATAAGCTACCCACATTAAATACATTAAGTGAGCCCACCAAATCTCTAAGAAGTCCAGTCGGTAAGCCAAACTACTAAGCATCAGCAAAACCAACCGAGCAAGCTAGGCATCACCGAGAAAGCACATCGACTGAGCACCACAAGCATCGCCGAGTACAGGTTCTACCGAATGCTAGAAGTTTTACTGAGTTCCTTTAGCGACCGAGCTCCTCGGTCAATACTGAAATTGAGCAACACTGCTTTGACCGAGCCCCTCAGCCAACACTGCAACCGAGTAATACCCTTCCAAGAACTCTCCAAAGAAACTACTGAGCATTCCTCCAAGAACTCCAAAGTAGTCACCAAGCCAATTGACGCAAGGGAGGACGAGGAGAGGGGCCGAAGGCACACCCTAGCCAAATCCACCTTGCAAAGATCACACGCAGAAGCAAGAAAACACACAAGTGAGAGAGAGAATGTAGATCATCTTCTTATTATTTCATCAAATAGGTTCATACATACCGAGTTGTAAGGCCTTCCCGGTTTGGGCCAAATATTACAATTCAAGTATAGAAGTCCTCCAACATGCGAGGATCTGAAACTATCTTCAATCTTCTAACTTTTATCTCTATCCAAAACTGACTCCCTGAACTACAACCAAAGATTACAATATATACAAGAGGCTACCAAACAAGTTGGCCTTAAGATCCACCATCAACAAAAGGAATGACCAGATCTAGGTCCACATGCTTTTCAATGATAGATGCCAACATTAAATCTGTGACCATAATTAATTGCACAAGTCGACCTCAACAGAACATTGAAACAAACAACTCGGTAAGCAAGGATAATCGAGCGCTAGACAATCATCACTGAGCGTCAGGGAATTAACTGAGCGCCGGAGAGATAACTGACCAACCCCAGTTAACAAAGGAAACTGAGCAACTATCGAGCCAACTCAGTCAAAGAAGGAACCAGGTAACACAAGAAAACACAAACATGTTTTTGGTGACACGGGATTGCCAAGGACACAAGATGTTCCTGCATCACCAACCCAAGATGCTCCTGCATCAATCTCAATAGGTCTAATACATCCCACTTGTACACGTTATTTGTTGGATAAGATGGGCTTCTAGGAAACTTTCTATATGAGAAAGAAATCTTTCTGGGCATCTGAGATGAGTTGCAAGTTGTCAAGGGAAATCCCAACTTGCGAGGCACTAACAACTACATAGAGTGGGGAGTATATTCTTATCAAATCATCTACAACTAGTTGTGTTACTTCCTTTATTGTTCTCTTATGTGTATCTTTTGTCACTTGTTTTGCTTGCATTGCAGCTGCCTTGCATTATCGTTCAACCTTTTCCTACTCTTGTCTTTTTAACCTCTCCTCTTTTATTATGCTCTTATTCTCATCTTCTTGTTGTTTTAGATTGTGTCTCTCTTCCCTCAGTGCTTCCCTTTTTAAGGTTTTCTTCATGTTTATCCTTCCTCTCCATCATTTTCTACTTTATATGCCTTTACAAGTCCTCATTCCTCTTGCTTTCTACCTCTTGGTCATTGAGGAATTGAATGTACTCATTGGATGTCAATATTTATGACTGTATAACCAGGTGAAGCACTCATTTCTAACCTCCTTATGATGAACGATTCATCAAGAATTACCTCATATTCCTTGTTAATTGATACCCATCCTCTTGGGTGCATGGCAAAAAGTCAACTTCTTGATCAGTTGAGTTATTTTTATGTTCACAATTTGCACGACTCTCCTCATCCCAATTGTTTACATCAGATTACATTCGCTAGATCAATTTCAAGTGAGATTGGCATGGAAAGGGCAACTTCATCTATCATGAAATATTTGTACACTCCAATATTTGTGACTAATTGGACAACTTGTCGTGGAAGACTCAGACCTTTTGATGTAGGAGCATCCTGGGTGTAAGAGCAATCTTGCATCACCCAAAAATATTTATGTTTTTGTATTCAATAAGGGCTATCTTGTGTAGAGCTGTTATTTATGGAAACTTGTTATTTTTAGTAAGTTGGTTATACGATCTCGGAATGTTCTGATTTCACATGTGGAGGTTCATCTCAGTCATATCAGCCTGCCTGTAAAGTTTCATTGCTAAATCAAGTCTGGTTTTGAAGATATTGAAACTTTTCGATTTTGGAAACAGGGTATAGAAACTTTGAACTCAATTTTGAAGGCTTTAGAGGCCCCAGATGAGGTCAAATTTTCAGCTAAATGAAGCTCCATGGTCTCCCTAGCATACTATTTTTGAAGGGGTTGAGTCTATTCCCACAAATTTGGGCAACAGTTGATTGTAGTTGACTGATCTACAATCCATGCCTAATTTAAGACATGTCATTGCACAATTGGACAACTTTAGTCTCCTCTGTAGATAAAATGGTATGTGGTTCCCTCACCTTCGCGATTGTAACTCTTGTTAGTCACACCCTCAAACTGGTATTGGGGACAACATACTTGATTGTTGCTTCTCTCATTGACTTGTTGTCTTCTACACTGACAATTTCTTTTCTCATGTCAACTAGAGACCACTTTGTTGTTGGCTTTGATTGATGAATAGGCTCCACAACAACTTCAACAATAGGGTATGGTTGCACGTTAGGCTAAGCGTTACATCAAATGTTTAATTCTTAATACAATCAGAAAGAAGTATTTCTTCATTGAGTGTATTCACTTCCTCAATAAAGTGCACTCCATGAGTAACTTTAACTGTTCATCTCATCTTGATTTCATTCCATTTCTACCTCATGCCATGATTCTTAGTTTACCTACATAAACATGTTAGTCAATAACATAAACATGAGGATAAGCGGGCTTGACCCTTTTGGTGAAATGGTGGAGCTTCTTTCTTGTAGTTCCTAACACCAAGGTTCAAGTCCTCATAGGGTTTCTTTCTACTATGGTTCTTAATTGAGATTTGTTGACCTTGACCATTGGTGAAATAGTGAGACTTCTTGCCTATAGAGCTTACAACCAAGGTTATAAAGTTTTAAGGGTTTGACCTTTTGGTGAAATGGTGGGGCTTCTTACCTATAGTTACCATAACAAAGGTTCAAGTCCCCATAGAGTCGATGTCTACCATGGTTCTCAGTGGAGAGTTGTTGACCTTGACCCTTGGTGAAATAGTGGGGTTTCTTTCATGTAGAGCTTATAACCAAGGTTAAAAAATTTTCATGAAAAATTTTGCGTCCATGTGTGCATCTACGACCATGCGAATAGTTAATTCCCACCTAGGGAAAAAAATTGAACTCAAGACCACTTTTCTTGTTGGAACACCTACTCTACCCTTTGGCCATGTGGATATTTTGGTTGCTTCACCTTTTGTAATAGACTTTCCTACCACTATTTTTGATAGGTTGTGTGGGGCTTTCCCTAGATCCTCTTTTTCAAGGCATTGTCTGCTCCACACCTTGTTGTAGGTGATTCGAGAGAACCGGCTATGAGTGTAAGGGTTCCATAGACTTTTGTTGGCGGACGAAGTTTTTCTCATGTTGTCAAATCTGTTGGAACTATTCCTTCAAAGGAAAAATCTCAACCTCTTGCCTATGCCATGACATACCCTGTGATGGTGTGTGATCTAGATGTAGTGGAGAATGTCGATTTCTACCAATGCTACGGGTTAGTTTGTAGATTTGTTGGTTTCTAGCCTTCTTTTTCAAATCTGCATTGTTGGGTTTTCGATTCCTAGAGATCCTTAGTCTTTAGTAACAATGAGATTTTTCCTTGTGGAAAGGGATTCCTTATTGCTCTTTTGATTTCTCAAAGAGAAGAGATTTCCACAATCCATGATAATCATCTGCAAGAGTTTATGGATTTGATTATGTTGAATTTTTTTGCATCAACGTTTCGAATCACACACTATGATCCATCATCAAGATGAAAAATAGCATAAGAGAGCATAAGGAAAAAAATGATTTTGTGTTGAGAAAGTTGTGCGGATGGAGGAATCACTCTTTGTCAAACCCTAGACAATCTCCTCTAACCCTCTTACTAAACAACTTAGTTTGTGTCCAGTGTGGGTTCAACTCCTAAGTCTTCCTCTTCATTCTTAGAAAAATTCTTGCTTTGAGGCCATTGGAAACTCTATTGGTCATTTCTTAAAGGTGGATGAGGCTACAACAACTATGGGTAAGTGGTAAAGATGGGTGAACAACCAGGATCTCTCAAGAGGCAAGTGACACATGCAACTTATATATGGTTATAAAATGAATGAGGCTACAATTTATATATTTAAACCCCGAGAATAAATAAACTTGATTGAAAAGAGTAAGTTTCTATGCAACACTAATTGAAAATAGTATATTCTTATATATTTTTGACACTAGGAATAAATAAACTTGAAAGAAAACAATTAATTTTTGTGCTTACATTGACTAGAAACAATATATTCATATATGAAAACAAGAAACAATAGCACCAACTTGAACAAGGTCCCTTTAATCAAGAATATGCAGAAAATTTTGTCTCATCTCTAAATTATGCAAAGGATATTTAAAGAAAATAGAGATGAAATAGTAATGAAAATGACCGTGAAAATTCCCTTTAAAAATTCATTCGAATGTGAGAAGTGAATACATCTTTTTAGGGTAGTTGATTTTCAAATTGAATATTGGTGAGAAACAATCTATCATTTCATACTTATATCTACAATTTAAGTCTCATTTGTTTGGATAATGTCATTTCATACTTGCATCTACAATTTAATTCTGATTTCATTGAATCTAATTTTATGTTTAATAAAAAATACAATTGTCTATTGAAGAGCCTTACACCAGTTGTTGAAAATGCTGGTACTATTTTCCGATTGGAGTTAATGTATGTAGAAGTGCAAATTAGTTTGGCAGAAAGTGCACTTGATAGCCTATAAAATCGATAGCTATTTATACTGTCATTTCAGGCACCAATAGTTGTGCACTGTAAATGTAATTTGAGCCACTTTCATAAAGTGGTAAATGTAAACATATAACTTTTTTTTAAATGATAAATTGATTTTTTATGTGCAACTAGCTTTCTATGTAAATGATTAATGTAAATTGTTTTGTGTGATCAACTGCACAATTACTAATGAACTTGTATTGGTGGTCAAACAAATATTTACTGGTGAAATTAAAAGTATGTAATGACTTAAATAATTATTTGTTTCTCGGGGATCACTATGACAATAAATAAATAAACGGTTATTAGATCCAAACAGTTTGTCCCTTCCCCTACCCATTTTTCATTAGTGTGACAAATAACCTATAGAAGAGGTTCTACAGTATATTTTTATTTAATTTGATTTGTACAGACTAGGTTGACTGATACACAGCATTTCACAGAGCCTGAGGTCCAAAACAATTTGAGAGAAATTTTAATGAAAGATAGATTAGTCTGATTTGAGTTTACATTTCAATCCCGAAATTTGGAGTGATGATTCATAAAAACCGATCTTCATTCCTGATTTTGCGAACTTCTTGATATTTTTCTTTCGTGATAGGTGCTATTAACAATTGGTAATTGTGGGCTTCGAACCCGTAACTGATGTTGAAAATATACACAATGCATTTTGATACATCCCATAGAGTTTGAAGTTCATTAAGAAACATTTATACAATTTTTATTTATTGGAATTACAATCCAGCCTAATCAAAATTTCAAGATAACCTGTACAAACTTGAAGCACTTCAAAATTTTCATATTCGATACACCGTACATGACAACATAATTCCTTGGCCAACCAGAATTTAGGTTCTTCCTAATCATGTAGGTTGTGTTACCCTCTACAAACTCTGGATATTTTGCATTTGATTATCTTATTCCCTCGGCTCCAAGTCAGGGTTCAACAGAAACTCTATCTCCTCCAGACTACGGCCTTTAGTTTCAATTACATAATAATAAGTAAATGTTGCTGCCAACAAGGAGACTATCCCAAAGCTGGAATAGACAACGGGTAGCCCAAACTTTTCCATTGTATCAAGAAAGAGCAATCCCACAACAAAATTGAAAACCTGCACAAAGCATAATACCATAAGCAACTGTGTATTACACATCAAAAACTCCTACAACAAGAAATTAATAAAATATAGATCACACTTAGGAGCCAATATATCTCTCTACTTGTTCATTTTATTTTACTAGGAAGAAATAAAAGCATTACAACTAATCTAAAGAATACAAAGTTTGCAAGGAGTAAACTCTTGTTACAGCCCATCGCTAGATTAACAATACAATAACAAGTATTGGCGACTAACATTACTCTAAAGAGAACGCAACATTTTCCACATTTTCTCCTTGTGAAAGCTTACGCTGTTTAACCTTGCATGTTTGTCAATGACACCCAGGCCCCATTTGTTTGCAAGAATTGGAGCAGAATTGGCGGTGTCACTTCCTGATTTTCAGCAAATCCGCCGTTTGGGAGAGTAAAATGCAATTCGAGGTTTAGGGTTCAAAATCAAGTTTTGGTCGTAAAATGGGCGGCACCATCTTCCCACCCAATAGGTGGAATTTGATTATCAATTCGCGGATTTGGGTTTTTTTTTAATGAAATTTGATATGGTGTTGCGTCCGCCCCAATTCTCCCGTGTGCAGTAGTAAAACCGGAATTTGATATTGGGTTTTCATTCCGTCGTCATTTGCCTGCTATTGCATTTTTTGAAGGAGAAAAACACTGCTGCTCGCGGTGTGCTCTTCGCGTTGGGTTTTCATTCACTTGCGGTGTGCTCACAATGTGTTCGTGAGGTATTTTGCATATTATGTATTGCATTGTTTGGTTGGTAATCATTTCAATGGACTGAAGGGACATTGGTTAGTAAATGTTCTACGGCGTGTTAGTCTCCAGTAGTAAGGAATTTGTGTTTGTGCGTGATGAAGGTGATTGGTCAAAGCTTGCCTCTTGTGTTGATAACGTTATTTCTTATTAAGGTTTGTGCGTTATAGATTATTATTTTTGCTCTCGGGCTTACTACTGTATTTAGGTCATCCGATTGTTGATCTTTGACATACATGCGGTTCATGCCAGCTACATCACGAACTAGTGTCATGAAACCCTAATTCGTGATGTAGTTGGCATTTTGCTTGCAGCTACATCACAAACTAGGGTTTCATTGAAGAAATAACATACATCGCTGAACATACATCTGAAACAACCTTGTAGGGTTTCATGAAACCCTAATTCGTGATGTAGCTGGCATTTTGCTTGCAGCTACATCACGAACTAGGGTTTCATTGAAGAAAAAACATACATCGCTGAACATACATCTGAAACAACCTTGTAGGGTTTCATGAAACCCTAATTCATGATGTAGGTGGCATTTTGCTTGCAACTACATCACGAACTAGGGTTTCATTGAAGAAATCCATGTTATTATTGAATTATAACTATATTTGGCCATTATAACAATGTGTAAAAGTAGGCAAATGAAGAAATGTTTGCTCGATGTTTTGCTAAGTATACACGAGTTTTGTATTGTTTGATTGATAGTGTAAGCAGAATGGCTAAAGGAGGACTTCTTTGGTATGAAAAAATGATCAATGATATGCTCCTTTTTAGGAACTACAGTTAATTATTAGTTTGGATGCATGAATTAATGCCATGGTTGCTTTTTGTGAGTTTTTTCTTGATTTCATAGGCTAGCAATATGTATCCCTGTTCCTTGAAACTGGCTACTGGCTTATTTGATAACTTCTATTTAAATTCTTCTAATTCTGCTCCTTAGTTACTCTTTTCTAATTTGGTGCATTTGTGAGATAGTGCTTTTCCTTGGTTTAAAAGATTATTGAATCCAAATGGTCCTTCCCCATGATATAAGATGGCCTCTGTACACCGAGCCTGCATATATACTTAAAACTTTTATAAGTGATAGTTTTTACAATTTCACACAAGAAGCACTCATACGTTGGATCAATTCAAGAATGAATGAAAATTAATTGAAAGAAAAATCCATCAGATGAAAATCAAGTAGGTTAGTGCAGGTCCAGCAAGCCAAGGTGTAGTTGTAAGATGGGGAAATTGCCATGATATTGGGTGTAAGTCTCTCTTAGCATGCACAAGTTAATGCAGCCTGCAATAACTTGAGCCAAAATGACCAAGGATGCTTTCACATACGGGTTGATATGACTTGATACATAGCCCTTATGTGCGATCTAACCTATACCATATTTCAAAGCTTGACAATGCATTCACTATGCATTAATGAAACAACAGTTGAGAATGTTGAGTAAAATACAGAGAAGAATTAGGTTAGCAGAGTCAAGGATGTGATGATTCATGAATTTGGGAACATTAATAAAAACCTTGTTGAATCAATAGGTACATTATGAGCTAAACAAAACTATGTCGGTAACATAATCCTCATAAGCAACTGAAACGCTATGCTGTTGTTCAATGAGAATGATCTATTTCTTATTCTTACTCCACGCCAGCCATTTTTCGGGATAGGCGCATACCAACAAAGATTATGAAATGAAAACCTGGATTATGTTGGTGGATTTATTAAACCTGACATGAATATTTACTTTTTCCTTTTTTTTACTAGTAAGAATCACTCTATCTTGTCTATTTATTCATGATCATCATTTGGCATTAACATCAAGAGAAAGAGACTAACGGATTATCAGATTACTTCCAACATTATTTTAGTTGTCAAACTTTGTGTAATAACTTGTTACACGAGAAGCATAATGATAGTAAATTTGGTGGATTTAAAATTGTAAATAGCAATCTGATTAGTAACCATTGGAAGTAAAAGCCAATACTGGTGTTCTAGAAATACAAATTGCTGCATTCAACAATCTTAGATTTGGAATACAACATGAAGCAATCTACAAATATTCAGAAACTTCCACTTTCAAGGAAACTGTAATATCCCCTTTTATGATTTCTTAGGGTTTCATATATTTCCTTAAATTGCAAGAGATTTCTTCTATCGAAGTCTTTAATTTGTTACTATCCTTCGTATTAATGATTACTAATTGATTTCCAGTCTGATTTATTTGCTTGATGGCCAACATGTGATTATACCAAGGGTTTGTAAAACAACCAGTAAGTTTGATGATAATATCAAATGATTAATTAACATTGATTCTAAAATGTCTTAAAATCACTTTTATTTGTAGAATACTTTCAATTTCATAAAAAGAGTTAGAAAAACAGAACATGAACAGCATGCTACCAATATCTCCTCACTGAAATCGTTGTGTTTCTCCACATTTCAGGCCATTGATAGATCCTATTAAGAATATTGACATTCTAGGACGGCTAGTTGTGGAGACCACATATTCTCGTCTTCTCACAGCTGTTATTGCTTGTGTTGCCGTAGCCATAATAGTGGTGGCCCGAGAAGGCAGTGCACAAATGGGTAAATGAAAAAGAAAAGAAAATTCTTTTTATAGAATGGTTATTCATTCCAACGATGTGGATTGTCATGATCAGATTCGCATGAGTAGGGGAGCCTTCTTTCATCTAGCTACTATCCTAAGGCTGTAAGGAACCTTGACAGATATGATACACTTGACGTTAGAAGAACAACTTGTGATGTTCCTCCACACCGTTGGCCACAATCTGAGGAACTGCAAGATTGCCCACAACTTTGGGCACTCAGGAGAGACAATCAGCCGATACTTCCACAAGGTGTTGAGGGCTATCTTAGGACTCCACAAGGATTGCTTTCTACCACCTAGTCCAAACACTCCTCTTGAAATTAGTGGGAATGAACGTTTTGATCCATTCTTCAAGGTAATTCTTGTGTTGTTACAAATTTCTTAAATGAATTTTTATCCTTATCATATTATTGGTTGACCGTAGAATTGATGATTGTATCATATCGTATAGGATTGTGTTCGAGCTATCGATGGAACCCATATACCAATCACCGTCGATGTCGACATGTAGGGTAAATATTGTGATAGAAAAGGCAACCTGTCGCAAAATGTTATGGGTGTGTGTTCCTTCGATCATAAGTTTCAGTACTGCCTTGCTGGTTGGGAAGGGTCTGCTGCGAATAGTCGTGTTCTAGCTTCAGCTCTGTCAAGAGCAGATCCTCTTGTTGTTCCCCCCGGTAAGCCAAATCATAGTTTAATATACTCAAGGGTACAATCAATGTTGCAAGTTTTAATCAATGTACAATCTAGGATTTCATAACTAAAGTCAATTGTTTAAGAGCACAATGTAAAGAATGTGGCATTGAGGAAAAGGACATTCAGTTGGTTTATAATGTACTGCACAAACTGGGTCTTGAATATGCATCTTTTGCTTTCCATCTTTCATACTCACGGGCTAACTATGGGCTCTACTTATGTTAAGCCTTCATTTGCATGTTTTTCTGAGATGTTGATACATGAACAACAAAAGCTTAGTTCTATGGGTCTCATTAAGCCATCAAAGAATCAGACCTTGTTGGCTAGCCAACCTAAGGGGCATAAAGAGTCCAAACAATCTAACAAAAACCAAAAGAACTTGAAGGAAACAACACATACAAATCAAGCGTAGAATAAGTCATTTCAAAAGATAATTCATATAAGAACGATAAGTCTACTTGTGCATATTGCAAGAGGACTAGACATGAACAAGACTCTTGTTATAAGAAGGATATTGGTGAGCTAAAACATCTTTTTAAAAGTAACAACATTGATCTACCTTCTAGAATGTTTGAGCCAACTTCTTCGCATAAAAGTTGAACGTGATCTAATAAGATAAAAGGCCATGCAGGACTTGCTTTTGAAGCAGCTAAAAAAAAAGGTAAACTCATTGTGCTACAACAAGTTTTGAATTAGGGAGATGGCTCCTAGATTCTGGAGCTTCTCCTCAGATGGCTTCTACACAGTCTGCGTTCTCTTCTTTTGAGCCACGTGTTATGCCACCTATTCTGATGGGCAGCAACACTTGCATGAGTATAATTGGGAAAGGTTCTATTTCATATTGTTGATGGCACTATCATTGATGTTTTGAGTGTACCTCATTTGTCTAACAATCATCTTTCCATCTATTAGATCACCCATGTTGGAACAGGGAAGACTGTGGAATTCATGCCTGATTCAGTTATCATTCGAGACTTGGAAAGAAGAGAGACAATTGCTATTGGGATGGTTGATCATGCATCTCGGTTATATACTTTTTTAGACTTTGCACCTAATGATGGTTTTGATCCTTTGGTTGTTGATCACTCCTGGTGAACCTTGGTTTTGAGAACTTTGGTTACTTGAACTTGGGTATTCTTGCATCAGATGCAGTTCTTGAACCTTCCATTCCCTCTCCTACATCTACTGTTGCTTCTAAGGATACTTGTGTAGCTACACTCATGGCTGCTTGTGATTCAGTCCAGCAGTGTCTACATCGTCTTCCAGATCCAGCTCCTTGGGATGACTACTTGACAGACATTTTGTTTGTGGACCCTCATATTTCAGACTTGGGAACCACTATTCATGACATTCATCTTCTCTTTGATTAAGTTGATTCTTCTTCAGTTGTTGTGAAGGATTCTTTGGAACCTCTTGTTCATTCTCCAAATGATCATTCAATATAGTTTGATATGATTGTCTATACTCTTGACCAGCATTTGGAGGTACTTTATCTTCTAAGGAGATACTTGAGTCTCTGTATCTTGTTCTACATCCATCTCTACTAGGTTGTAATGTCCCCTTTTGGCTAACTCAGAAAGCCAGGAAATTACCTAATTCCATCTTGCTTTGTCAAATAATTGTAATTAAAACAAAGTAAAGATGTTACACAAGATATCAATTGCTATTTCTGATATATATGTATGAATATGTGCAAAATTGATATTGAATGGATAGATATGTCTGATATACAATGATTAAATATGCTATAAATGTTATTGCCTTATCACTTGTAGTGATAAAGAAATGTCGCTGTCTGATATGCGGCAGGCCTATGCAATAGATATGTATTGCTTTTAGCAATAGAATTCCTACGTTTGATATATCTATCTGATTATACAATGAATGGATATTCCCTAACAGCGATATGTTTCTGTGTCTGATTTATAATTGTAAGCTTGCAACTTCAATGATGGATGCTATTTCTGGTTTAAAGCTTATAAGCCTTCAATGTCTCCACTTATTGCTTATAGTGATGATGTTGCTGTGTCTGATCTGAACTTACAAAATGCAATGTTCTGGCTATATCTGATTGAAATCTTTAGACTATATGCCACCAATTATGCCAAGAGGCAATTCGCTCAACTGAGCAGATCCAATACTGGATTAAATAAAATGAGATAATATTCGATGATTCTGAATGGAGTGGGAAGGATCTTGTTCTTATATCTCCAAAACTAGGAGGATGACATCCTTTGGCAATGATGAGGCACTTCTCTTCATTATCGAACTTCTTCATAATGATTACTATCATATTAATAAAAAATTCTAATCGCTGTATATCGGTATAGTACATGATAAGCATTGCACCATTTCAGTATCATTATGATTATTGATTAGACTTACATTCCAATCGTACCTCTTCATTATGCAATCGATCCATAATGATTGCTCATTATCATGCCATTCACTAACAAAGCCGATAAGTATTTGTTAAATAATGATATCGATTATCATTGCTGTCCTTGGCCACAATGCATGTTGTTAGGATCAATATGTTAATGATAACTAATCTTAATGTTATCGTGGCCTTAATGTTTACTTTGGAAGATGTCTTGCTTATTGATAATGATAACATCAATACATAGAATGTCAGCACATACCTTTATGACTGATAGGATACAATGATTAGTTCATCCCTATTGCTTATTGTTGATTTGCCCTTTATCCATTATAATTGATTCTGTTCATATCTTAGTTACCAATTTGCAGCATCGTGGCCTGGATTCGGAAGCGGATTCATTCTGATGCAGATGCGGATTCTGGTGCCCTGTGGATGCGCACAGGAAGTGCATCCTGGGCACCTGGATGCTCTGTTATGCATCCACAGAGCATCCGGGTGCCCAGGATGCGCTTTCTGCATGCATCCACAGGGCACCTGTGAACTTCCACAAGCATCCGCAGGCCCAGCGTCAAAACTGACGCTTTATTTTTATGAAAAACAACTTAAAGTACATTAAAAGACGTGCTTAATAACATTTTTAATCTTTTTTTTGCTCCTAAACAAAAAACATGTGCTTAATAACCATTTTACTTTTTTTTTAATATTCTGATTCGGATGGAGCTTGTTTCCTTTATACTTAGCTGTCAAGTGAACTTATCAGTTTAATATCTTTTTGTCTTTGTATCACAATGTAAATATGGACTTGTCTAATGGTAGTAGTATCTCTGTGATAACAGTAACTTTGTGATCGTTCAGATACAACATTCTCAGATTTTGATGTACTCAGCTTTTATGTACTATCCTTAATATAAAAAAATATTCTGCTTCGGATTAGTGAATTTTGAATCTTGATTGATGAACATTGAATCATGAACAAAATTTTGATTTTGTAATTGTAATGATTTTCTGATTTGCATTGGAATCGTGAACATAGACATATATGATATGACTTATTAGTTCTTTCAATTTGAATATTTGTGAGCTATCAGATATCTTGATCAATGGTGAAGTATCATACTATCAAATGATTTAATTTTGTATATTTCTTGCATTTCTTTGCATATATATATAAATATAAACGCATCCAAACCCCCCCCTCCCCCCCCCCCAAAAAAAAAAAATCCGCCCACCCGCATCTGCATCCAGATCCGAACCAGCAACTTAGGTTCATATTATTGATTGATAGTGATATCCTCTTTTTGATGTTGTTCCATACCTTTATGATGATATTCGGTCTGTATGTTTGATATTAAATTTTAATATCATTTCTGATTCCTCATTCATCGATAGTTTGTGATATAATTGCTGATGCAAGACATTGTTTGTATCAAACAATCGATAATATTTCAGGCCTTTAATCGATACCCTTGAACTCAATTTAGTTACTTATTGTCATAGGAAGACTTCTTTCATAATCATAGTCGATGGTTCATTAATCAATCTCTTTCTCTCATGTTGTGCAATGATTAGTGATGTTAATGTTTACTTCTTTCTGATCTCTTTGCCCTTTCCTCTTTGTGATAGATAATAGTTTTAGGCCTCTTCCTTGATGCTTGTATTGACTGATCAGAACTATTTAACATGCTTGAGGATCTTTTGTCACTAATTCTGCTATGCTTGATCATCATTTGGAATTATATGATTTGTATGTTTAATCAATATTTCAAATATCTTCTGGTCTTGGCTGACTGTGTTTATTGTATTCTTAATCAATATTCCGAATATCTTCTCGGCTTGGTTGACTATGGTTATCTTCTGATTAGTTCTCCTTGATATAGGCGTTACTCCTTGCTCATCATTCATCAATCTCCTTACTCCATTGTATGATGGATATCTCCAAGGCCTTATCTTTAATATCTTCCTTCCTTAAGTCAATCACTTGGTATTCTTATTTGGTGATGATCATTGTTGGGGATCAACCCTTGTTTATCTTAGGAAACCATCTTATTTATGAGACTTCATGGTTTCCTCATCTCTCATTCTCTTACTAACATCTAGATATGGTTATTTCTAACTAATTTTAATAACTCCTATCTGCTATGGTATCCAAAGGACTGCCACTCCTTGTTCACAAAGTATCTTACTGCTTAGTGGGATTCATTCCATTACATAGGTTCTAGATCACATTCTTTAACAATATGGCTAAGAACGCCTGATTTGAATGTGACAACTTTCAGCATCAACATGAAGAAACTTGAACACTATTCAGAGACTACATACATTTTGCACTTTCTTCATATTCCTTTCAGGAATGGAAAGATAGTTAACATACACCTTTGGTTTTGTTTCTTCCTAAGGGGAGGAACGTTGTTTGATGATCATGGTTCATCTTCTATATCCAATTTCAAGCATCAACCATTGGCACAATTGATTACTTGAGGGAAAACTACACTCCTTATCCTTTCTACTTTGGAGGTGGTTTCTTCCTTGCAATTTCTTTTGTTAGCAAACTTGTTTTCTTTTCTCTCTTTTGGGGATGAGTTTTGTCCCACTGGATTTTCTCCTTTTCTCCATTTGTGAGAGATTGTTTTGTACATGGGTACCTGACATGGCCTTGTAGCCAAGGTCCGTCTTTCTGTCTTTTCACCCACCTAAGCTACACTTAAGGGGGAATGTTTGTGTAGGATTTTCCTTATGTTAATAGGGAATATTTATTTTTCCTACACATTATTGAGCTTGCTTAGGTTATATTAGAATAGTTAGGATGAGAACACGTGGCAAAATCCTTCAATTACATGTGTCATTCACACACACCTTCGGGTAGTTGAATTTCTCACCCTCTTTTGGACTTATTTGCCACCTCCCATAACCATTTCTTTGGCATAACCATGTATTTAGTATTTACCAAGTAGGTAAAACTACCACCTATTTTGGGCTGTTTGGAGTTATTATTCCTCTTGGTGTTATTTGCCCCTATTTTACTATATAAACAACCCTCACCTATCCCTATGCTAAGTTCACTAGCTCACTTATTCTTTAGTGCTAGTTTAGTGCTAAGGGAGTGTTGAGTTTTGTTCGTCTTTGCATACAGTCATGCTTTCCTTCGGTCATTCTGATCTTTGATGGCTTCACGGCTAAATCTAACATTGGTCTTCCGTAAAGAACATGGGATTGACAAGATAGAAGTGTAATATTATTCAGCATTGGAAATTAACACTGTCAGGACTAGGGACACACCCAATTGAAAATCGTGGGCTCTAATGGGTAGAGCTTTGGCCATTTTTGGAGTCTTGGAGGCATTCTCCTTTCTGCACACATAATGGAAAGCCAATGTGAAGGCTGATGCATTTGCCAACTTGCTTGCTGATGACATTAAGCTTGGGTCAATTGGCCCACGAGTGGGCAGCTTGGTGATGGCAGTTGGTTTGCACTGATTCACATTTAATTCACCATACGGAATGTCCTTGCCCTCAATTTCAAATCATGTCGTCTTGGGTAAGCGATAAGGGATTCTCTACCTGAGGCCTTGGTATTTATTTTGGAAAGGTGTAATGTCGTAAAGCACACAGTGTAATTCTTCATCATATAATGTCTCTGTTTTAGCCAAAATCGAAATTCCACCTAAGCCTCCATTTCATCTCGCTTGCCTTGTCATCTCCCTTGTCTAGATTCTTGACCACGTGGGCTATTTGGATCAAGTAATGTGCACACCTCGGAGACGTCCATACGGCATAGACTCATCTCGCAAATCTACAAACTGAAGGTAGTCGTTGCGATGCTAATCCTACTAACAGTCCATTGACACAGGTAATCCATTAGCCATGCTTAAACTCATTTGTTTGCTTAATTTTTTCCTCTCTTGGATGTCTAACACTCGTTTGACACATTTGAGTCACTCTCTGACAATCTTAGCATTTTGTTCACTCTCTTGAGTTCTCTCTTCGCCATTGTTGACAATTTTCCCACTCGTTGCTCTCATAGTATCACTCCATGCATACAAACCCATTCTTGCCTTCAACCCATCAAGCTCTGGCTTCTTGGCTTCATAGGGGAGTGATCTTACATTTATTTACTTTATCCAATTCAGCACATCATAGTTCTCTATCATTTTTTATCTGTGTTATTATTGTTTATCATTTATCATTTATCCATTAACGAATCTATCATATCTTGGCTATCCGTGACAATGGTCTGACCTCGACAAGCCTCTAAAACAAATAGCCCAACACTTTTTCTCGTTGTTTTGTGTGCAGGTTCCAAGGAAGGAATGGCTTTGCATCTTGGGATTCTTCTACCTTCATTTGTAAGATTCCTTCTTCCTTGTTTAAACTAGTTGTTTTACTTCATAGTTATCTTATTTTATTTACATTTAATGTACCTTTCAGTTCTGTTAGCCAAGAGCCTAGTCACTAGTTTGTACCTTTCTGGTTTAGTCTTTGTACCCAGTCCATACGAAATGCACGCTCACCTTGCTAGCATTCCGAATTCGAGCTATAGTCCTAGACACGCACTAGCATTCCAGACAATGAGTTAGTGGATTTCACCAAGCGATCTTGATCAATAGATCTTTTACTTTCAATAGTTAAAACATTTTTATCTGTTCATAGTATAAAGTTACCTATGTTTTACTTGCTTTGTGTTCACACTTAAATTTAAATATTGGTTAATTAATTAATCCCCCTAGCTCACCAAAGTGCTAGTTAAGTGAGGTGGCACAAGGGTCGATTCACTCCTTGAGATTTTATCAATCTCAAAGGTGGTGAATTTCCTTCTCCACACAAGTATTTTCAAGAATGGATGGGATCTTGGCAACTAGGGTAATTATAAACGAAGATAAATGTGTCATCAATTCATGCACACCATACCATTCACTTATTGAGTGTTCTCATAACCAAGCAAAATGCTTATGCAAGAACCCTATGTCTGTCTATATGTGAGAAGGTCTTGGAGAGTAGTAGGTGTCTACATGCTGGATATGCCAATTTGGGTTATATTTCAAATCAAAGATTCTCAATGGTCTGCTAAAAGTCATGGATGTTGGCCATGGAGGCCATTAGAAAGGTTTTGGGCTGGGAATTTTTCACCGTGGCAAACAGGCACCATGTCAACAAGGACATTACATCCCATTTCTTGGTGTCACTTTTGGATCTCAGGGAGACTAAGATCGGGTGTCTTCTCCTATGGCGTTAAATATTTAAAGCAGAATTTCTTTTGGATGACATAGATGCGGCAGTGACCACTGAACCGGGGGGAACAAATCTCACAGCAGAATGACATTCCAAAGCTATTCAAGCCGAGTGTTAGGTGGTCAGAAATCCATTCATTTTGATTTTAGAAGCTTGTGGCCTAGATATACCGGCCATGGGTAAAAAATTTGTTCGCAAAATGGTGAGCATTGAGATGGAAGCTATGTAATATCCCTTTCTATGAGATTTGAGACACTACTGGAATTTCCACAATTCTATGATTATAACTTAATTAAAAACTTTATTTTGATACTTAATTCCAATTGCAGATGCTAAGTACAATGGAAATGAATATTAATTCCAAATGAATACACTGAATTATAATGGTAAATAGTAATAAAGTCCAAATGCATATGCTTCCAATCAATTATAACAAAACTCACAAATGCTATGTCTGATATGGGAATGAAATATATGCTTGATAACCTGAATGGCTGTCTCTGATATGTGCTATTGATCCATGCTGATATACAGGTTGATGGAATGGCAATGTTGTCACTAATGCAGAAATTATTGGGTACAGTAATGGATGGATATTGTACACGCTATGTTTGATCAATCTTTATCTCTATGTGCTATCAATGAAGCTGTCTCTGATATATCTTGAATTGTTTATGCTACTTGATGATGTCGTCTCTGATATAAATATAAATGCTTGCACCTTCGATTGCTTTTGGCAATCGGTTGCTATAGTAGAGAGATCCACAAGGGACTTATATTTTATGTTCTCAAGTCAATATTCAATTTCTTTGAGGGTCAAATGGGAGAGCCTCTATATACATTGAGTTTGAATGGAAGACTTACATGGTAAATGTCATATCCCCATTTCAAATAGAATTTTCATTATAATAAAATAATATAATATTATTAAATAAATAAATGATAATATTCTAAATAAATAAATATGACAACATAATTGATACAATCATAATGCAAATATTATATATAATCATAAATATTATATATTATCATAGACTATAATATGAATATATTTCCATTTATTATAATCTTAATATAAATATTATATATTATTATTTTATTTAATTAAGGCTATATTATATTATAATGAAATATAAAATATAATATACAAATGACAGTGAAAGTGGCGACCGTCCTCGGTTTCCCATATGGGTGAGGAATGAATGCTATATAGGAGGGAAGAAAATATACACTACCAGATGAATCAACAATTTTCGGCATTTCCTATAGCTTACTTCTTATAGAAGTCAATGGAGAATAAGATCTTGACCATAGTCAACAATCACAATAAGTCAGATATTAGTCCATTTTTAACAACATTCAAAGGAGAATACACGGAGGAATTCATATGATTATCAATCTAATCTACAATGTTTAGTTGAATGATAGAAGAAAATATCACACCGGACAACAATACTTATTTCTTATTTCACCCTATTTGGCACATCACCAAATCAGCATTATTACACACCATCGCGGAGATACACAATAATAATCGATCAGCATACAGATTAAAGGTATAAGAAAAACAAATATAAAAGCAATCAGTATACAGGAGATAAGGGAAAACAGCAAGGTGTACGATGAACTGCAGAGGACACAAGAATCCTTACTGTGCACAACCACTTATAAATATTTAGTTCTGAGACATGGTATTTAGAGTCTTAATCAGAAACGACACCCTCCATGGTGCATGAATTCGTTAAGAACAGACACATCATTATTATTGTTGCCAGAACATCATAGCTACAAATCAGAGAAGGAAACCATACCGTTATAATAGGTCATACAGTCATTCATTACACATATTAAGTGTATACAACAGAAACAATAAACTATATTGCTATAAGCAAAAACATTATAAATTGCATAGTTTTTATTTCGGAATCAGATACAACATACTATATTTGTTACTGCCAGTAGTAGAATTCAAGTTCTCACATTATAAAGATTCACTGTATATCTGATATTGCTATTGCCATTCAATAAGTCTCTTAATAAATATATCAGAATCAACCATCTCTTAACAAAGAGCACCTAGATTTTCTGCATTTGCTTGAGCATTATCAATTAGCATTATAAGGAAGGGCAATTAAATTATAGCAAAAGCAAGGGATCATTACAAGTGGTATGAGAGCATAATCTTGCCATTCTGTGAGGAACGTACATGCAAACGTATCAAAGGAAAGGAAATAAAAACAAGATGAATGAACAATCAGCCAATGAAATGAGGGCATTCATGGAACAAGCAAATCAAACAAACCAAGCGCTCCTCCAAGCATTACAAAGCATGGAGAATTCAATTGATAGTCTTAGAAATAATTCCGCTGATGGGCAGGACATAAGTTCTAACCACTCAGAGAACCATAATGGGTCTTCATCCTCTAGGGTACCCAAACCCCCTTTTCTACCTAGACAAGAAATCTTGAGAGGGGAAGAAGGAATTGAACAACCCGCTAATAGCACCATGGATAATGCTAGGGCCTATGCTAGTTTGGAACCAGAAATCAGAGAACTTATAACATTTAGAGAATTCTGTGATGGCCAAAAACAAGAAGCACCAAGAAGGGCAAGGTTAAACCCAAACAAGGATTTAAAACATAAAATAAACAAAGAAACCCTTCCAAATTTTGATGGGTCTGAAGAAATCATAGCACATGGTTGGCTGCAAAAATTAAACACTTACCTCACCCTTAGCCTGATGACAGAGGAAGATGCACTCCAATTTGCTATTCTCCACTTAGAAGGCATAGAACACGAATGGTGGTACCATGGAATCCACACCCAGTGCCATCAAAACGTCACATCCTATGAAGAATTTTCACAAAGGCTTATTAAAAGATTTGATAGAAGACACCCCCAAAAAGACTTAAAAAGCTGACTCAAATCAAGCAACAAGGATCAATCGAAGGTTATATTGCCGAATTCCAAAAACTCTCAGTTCAAGTTTTAGGCGTAGATTACGATAGACTTACTTGGTTGTGGAAGGATTAAAAGATTTGCTAAGAGGTTTGGTCAATGCTCTCAAACCATTGTCTCTTGACTATGCCATTGAAACAACGTTGAGACTAGAAGTTTCATTAACATGTAATAGACCCTCAAGCAATCATAGCAAACAATTCCATGTAAAGGATAAAAAGCATAAGCAAGAACTCCCAAAAAGAAAATGCTTTCACTACAATGAGAACTTTGAACGCAGACATATATGCCAAGATGAGAAAACTCAAAAACAATGAGAAGACTTAAGAAGGAAGAAGTTATGTTTTAGATTCAAAGAACCATGGGAACTAGGGCATAAGTGCGGAAAAAGGAGTCAAGTTTATAGAATAGAAGCAACACTCGACACAGAGACAGAAGGAACACCCCCTAAGAAAATGAAATATGATCAAGTGAACCTCAACAACATTCAATCGATGAATGGAGGAGAAAGCCAATGAAGCTTCAAGGAGGTTCAACCCTAGTTGTAACAACTTGGAAATTTGTCTTCATTGGTAATGTAGAAATAATGATTAATCTCTATATATGTAATTTTGATGATTATTAAATGGTTTAAGATATTAGTTAACTAAAAGAGGAAAAAGGGTTGCAATTAAGGGAGAATTGCTAGGGCACCCTATTGTAGTAGCAATTAAGGGAGAGCCGCTATGAGGGCACTCTATTGCTCTGCGATTCAGGGAGAACTGCTAGGGCACCCTATTGCAAGTACCTTTCCTACCAAACCTGCAATTAAGGGATAATTGCTAGGGCACCCTATTGTAGTACCAGTTAAGGGAGAGCTTCTATGAGGGTGCCCTACTGCTTTGCGATTAAGGGAGAACTGCTTGGGCACCCTATTACAAGTACCTTTCCTACGGAGTCTGCAATCAAGGGAGAATTGCTAGGGCACCCTATTGCAATAGCAGTTAAGGGAGAACCACTATGAGGGCACCCTACTGCTCTGCAATAAGGGAGACCTGCAAGGATACCCTATTGCAGTACTAGTTAAGGGAAAGATGCTTTTTGCACCTTTTTGCAAGAACCTTTCTGACTTTTATTTAGACAGAGGAGATGAGGCATAAATAGATAAACAAAACAAGCATTCCGCTAAGTAGACCACCTCACGTGGATGCCTAACACTTGCCACCAAGGCCAAGGGGGCCAAAGTTCTTCTCTTGGGCTTAGTATGGGATTGGCTTGGACTAACTTATCATGACTCAAGTTTTTTTTGAAGCTTATATATACATATGTATGTACTTATGTTCACTTTGTGGTTGTAAACCATTTCCCTAACCCTAGCTCATTGCACACTATAAATTGTAGGGTTTAATCAAGAATGTGTGTATTATGTGTCTACATCGTGTATGCTTCATGTCATCATGCATTAATGTGTATACCTCATGTCTTCATGCATTAAGGTACATACACCGTGTATGCTTCATGCATTCAAGTTGCACTTCATGTTTCTATTGTGTATGTTCATTGCTTAACTCTATATTTTTAGACTGGTACAATCAAGAGGATATGAATCAATTCGAAAGCAATCAAAGCTATTGGATTCAAATTTAAGGTGAGATAATATTGGAGTTGCAAATGCTACTCACATTTAAAGGTTTCATGTAAAAATTGACATTGCTTGAGGGCAAGCAATTTGAGGAAGGGCAGATTGTCAAATCCCCATTTCAAATAGAATTTTAATAATAATAAAATATTATTAAATAAATAATAATATTAAAAATACATAAATTAAGAAATAAGTAAATAAATAATATTATAATAATAAATAATAAAATAAATAAATGAATATGACTATAATTGATACCATCATAATATTATAATAATAAATAATAAAATAAATAAATGAATATGAAGATAATTGATACAATCATAATGCAAATATTAAATATAATCATAAATATTATATATTATCATAGATTATAATATGAATATATTTCCATACATTATAATCTTAATATAAATATTATATATATTGTCATTTTATTTAATTAATGCTATATTATATTATAATGAAATATAAAATATAATATACAAATGACAGGGACTATTCCTTAAGGAAAGTCGTGACCGTTCTTGGCTTCCCATACAGGTGAGGAATGAATGCTGTATAGGAGGGAAGAATATATACACTACTAGATGGATCAACAATTTTCGGCATTTCCTATAGCTTACTTATTATAGAAGTCAACGGAGAATAAGATCTCGACTATAGTCGACAATCACGATAAGTCAGAGATTAGTCCATTTTGAACGACGTTCAAAGGAGAATACACAGGGAGGAATTCATATGATTATCAATCTAATCTACAATGTTTAGTTGAATGATAGAAGAAAATATCAAATTATTTATTTATTGTCTCGTCCATGTCATTCTCTTATTTCAAATTATTTATCTCTGTACAATTAGCTTGTTGACTGAGGCTGCTATTCTTGGTTAACAATATCCTTATACTTCTCAATACCGTCGATATTATTGTTCTCAGTAATCATCAATATCAGTTTAGTGGTAGTTGGCTGACTTGGTAAATAAATTTCAATATTTATTTAAAATTTATTTAAATCATATTTTTTAATCTCCCAAATTGGAGATATTACAGTCTCCCATCCTTTAAAAATGCTTGCCCACAAGCGTTCTCCAAGTGCCACGATGATTCTTGGATCTCAAATAAGTCAATAGAGTGATTCAACACATTTCCATTGCTTTATATGGATGTCATTGAATCCATCATGTAATCTACTTACTATGTAGACTTTTGGAGCACAACGATTAGAGCTCCTAGGGTTCTTACTTATCATGATCTTGAATGACCCTTTTTGTTGATAGGAATCATTGTCTTTTGTGGTAAAGATCTGAATAGTTAATCCCCATGAGCTTAATAGATCTTCTATTGGCATCTTAATCGGAACACTATGATGGTAATCTTGAATAAGGAATATGATGGAGGTATGAGTCCCCTTTGCTATCAAATTTAAGCAGTCAGTTCTTGATCTTTGATTCAAAGAAAGAATCTTTTTCTGAATTTCATCTTTAAGTAATTTGAATGGAGGGCTTTTGGTGATGGCACTATGTGTTATATTGTTCCAAACGGTCCTTAATGCTTCCTTGCTGAAAGAGGCACTGGGATCCCATAGTCTGTTTTTATCTTTTGCTTTGTGTGACTTCAAACTATTCTCTTCATATACATCAAAAGAGGGGATTGTAATAAACTTTGTCCACTTCAATTTTAAACAATGGATTAGGAGTAAGTTGAAGATCGCCTTCATCTCTAAATTCAAATTCATCTTTTTTCAATTTCCCTTCATCTGATTTAGGTGAGTAACCTTTCAAGCCATTATCTTCTTTCGATACATATATTTTCAACTTCCCTAGTTTATCAACTTCAAGATGATGTAGTGGGACACATGAAGTAACCTTTGTATTATTCATTTTATTCACAACTATAGATTTAAGAGAGTTGTGATTGATATTCTTGAACAATTTCACATACCCGAATTCTGATTTTTTGCTCAAACCTTTCTTATGCCATCTTTTGTGCAAAGGACCTTTGTGATAATGTAAGTTCAGACTCATGATCTTCATAAATCGATGTGCTTGATTCACTTGTGATTATAGATATCCATGAAGATTCCTCTGCTTTCATTTCCTTAGAGGTGTCAGAAACGATTTCTTCTTTAGGTATTTTTGACTCCTTGGAGTGTATAGTGACCATGTCATAATTATCATCTTCTTGTTGTGTTTGATGATTTGTCTTTTCAAAGTCCTTTACTCCTTTGATGTGACAACCTTCAAAGTTTCTATTTGTTGTGAACTTCTTGACACCAATTTACTATCATGCTTTCCAATTTGTCCCCTTCGGTTAAAGTGACGACTTTTATTTTCCTTCGGTGAGTATTTTCTCCTTAGCTCTATATAGTCCTCTAAGGTTATATCCTCTTGAAGACCTCCTTTAAGCCAATCATGTTGCCATTGATCTCGTAGATTGACTAAAGTAGGCTCCTTGCTTTCTTGTTGTTCTTCTTTTGGAAGAAAAGTAGGTAATGTTGGTCTAAATCTAAGGTTATGATGTCTGGAACATTCATTGTTTCTTCTTTTTTTCTCCTCTTTGCTATGATTGTTATTAGTTAGTAATCCCAACAATTTAGCCATTTTTTCTTGAATCTCTCTTGGCCTTGTATGAATTGATCCATACTATTGCGAAGTTTTTCATTTCCTACCATGTTTGTTTCTTCTTGAAACTTCTCTGGTCACCTTCTCTTTTTCCACGTAGAACTAACACCATTTCCACAAATATTTTCATTTTCTAATATTCTGAATCCTTTTCCACAGGCTCGCAGATTCATAGCTCTGATACCAATTTATAATGTCCCTTTTTATGAGATTTGAGACACTACGGGAATTTCCATAATTCTAAATTTCTATGATTATAACTTAATTAAAAACTTTATTTTGATAATCAATTCCAATTGTAGATGCTAAGTACAATGGAAATGAATATTAATTCCAAATGCATACGCTTCCAATCAATTATAACAATAATCACAAATGTTGTGTCTGATATGGCAATGAAATATATGCTTCATAACCTGAATGGCTGTTTCTGTTATGTGCTATTGATCTACGCTGATATACAAGTTGATATAATGGCAATGTTGTCTCTAATGCATGGCTTATCGGGTACAATAATGGATGGATATTGTACAGGCTGTGTCTAATAAATATTTATCTCTATGCGCTGTCAATGAAGCCGTCTCTGATTTATCTTGAATTGTTTATGCTTCTGGATTATGCCATCCCTGATGTAAATATAAATGCTTGCACCTTCGATTGCTTTTGGCAATCGGTTGCTCTAGCAGAGCGATCCACAAGGTACTGTTAAATTTTATATTCTCAAGTTATATTCAATTTCTTTGAGGGTTGAATGGGAGAGCCTCTATATACGTTGAGTTTGAATGGAGGAATCACATGGTAAATGACATGTCTTTTCATAATCACTAGTCTTCCTACTTGATCGCAGCTCTTGAATAATAATCACTGCGGTCTTATTTCCTTCCTAATCATAATTTACATGCGATTACACAAACGGTAAAGTCATAATCTAACTCCTCAAGACAGTACAACTCCTATAAGTTATCCGTTGTTCTATAATTAATTTGATGATTGAGTTATTATGGGTCTGAGATGGTCATTGTTGGATAACATGACAATGTCCATTACTCTCGATAACTCTCCTCGAATCCATAAAAATGATAATCTCCTTAATTTCTACTATCCATGTGCCTACGTTCTTCCTTTCCCTGTTGACTCCAGTACATGTAATGACCATGTAGCCAAGTGTTTGAACTCCTTATCTTCCCTGCTCAATCGATATTGTATAGTCCTTGACTATCTTTGTCAATATGTAATCATTTCATGTTATCATGATCCTTGAGTCAGTCGACTACGATAATATACAAACCACCATTGATCACATGTCTCAGACAAGTCATTGTCTCTTATTTCAAATTATTTATCTCTGTGCAATTAGCTTGTTGACTGCGGCTGCTATTCTTGGTTAACAATATCCTTATACTTCTCAATACCGTCGATATTATTGTTCTCCATAATAATCAATATCAGTTTAGTGGTAGTTGGCTATGACTTGGTAAATAAATTTCAATCTTTAATTAAAATTTATTTTTCATATTTTTTATTCTCCCAAATTAGGGATATTACAAACTAACACACAGTGGATGCTGAGGTTTTCTAGGGAGGTGTGCTCGGGTGCATTCTATGACAAAGACTGATGCGGATCAAGACCGGAGAGATCTCCAAAGGAGATGTCCAATCTTGCAGCAAGAGTCAACACAGCGGAAAACAACAAGATACAAGAAGAATGACAAGTTTTGTATCCAAGCAACAACTTTATTCCTCAAAATTTCTTCATACATGTTGGGCTGTAAGGCCTTCTCAGTTACAGCCACATACAAAGCAAACTCAACTCGAGTCTTCCTAGATCTTCCCAAGCCCTCAGGCTATCAATTCTCTAGCCAGATCCCTTCACTAGCTACCTCTAGCTACCCAAGGCTACCCCCAATTACAACCGCAACCCTTTAGTTATACTTAGCCACCAACAGGTCGGTCTAACAAACAATTACATATCCCAAAGACAAATGTGATAGACCAAGTCGGCCTAGATCCAAGTAATTACAACAATTAATTATTTCACAAGGATCGATCCAACAATCAAGTCGGCCACACAAAGATCCTTCTAGAAAATCACGCCAATCAGCTCCAATGGTCAGAAACATTGATCGCAACCTCCAACAATTAATCGGTAACCTAACTAAACCAGTGTCATGAAGAACAACAACAAACCAAAGGAGAAACAACAGGATCTCACAAACCACATCACCTCAAGAAGCGCGATCATAGACTACAACTCAACGAATATCAAGGAACAAACCCTCTTCATCGCTCCAAACCAAGATCCACACAGATCGACCAATCACAAAATCTCAGAAAACTATCTGGAACAAGGAACTGCATCTCAAACTTAGTCACAGAATCCATCATAACTCATGCGCGGTAACTCCAAACGAGTTGCGATCATAGGAAATGCCTCCAAATGATCCCATGAACATCATATCACGACCGCAATCACAAAAGATCCAAATAACTCAACCGAAGCATCAACCACCCAACCAGTGATCAGGAATAGAAATAAAACACAAAAACCGGTAACAAAGGTCCACCAGTAAACAAATGTTTTTGGATGATGCAAGATTACCAAGGACCCAAGATGCTCCTGCATCAGAGACTGAGGTTTTCGGCTTAGGATTTTGGCAGCCTCTTCTTTCGTTCAGGTCTGGGTCTTTTGGTGGAGGCTTTTCCTCAACATAGTACTTGGGCTCATGTGGTCTGGTTCGTAAGTATTTTGATAACAATTGTCTTCCCTGGGTTTGCTGGCATTGCCTTGTGGAGAGTCGAGGATGTATTTGTATCATTGCATATGCTCTCTGGTTCATGGGAACTACTTTTTGGGCACAAACGCTGCTTCAATGATGTAATTTTTATGAATTAAGATAATCTTCACAACCTCAGTTGCACTTTACCTAGCCAAAAGAAAAACTACAGTAACAATTGGTTAAGGAGCCTTCTCCCAGGTTATTTAAGAAGATCTAAACTAAATGCTTTAGTGGGAAAGATATTTAATTTGTGATCTCCTACATGTTTCTACTTATTGCAACAACTATAAATGAAAGTAGAACTGACTCTAAAATTTATAAAAATGTGACAGCCAACCAGCAAGAAAGATTGTGGAAATCTGTACATCCCACATGATTATCGTTTAACTGATATTCTAATATAACAAGTCCTTTTGTCTCTGCATAATAGATAAAATTCTGAAAATGTCTATTTTTGAAATATCCAATTTACTTAACATTTCATACTTTCAAAAAATCTGATGGAGTTAATATTTAGGTTGTGCACTTACCCAATGAACACATAAACTAAATGCCATGGTCTTTGCACGGGTTCGAGTGCCACTTAACTCTGGTATAATAAGACCAGTTATTGGCCCAGCACCAATGGCAAACGTCAAGACATACCTACACCAAGAGCTCAAGCATATTTAGTAGTCAATAACAATTGCAATGTTTGAAGGTATTTCAAATTATCACAGTATAAATTATTTATGGCATTTACTTCTGGAAAAGTCTACAAACATCATCACACTGATTAAAACAAGATATGAAGAATCAACTAGGGACCACAGAAGAAGTGAAATATCACCGAGATAAACAAAAAAGATGAATAAGGTCAGAGATATGCCAAACTCATTCTGTCCTCAATTTGCAATCTTCACTCAAACAGTTCTTCACAAATTATGACTTCTTGAATCTTTGAATTGCTATTGGAAAATTAGAACAATCATTGAGGATGATTTTCTTTAAAGTTCATTAAACTTCCAACAAGTTCCTGAAATTTTCAAGAGAATTATTTATGACTTTCAGGGAGCACTGCAATTCAAATTTCAGCCTAGAGGAGACTAATTTCAACACCAATGAGATTATGGTCATCTATTTAATTCACTAACAAGCATAAATCTAAATCAGCATTTCTGCTTAAAACTATTGTCTAGTTGTTAATTAAATTTCAATAGCATATATACTTTCTCAATTATTGCTCTAGAATATGACAAGGCTATCAATTTTACTAAATACATAGCCCAAAGCATTGATCTAATAACTGTATCAGATGTTAACAATGAACATTTTTTTAGCACAATCATAAAAATGGTCTATATGTCAAGTACAACCAAAATGTCTGTTAAATGTTACAATTCCCTGCTTTATTCAAAATTTGTTAATAACCACACAATTAAGTTGCGAATTTCTTATTTCGTATATCCATCTAGATATATACCATAAAGACAGAGAGAATGTGAGGAAGAGAGAGAGAGAGAGAGACAGAGACAGAGAGACAGAGAGCATTTAGATTTTAGATCATAATTCAGGACCACTTACATGAGAGTTCCAAAAATCGAAAGAAAATGGCTTGTCAGTTCATTGACTGGTACACCAAATGGAATAATCAGCAGGAACATAGAACTTGCCTGCACCAAAAACATAAAAGAAGAATATTCAATATTTAAAAGCCCTCTTTTTAATGTTTTCATGTCAATATGCCGTATACACATCTCCTGACAGAATGGAAATTCGTAAAAGTATGCACAACAGAGACTTGGCATTCAAGTTGCTTTAACAGGACATATAGATACCAATAAACTAAAAAGAAACCTAAGATTAATTTATGAATGATGTCTTACATTCCTTATTGTGCCATACAACTAGAACAGATAAAAACATGTCTGGTGCTACATCATTGACAGCCCCAAACATTTTCAATACAGTTCATATCACACTGTAGCATACAAAGTGAAGAGCATCTCAAGAAGATATCTTCTACATTATCATAGTAAATTTGATAGCACTCTACTGATTGGAGAGTGAAAAATGCACAAGAAAATAGTCAGACACAGTTGGATACAAATTAGTTTTGTTGTTTCAGTTTTTCAGCAGCTAAAATTAAAAAGGATGGGCAGGGGGTGCAGCAGAGGGAAGCAAGGAGTAAAAATAAATAACAGGTACAAGCAACTATGATTATTGCTATGGGTGAAATGTTCATGAATTTTTAATTGTACGTACATAAAATCGCAAAACCTCTAGGCTATAAACTATTGCAATAGGATTATTGCCATGAATGAAGCTAAGAGAGTGAAGGACTTTGAAATAGCAGTTGGACTCAAAATTGGGAAGATCAGTTATCAGGTTTAGCTAGGCTCAAATCAAGCTTAGCAACTAAAATTACAATGACTTGCTCAATTCAAAAATCATAAAAAATTGTGAAATTTGATCACCCACTTAAAAAAAAGGAATTTATTTAGGCTCCACAAGAACTTAATTGTGGAGGTATCTGAATATAAAGAAACTCAGGCTAACATATGTAGAAAGTATCAAAATGTGATTAGACAACACAAAGAAAATGGATTGTTTGTATTGAATGCTCAAATTACATAATCCATTGCATTAATTCCATAGATAATAACATTGATGGTACAGAAAACGTGAAAGTTCAGTCGAAAAAGAAAGAACTCAATATGGAGGAGATGAGCCATTTGTAATGTCCCCTACTAGGGATTGCTTGTTTAACATGCATCATTATACAATACTATGCAATATTGTGCCTTAACTACATTAAGAGATAGTTTATTTGTCCATAATACAAACCATAATTACTATATTTAAACCTAACCTTTACTTCTTTTCTAATCCTAATGGAGGATTGGGAATTACTGTCGTAGGGCATTGAAACCATCTCCATAATTAAGCCCAAGGGTTTCATGAACTCCTATCAATACCACCACTTGGGAGTCACCTGACTTGGGAAGGAATTACTTGCCCCTCCCTATACATACCAGCCTATCCTTCCAAAGGCATTAGTGAAAGATTTAAGGTTAAGTCTCCATAGTCTTTCATTATATTTTAAATGTGTATACATAATTACATACATACATACTTTTATATAGATATATAATCTTATTTTTTCTTATCTTCCCTCTTTGTTATACAAGCTCCTATTTGATCTGGTATTAGAATAAATTCTTCACATGTTCCCGTCCCTCTTCAAATGAATATCTCTCCTCTTATATACTCATAATATCAAATGGTTGCACCTTTTCATAAGGCAACCCAAATTGATTTACATCAAGGATACCAATGAGTTTATTTATATAGTCGATGCCTTCTGTTAATTAACCTTTGTTATCAATTGTGGTTATTATCGATACTTAATAATGCTAATCATTGTTAGCATAATGCTCGACATTAATTATTATTGCTACTTATCCCCTTAAGGTTTGGACTTACGTATCTTATCTTTTTGTATATCACACCATAACTTCAACTCATTATTTACAGAAAATCTTGGACTATATCTTCCTTAGTGATAACGTTCCTGCCGTCGACTTCTTGTACCGCTCATGGAGTGAATGAATACTTTGTAACTATGATTGATCGAACCATCTTTTTGTATCCTTGATACAGTTATCATGATACCGATGGCTGGTGACTTCTAGAATTTGTGTCAATCATTTACCAGGTGCATACTCACGCGGTTATGTTTTTTTATCGATGTCTTCATCCCGTGTGAAGAGTCGAGCCACTATGTTGCGACTCTCAATACCTCCTCTTAGTTATTGTCGTAGCTTACCAAGGTATCATCATTTGTGTCGATATTACTACTTATCTCATCGTGTGTTATTCATCTCTTTTGGTCTTACGTATCTCCTTTTATTCAGTTGATGAATCTGTCTTATGTATGAATTTCAATTTCAAATCTTGAGAGACTTTACAAAACTGATATAGATGTCTTGTTTATAATTATTTATTTGTATATTTTAAATTTACTATTATTATTTATTATAAGTCCTATTTCCAAAAGGGGACATCACAATCCACCCTTCCCCAAAATTGCTTGTCTTCGAGAAATTATATGCTTTCTTATAATTTGATAGTAGAATTTGGCAACTTAACTTAAGATAAGTTTTCTCTCATCTTCTAGAGAAATGATCTTTAGACCATTTCATAATGGTGCCTATTGAATTTGCAAAAAGCATGTTTGCATGACAGAATGCCTCAAATTCATCTCTCTAGTTGTTCTTTTATTCTAGATAAACCAAAATAGAACCACACATGAAATATACACTTGAAAATATGAAATACATGTCTGAATATATGAAGACACGAAGCATACACAGTATACATATAAATGCATGATGACACAGAGCATACACGAAGTATACACATAAATGCATGAAGACACGGAGCTTACACGAAGTATCCATAATACACACATTGTTAGATTCCTTCCTATTGGCTGGAAAACAAAGAATGATAAAAGTGTCTTTCTACCCATAACCAATCATAGTCTGCTTTGGTAGGAAAGCCTCAAGAGGGCGCTTGTAAACTACTCAACCCAACTACACCCAAAAGAATGGAGCATCCCACTATGACAATTCCATCCCATGGGGTTGCCTACTTAGCTTGGGAGAACTGGTAAACTGGAAATCCCTAACTTACTTCCTCCATTCATTATGATTGATTACAAGGTAGATACATACACATATATAAACAATCTAATCATGATAATTTATTTATAATATATCCACAATATTTATAATTTGTTTGTTATATATATAATCTTATTGATATTATCTCAATTATATGTGTATGTATGTTTAGATTCTTTTTCATTGACTAGAATGGTCCCTTGTTCTATCTTTTACCCTGCAGGATGGCAAAATAATGCTCTGATATCACTCATAATGTCCTCTGATAAGGAATGCTTGTTTAACATGCATCATTATACATTATCATGCAATATTGTGCCTTAAATATATTAAGAGATTGTTAATTTATTCATAATACAAACCATAATTACTAAATTTAAACCTAATCTTTACTTCTTTCATAATCCTAATAGAGGATGGGGAATTCCCATCATAAGGCACTGAAACCATCTCCATAATTAAGCCCACGGGTTTCATAAACTCCTATCAATACCACTACTTTGGAGTCACCTAACTTGGGATGGAATTACTCACCCCTCCCTATACAAACCAGCCTACCCTTCCAAAGGCATTAGTGAAATATTTAAGGTTATGTCTCCATAGTCTTTCATTATATTTTAAATGTGTGTGTGTGTGTCTTCAATATTCAATGTCTTGTGTATTATACATATATATATATAATTCTGATTATTAAATATATAACTTACTATATAATATTAACCACTTCCATGATATATATCTTTTCTATAAAAATATCTCCCATGATTAATACCAATTATATATTTTATAATATTTGATCCTTTGATTCGATCAGTACCCATTATATTTATTAATCTCTGAGTCTTCTGCAGAGTAACCAATATATATCTTATCTTCTCTAATCTCCTCTCTATGTTATACAAGCTCCTATTCGATCTGGTATTAAAATAAATTCTTCACATGTTCCCTGTCCTTCTTCAAATGAATATCTCACCTCTTATATACTCATAATATCAAATGGTTGCACCTTTTCATAACACAACCCAAATCAGTTTACATCAAGGATAACGATGAGTATATTTATATAATCAATGCCTTATGTTTATTAACCTTTTGTTATCAATTGTGGTTATTATCAATACTTAATAATGCTAATTGTTGTTAGCAAATGCTCGGCATTAGCTATTATCACTACTTATCCCCTTAGGGTTTGTACTTATGTATCTTTATATTATGTATATTGCGCAATAGTTTCAACTCATATTATTATTTACGACAAATCTTGGACAAAATCTTCCTTAGTGATAATGTTCTTTCCATCAACTTCTTGTACCACTCATGGAGTTAATGAATCCTTCATAAATATGATTGATCGAACCATACCCATGGCTGGTGACTTATAGAATGTGTTGAACCAGGTGCATACTCCTGTGGTTATGCTGCTCTATCATTGTCTTCTTCCCATGTGAGTTGATCCACTATATTGCGAACTTCAATACCTCCTCGTAGTCACTGTCGTAACTTACCAAGGTATTGTCATTTGTGTGGATATGACTACTTATCCCATCGTGTGTTATTCATCTCTTTTGGTCTTACTTGTCTCCTTTTATTCAGTTGGTGAATCCATCTTATGTACGAATTTCAATTTCATCTCTTGAGAGACTTTACAAAACTGATATAGTTGTCTTGTTTATTATTGTTTATTTGCATTTTTTTTGTATTAACTATAAAAAAGGCTCATTACATCGATCATTCTGATTTTAACAGTCCTTTCAAGATCAAAAGATATCAGACCAGCTATACTGTGATCTGATTGTATACACAGTATATTTTAATTTTATTATTAATATATATTATAAGTTCTATTTCCTAAAGGGGGCATAAGTCCATAGATAATAACATTGGTGGTAGAGAAAATGTGAAAGTTCAGACGAAAAAGAAAGAACTGAATATGTAGGAGATGAGCTATTAAACACAACAAAGTCAACCAACCCCAACGCAACCTCAAATATGTTCTCAGGAATTGTAGGTGCAAAAACTCACTTTTCAAATGCCTCTACCTGATCCTATGTAACTTGTTCGCCTTTGCCTCGGTCTCTTGCATTCTATTCACTAAAGTTATCTTCAAAAAAAAAAGAGCAAAAAATATAAACTTAACTGAGTCTAATTTGCACCCCATAACACAATAATTGCCTGTGAACTCTCCCATTTTTTCCTCCAATAGAATCAATTTGTATTGCTCTTCTAGTTCACCATTTTTGCAGATGAAATGTAGGGGTTTTTACAGTTTCGAGGAAAAAAACTAAGGTTAAAAAAGAGGCAAAAAGAATTCAAAATAATAAATAAAAAATACATCAAAATAAAAAAGAAAGAATGGTTTCCAATAATAGCCAACTTCCCAATTTATTGCTAAGTGTATTAGTGAAAAGAAGACTTTTACCCTGACCCATAAGTGAAAATCTGAGAAAAAATAGCAAATCATAATCTGCATCTATGAAATCCTACCCACTCAACATTTGCTTGCAGAATCATAAAAAATTTAGTGACCTATTCACCCAAAAAATGTGTTTTCCCGTGCATTGATCTCCCGCGGTGAAATTGTTGACATGTTTAAGTTGTCATTGGTTAAGTTAGAAGCAAACATCATTCCCACCGGTAAACCAGTGGACCACTCGTACTCCTTAATAGGCACTGGTAGACCCAACAGAGTATATGTACCGGTAGACCAAACAGAGTGTCTACAACTGGTCTATAGAACATATAGGGGACATATGAACAACCGAGCATAAGGTTGATACCGGTCGACTACATGTTAATCCAAAAAGGATTATGCAGAGCTGTCTGAGTTAAAACCGGATAATACGGAGCATCCACCATTTAGAACTGGAGTTAGCTTTTTAACAAAGTTAGTTTTATTTCTACACAAATGTTTCAAGGTAAACTCGAGATCATTTCGCATAGTTTTTTTGCTGCATGATTTATGGGTGAGTTTACAGCTTGGCGGAACTATGAGTTGAGCTTTTATTAAGATTAATTTCTTATAAATACAGGTCATAGGACACAAAAGAAGTGTTGTTGAATATACAAAGTAAGAGAAAGATATTTTCTGAGAGAAGCTACAGTCACAAGAGGTGAAAGGCAGAGAGGTTCAACAGCCAAGCAGAGTGAAAAGGGTATCAGGTATGATCTAATTAGACAAGATGTGTCATTAGAGATCATTGCTTTTACATTGTTTAGGCATATTTAAAATCCCTCTATCAGGGTGAACCCTAACAAGTTCGTTGTATAAATCCCTTAACCGGGTAGCATCTTAATTGGTGTTGAAAGTCCTTTTGCAAGGCGACTCCTAACAGAGTCAAGATCTTAACAGGTCTTCTATCAAATCCCTTTCCACGAAGCACTCTTACAAGTTCTTTGTAAGCTCTTAACAGGGCATTTTCCTTCTAATCGAGGGTTTCCATGTATATATGCTATGTTGATCTGAGTATTTCTATTTTTGTTTATGAATGGTTGATTACATTCTGTTTATTCTGCAACAATTTATATACAAGGTTTACTTGAGATAAAAATAGTATTTACTGATTCACCCCCCCCGGCCTCTCAGTAACCGGTTAGGAAAACCAAAAATGCCACAAAAAGTCTTTTATTTTCATGTTTTTGACATATTTTGATGGTGACAATCCTTCAACCTCAACTTGCAAGCTTAGAGCAAGATTCTACAAATCAATCCATTCGGGCTTGTCAAGTCAGCTGGGATTCAAACTTGCAAGATTTTTCAAGTTTCGGCCAAGTCTAATAACACTATCTTTGACAATTTTCGAAAACAAGCTAAGAGTGAACTTTCAGAGATCTGTCAAATTAAGCCATAAATCTTTGATCCTAATAACCAAACAAAGAAGCTAGCGAATACAAAGGAAGCTAGACAAGATTAAAGTAAATGTTTGCCTTCCACTTACACTTGAAAACACATCCAAATCTGATTTTACATGCAATAGAGGTAATACTACAAATATCTTTAGGTATTTCTCCTATCCATACTTAAAGACTCCCCACACACAAAAAGCTAGACTCCGACCAACCAATAAATCCAATTGAGCATTGATTCCAATGAAGTATCTTGTAGAAAATCTGTGTTCTCTTTAATTGCAGATTGATACCGATGCTAAACAAGGTTGATGCTTCCAGTATGAATGAAACACCAATTGACTACCTCGGAATTCTCTCCTATCACCTCATATACAAAGAGAACAACTACGCCAATATCAATATGAACCTTGAAGCCAATGAGAAGAATCACCCCTTCATACGGGAATACTTCTACACGAATGTATTGACAATTCTAGATATTTTCTTTCAGTGATACTCCCATGAATGACTCGTGCTTTGGTGAATCGGAACAAAGAAAACACAATCAATTCACTATCTAATTATCACATAAATCCTCCCAAACAAAAATGACTTGTTCTCAAGCTATACCGATATCATGATTGGTACCCAAGGAAGTGAAGAATCTTGAGAGATGTCCGCTACAATAGAAAGTGTCTACGCCAAAGAATATACCGGGAGCAATGGCCTTTACCCTGAACACGATCACTCATGTCAGTGGCAAACTCATGTGATGAATAGGAAAGGCTTGGATTTAATCCTTTATCATCACACAACTCTATTCACATTTCATACGACTAACAAGGTTTAGCAACTCATACAAGGTAATAAGGCTCTCAAGCGTAAGCCACAAAAATCTTCAACGTCCAATGTTTGCGAGGTGAATAGCAACAATGACTTCCCAAAGAAAGCACAACCTGTAAGATATTCGCCCCTTTCTTGCTAGCTCTCAACAATGTATGACCCTCCCCCATTTGTTTACCCTCGTGGGGTAACAAAGATTATTTGCATAAAGAAGGTAAAGTACTTAACAGAGAATGTAAAGAGAACATAACCGCATTGTATTCATAGATTGATTACCATGTATAGATGTATTTCCGCATAATCATAATGCATTGCTCGAAGAGAAGAATGCATACATATAGTGTTTGAGGGGATTGTGATCTCCCCTAACGAGACTAAAATTGAATGATAAAATATAATAATAAAATTAAAATTAAAATTAAAATCCATATAATATGCAATAATATATTATTAATATGACTATTATTAATATGATAATATATTATAAATATAATAATATATTATTAATATGATAATATTGTTAATATTATAATATATTATAAATATACTAAAATATAATAAAGAAATTATATAGTAAATAAATAATAAATATCATAAATAAATATATTTACCAATGCTATACGATGTTGGACTAAGTAACGTAGCACCGAAAATATGAGGCTCGGACGTGGCCAACATGCTAGTGACGTGTATAAGCCAATAAGGACTTCAACAGAAAACAGAGACACGCATGGTGGTCGTCAAAGGAAACAAATGAAAGCCATGTCAATACGGTAATTACTTAGTACGATAACAGTTAAAGATTCATACTGGTTACCTTAATCGGTAGAAAACATAAACGGATTAAGTGTTGCTAAAATACTATCATATGAGGGAACATGGTATAACTACAGTCCACATTATTAAGCAATCACCATTAGGATTTGTTAAGAGGTATGAATGGGATAATAGAACCGATTAGTTAGTATTACGGAATGGGTACGAATAAAGACAGTGGTTTTGATGAGACAAGGATGTGTCTCTTGAACGCATCACCTCATCGTACTAAGTATAAGAGGGAATAAATTCCTTTGGATATGGGGGTGCGATAAAAAGAGTGTAAAAGATTAGAAACAGAGGAAGGGAATGACAAAAGTAGACATGCAATCAAAGTTCCCAAGTAATAACAGACACAACAATCACTAAGACAGTGACACTTCTCAAGATAAAATTTGATAGGCAATTAGGCAGATTAGTAGATCAATTGCATCTGCTTCTGAGATATCAGAGACTGATGCTTACTGACATATATTGGTATCAATAAAATTAACTTTGCAAGTAAGGACAAGTAATACTATCCTTACCTACCTTTGAGAATTCAATATATATATTGAAGTATATTTGGATAACTCTATATTACAGTTAGATTCCACTACATATATATATTCGATCTGATAATGTGAACAATTAACGGAAAATTTAGGTCACATTGGGTAACCACAGAAATCATCTTTTTCATACGAGTTTGTTATACAATCTAATTATCAAGAGAATTGACACTGCATGTTGCACTCTCTGAATTCATTTTGAGTAAATGATTAACAGAAAGAAGTGTCTTGTAATTGAAAAATAAGAATTAAGTTCAAAATCCTAGAAAGGCCAGACAAGGGACGTTACAGTGGTATCAGAGCACAATCCTGCCATTCTGTGGAGGATAGTTCATGCAAACATATAAACAAAAGAAAGGCACAAAAGCTATGGCCAAACAGTTGGCAAGTGAGCTAAGAAGCTTCATGAAACAAACCAATGAGAGATTTGAGAGAGCTAACCAATTAATTATCCAAGCCATTCAAAATATGAACAATAGCCATCATAATGAAAGACACATCCCTAATATAGGAAGAGATACTCATTCCAATCATTCTGAAAATGAGCATTCAACTCAAAGCTCCGCACTCAGGCCTACCATTCCACCTTTCCTTCCTTGAGAAGAACCCATTTTAGAAGAGGAGGAACCAACAACAAATAGTGTGGAAGAACTGGCCCAAATGTATGCAAGGTTAGAACCAGCAATCTAGCAACTTATTCCCTTTAAGGAATATTATGAGACCAAAACCATGGCAAATAGAAATAGAAGGAAGATTCATGCCAACAAGGACCTTAAATCAAGGATAAGTAAGTTGTCCCTACCATGTTTTGAAGGATCGGGGAAGGAAACCGCTCAATCATGGGTCCAAAAACTAGATACATATTTATCCCTCAGCCCCATGACCGAAGAAAATGCCATTAAGTTCGCCATACTCCACTCAACCGAGTTAGCCCACAATTGGTGGCACCATGGTCTCACTACTCTAGGCCATAAAAATATCACTACCTAAAGTGAATTTACTCAAAGACTCATGAGTAGGTTTGACCAAAGAGATCCCAAATGGTACTTCCAAGAGTTAACCCGTCTCAAACAAATAGGGACCATAGAAGAATTTGCCCATCAATTCCGAAGTCTATCCGTTATGGTTTCAGATCTATCTCAAAGGAAACTAACTTTTATGTTTATTGAGGGGCTTAAAGACTCCATCAAAACTATAGTAAATCCTCTAGAGCCTCAAATGCTAGAAGAGGCAACACAAAAGGCCAAGAAGGTGGAATCAAATTCTTCAAAGGAAAAAACTAAGAATGTTTCGAATAAGACACAACATACATATGAGGAATCAAGGAAGGATGGGAGGGGAAGAAAATGTTATTTCTGCAAAGAACAGTGGGATACAGGACATCGATGCCAAGGGAGAGATGAAATAATAAAGAAAGGTATATGTTTTAGGTGCAAAGAGCCATGGAAACGAGGGCACAGGTGCGAGAAAAAGAGCCAAATCCATAGAATTGAAGCAAGACAAGATGAAGAAGCACCACCTAAGAGAACAAGGTATGACAAGGAGATCTCAATAACATCCATGCAGGAAAAGGAGCAGAAAACCAATGGAGATTTGAGGAGGTGCACCCCTAGATGTAATAACAAACCAGAAAGTTCGTGTTAGTTAGTAATGCAAAGTAATAATTAATATATTGATGTAAACTTGATTTGTTAAAAAACATTCAATGAAATATATAAGGACATTCTTGGTCAGTGTCAAAATCTTGATTAACGACATTCTCGGTGGATGTCAAAACTGAATTTTATACATTCTTGGTGAGCATTGAGGCTTGATCAAGAACATTCTTGGTTAGTGTTACAACTTGATCAAGAGACATTCTTGGTGAGTGTCAAAACTTGACTTAGACGTTCTTGGTGAGCGTTGAGGCTTGATCAATGACATTCTTGGTGAATGTTAGAGCTTGATAAAGAGACATTCTTGGTGAGTGTCAAAACTTGACTTAGACGTTCTTGGTGAGCGTCGAGGCTTGATCAAGGACATTCTTGGTGAGTGTCAGAGCTTGATCAAGAGACATTCTTGGTGAGTGTGAAAACTTGATTTTGACGTTCTTGGTGAGCGTCGAGGCTAGATCAAGCACATTCTTGGTGAGTGTTAGAGCTTGATCAAGAGACATTCTTGGTTAATGTCAAAATTTGATCCAGACATTCTTGGTTTAATCAAGGAGCAAAGCAATACTTAGCAAAGAAGAACATAGTGCTACAATGAATCAAGATAAGTTTTGTTTTTTTTTCAGTTGTTTTTAAATTGAATAATATGATGAAATATTTTCACGTTGATAAATTTGTATTTATGAATATAATACACTTCTAACCTCAAGTCAAAATTCTCATTTCAGGATTGCTAGATTGAATATCGAAGTTGCATTGAAGGTTAACATTACTTGAGGACAAGCAATTTCGAGAAGGGTGGACTGTAATGTCCCCTAACGAGACTAGAATTGAATGATAAAATATAATAATAAAATTAAAATAAATAAATAAATCCATATAATATGTAATAAATTATTAATATGATAATATATTATTAATATAATAATATATTATTAATATGATAATATATTATTAATATTATAATATATTATAAATATAGTAAAATATAATAAAGAAATTATATAGTAAATAAATAACAAATATATTTACCAATGCTATACGACGTCGGACTAAGTAACGTAGCACCGAAAATATGAGGCTCGGACATGGCCAACATGCCAGTGGCATGTATAAGCCAACAAGGATTTAAACAGAAAATAGAGACACACATGGTGCTCGTTAAAGGAAACAAATGAAAGCCATGTCAATACGGTAATTACTCAGTACGATATCAGTTAAAGATTCATACTGGTTACCTTGATCGGTAGAAAATATAAACGGATTAAGTGTTACTAAAATACTATCATATGAGGGGACGCGGTATAACAACAGTCGACATTATTAAGCAATCACCATTACGATTTGTTAAGAGGTATGAAAGGGATAATAGAACCGATTAGTTAGTATTAGGGAATGGGTACAAATAAAGAAGGTGGTTTCGAAGAGACTAGGACATGTCTCTTGAACGCATCACCTCATCGTACTAAGTATAAGAGGGAATAAATTCCTTTGGATATGGGGGGGCGATAAAAAGAGTGTAAAAGATTAGAAACGGAGGAAGGGAATGACTTCAGTAGACATGTAATCAAAGTTCCCAAGTAATAACAGACACAACAATCACTAAGATAGTGACACTTCTCAAGACAAAATTTGATGAGCAATTAGGCGGATTGGTAGAAGATCAATTGCATCTGCTTCTGAGATATCAGAGACCGATGCTTACTGACATATATTGGTATCAATAAAATTAACTTTGCAAGGACAAGTAATACTATCCTTATCTACCTTTGAGAATTCATAATATATATTGACGCATATTTGGATAACTCTATATTACAGTTAGATTCCACTACATATATATATTCGACCTGATAATGTGAACAATTAACGAATATTAAAGTCACATTGGGTAACCACATAAATTATCTTTTTCATACAAGTTTGTTATACAATCTAATTATCAAAAGAATTGATACTGCATGTTGCACTCTCCGAATTCATTTTGAGTAAATGATTAACAAAAAGAAGTGTCTTGTAATTGAAAAATAAGAATTAAGTTCAAAATCCTAGAAAGGACAGACAAGGGACATTAGAGGGATGCAAGGCAAACCATCGCATCCATGTAACTTCCTCGGACGGACCAACCGTTAACTACCTAGTTTCTCAACAACATCATCCCCCCCCCCCAAAAAAAAGTCGTCTACGGATGACAACATACAAAATATCTAGGACGGTAACAACACTAAGGGAATGATATCAAATACAAAATGTACAACTAAGCAGAAGTAGGGGGCATAGGAAGCATCCCTGAAGAAGCTGGGTGACCCGCAGTAGATGAGGTTGGCTGCACCAAAGAAGATCCCAACTAAGAACGCAACTCATACACGTGTGTCGTCCTTGTCGCCAACTTTTGTTTGGTGACTGACTGAAGTTTGAGTGCGGCTTTTACCATCAATGCAGCCCCCTGAAGTTCCTTCTCCTGCTCCTCGACCTCCTTCTAGGCTCGGACTAAGCTAGCCTCCACAATCTGTCTCTCGTAGGTAGTTGCTGCTAACTTCTGCTCAAATGTCTGTCTCCCTTGCCATTTTATCTTCCAAGGCCACTCGTATTGCCTTCTCAGCTTCCATCGCTTGTGTCCTCTAAGCTAAGTCTCGCTCCACTACAACCAACTTGGTGGCCAGCTCCTCCCGAGCTCTCTCGGAATCCACCAATGCAATCTCTTGTCCAATCGAGACATAATAGCCCTCACGAAAGGTCTTCTCTATCTGGCGAATGAGAGACTATACCTCACTCTCTGTCATTGGCGCAGGAAGAGACCATGCCTTGAATATATCAGGCATCTCCTCAGTAGGCCACAACCCTTACTCAAAACACTCTGCAAAAGCAGTCGGACACTCCTGTTGTACAAAACTCAAAAGACGCTACAACTTTGAAGTCACTTCCTTCAGGGCCCGAGCCTCTGCTATGGCTACCATCCAACATCCTCGTGCTACCAAGTCAGCCAATGATTCCTCTGTTATACACTAAGTTTGCACCTTTGTCTCAAGTCTCGTAGTCTTGATAACCTAGTATAACATGGGAACCATCTCCAGGTGTGGGACCTATGCTAACTGAGATGAGACCTCCAAGTTCTAGGCTGGTTCCTCTTGGATAATCACCGTAATTTGCTTCTAGACATGAAAGTAAACTTTTGAGGGAAAGGGATAGAAGGAATGCTTGGAAAGGGAAAAGACTTGAAAACAAACTACCTACTAGGTGATGCACTGAAATTAGGGTTTGGATCTCAGTATAGAGGATGAAATTAATGAACAACTTAGGTCTAGCAGGTCACAACTCACTGAATAGGCTTGCATAAGTGTTTCATAGAAGGGTCTGCAATAGAAAGAGGCTATTTAGGTAAAAAGAGCATTTCACAAACAATAGCATTACTGAGGATTTAGACACAATTTATGACCTGCAAACAAACATTCACTTCTACAACTCGCCATAGGAATGAGACAAGATTGTTAAGGGGTTGAAGTATACCCACAAAAGCATTCACATCCAATCATCCACAATAACACACAAAATCGCAGAAAGAGAGAGGGATCAGGAACCCTAAGATATCACTGAAACATCATATACTTCAATTCAATAAGAGGTAATTCAAATAAGGAAGCATAGGGACATGAAGAATTGTCACAAAATACCCCTGCAATATTTGAATTATCAATGAAAGATTTACAACTGTATAAGCCAGAGGGTAGGAATAATACCACAGATGACCCTTAAGAAAAATGAAATCCTTTTAAAATTGTCCAACTCTGAGCTCAAAAGCTCCAAAAACAAACTATATACAAATCAACTGCACGTAGGCAGGAGTCAAAACTAACCTAACTAGGGTTACATAGGATTTACAACAATACAATATCAAACCCTAGGTACACTGATGACTAATCAAAAATCTCTGAGAACATCGGCAATCACATCAAATCTTCCCCTTGCGTGTTGATCCTGTTGTACTGAACTCACCTGCAAACACAACAACCTCGACTCATCTACCCACCTACAACTCCACTAAGCCATGAAGGCTCTGAATCTGATCATATTTCCCTAGGTAACAGTACCGTTTAAAAGCTGGCGCCAACTCTCTCAAGCGTCTCCTGGTGTGAAAACGTGGCACAGTACCCTGCAAATCTGGCCAAAAGTCATCTCCATCGCCCTCTCAACCACAACTGTCCTGAGACTTTATTTCCTGAATTACCCGACGTCGTGCATGGCCGAAAAGAGCGAAACCCTAGCAAAACCTTCGCAGGAAAATTGAATTTAAATGTTAACAGCTAGCCTGGTCATTTTAAAATGTGACCGTCGATGAGAAATCCTTCCCGGCAGATGAACGGCTGGGATGCACTGAGAAAACAACATAAAATCCCCCTGATAAGTCAAAAGCCACCATGGAAGTCAGCATCCAATGAAACGCGAGCAAATCATCACACCTGGCAGACTTGGACCCACGACCCACAAAAAGAGCATCGGACGGTTGTCGCTATACCGTGATGCTAAAAGTCGAGCATCTTGGATCCCCGGTATAATGACAACCGCCAGATCAGACTGGACGTTAAGTGCTTTAGAAATCCCTGACCCCACGAACCCACTGACAACCGCCACGTAGCATACCAACCAGCCAATCACAAGCTACCAAATGAGACATGTTGCAGACCCCTCTGACAACAGGACCCACGATCAGCAAAGATCAGATCGGACGGTCGTCGTAAGATCGCAAGGGCTTGGAAGATCCCTTGCGATCAAGCAACAACCGTAGATCTTCAGTCTACTGACATCCCTGCAGATACTTTGACACGGTCCTACCAATAGAGCCCAGCTGTCGTCTGACCGACCAATGAAGAATGAGCACGTCAGAAACTGAGGACCCACTTGATAGAGCCCGAAGATAAAGCAAGATCAACGGCCGTCACATGATCGCATGCTCTGACACAAAGCCTTGCGGACATACGCCAGCCGTCGAACCTTTGCAGATGTCAGAGCCTCTGACTGCCGAAAGGGCCCGGCCATACTGACAAGAGATGACTCATTAGCATGTGGACCAATCAGAAGCCTTACACATCAGCCCATCTGACAATGCGGACCCACGGCCTTCTTTATCTTCATCGGACGGTCGTCGTTATACCGCAGCCTTAAATAATTTGCATCTTCACCCAGCGGTATAACAACGATCGTAGATCTTGATCGGACTTTAACCTGCCACCGGAACCAAAGACCACGAGCCCACTGACAAATCTCCACGCTGTACTCTCACCAACGAATCAAACGCCGCCCCTCGGATACACGTAGCACATTTTCGTGACAATGGCCCCACTGTCACAGGTCTAGGCGATGAAGAGAATCCACGGTTGTCGTTATACCGCCAGATTAAACAGGTCGCATCTTGAGTCTCCGGTATAACGACGACTGCACGATGAAACTGAAACTTAACACGCCGAAAGGAAAGGGCCCACTGACAGACAGGCAAATCACCAACCACCGACGAATCAGAGGCTGCCAAATCGGATGAGGTGGCACCAGTCCCACTAACAAGATAAACTTTGTAGGCAAGAAGATCGACGATCGTCACAAGATCTCACGGAATCTTTCAGGGCCATGAGATCATGCGACAATCATCAGATCTAGAATCTTGATTTGGCCGCAGAACTGAGACCGCCAACCGAAACGGTAACCGCTCGCGGGATCGCTAAGTGTTAAGGGGTTAACCGCCGAGAATTGGAGATTTGGAGACTGAAGGATTTAAAAACGCACATGCGAAATGAAGGGACTTAAGTGGCCGATAAAGTAAACTGCAAATTAGAATAGGGCCTTAGGGTTTTAGGGTTTTCTTGGTAACGGCTAGTTTTATGAATTTTTTAGACCTGCAGACTAGGGGATAAAACAATTTGTAGAGGCCAGAGGACAAGGCACAACTTCATGAAATTTTCAGGGATGCTTGGCAGGGGAAAAACAGAGATTTTGGAATAGGTTTTAGCCAAATTTGCATGTACATGGAAATTAGGGTAACATTTTGGTGATTTTTGTTGGATGTCAGCCTGCTAGACATGGATCAGTGGCCTTAACATTAACTCATTGGGCATGGAGTCATCAAGACTCGAAATTCTCTCAAAGAGGCAGAACTGGAACTGTGCTCAGAGCACTTGTTGGAAAACAGGGAAAGAAAGCAAGGGAAAAAAATTTACGGAGATTTACAAGGAAGGACTAACCTCAAAGCAGGGCTTCAAGTGGAATCCATTGACTGAGATTGGCAAGGCAACTCCTTCAAGAGTTGCTAGTTGAAAGGCATTAAGGCCCCTGCATTTTGTGATTACAAATGGTCCACCCCAAAAGGAGTCAAATTTTGTGTGCCTGCCAGGTCTTGACCTGAACTCATCCCACTTGAGAACTATGTCTCCAACCTTGAAATTCCTGGCTTATCTGATGGAATTCCATGTCCTTCATGGACTTATCTCTGATTTCCTCTAACTCCATCAACTGAGCATATTTGATCTGCAAGGGATCCTCCTCTTCAAATAGGACATATTGAGTGGCTAGGTCCACGGCTGGCAATTCAGCTGAGATGGACAACTTGGCCTCTTTGCCATATACTAGCATATAAGGAGAATTACCAATGATTTTCTTTGGGGTAATTCTGTCTAACCACACTGCAGACCTAAGCTTAGTATGCCGATCTCTCTGATTTTCTTGAAGAGTCTTCTTGATTATCCTAATCAAGTTCTTATTGGTGGATTCTGCCAAGCCATTGCCTTGGGGGTAGTAATTGGAACTGGTATTCAGATAGATGTCATTTTTGACTGCCCACTCTGAGACTTTAAGGCCTGTAAATGCTAATGCATTATCTGATATGATGGAATCAGGAGTGCCAAACCTATGAACTATATCATCATAAAAACTTAGGACAGCACTCTCATTGGCTTCTTTTAATGCAATTGCTTCTGTCCATCTAGTGAAATAATCAGTTGCAGTAATTATCCATTTATGGCCTGCACTAGATGGAGGATTGATCATTCCAATGAAGTCTATACCCCACTTCATGAAAGGTTGTTCTGTTCTGATTGGCTGTAAGGGCAAGGCTGCAAGCCTTTCTTTTCCTGCAAACATGGCACACTTGATGCATTTTCTCACATACTCATGACTATCCTTAAAGATAGATGGCCAATAGTATCCAGCCCTCATGATTTTAAAAGTAGTAGTCCTAGGGGAGAAATGACCTCCAGAAGGTCCATCATGAAACTCAAATAGAACATCAACTATCTTTTCTGAATCTATGCATCTTAAAAGGACACCACTGTGATCCTTTTTAAAAAGAACTTCATTTATCAGCACAAGAGGAACAGATTGTAACCTATAATACCTTCTTTTTGCTGAATCCAAACCTGCAAGACATTGTCCTATCTACAAGTAATTGATCATATTAGGCAACCAACTTGTTGCCTTGGCTTGTCCTTCTGTAGAATGCACCACCAGAGATGCATCTATTTGCTCTGATTTATTTGAACTTTCATCCCCTGCCAAATGTTCACAAAGACCTCTTCCTCTAACCAGCTTGGTAGTTTGGATATCTATGTCATATTCCATCACCTTGGTGATCCAACCAGCACTTTTCTCATTTAGGTCCTTGGAAAGCAAAAATTCTTTGACACTTGGATGAGTAACTTTCAAGTGTACCTTGCTATGGGTCAATAGATATCTGAACTTTTTAAGGCTCTTTACCACAGCAAGTACATGTTTCTCTACAAAAGAGTATCTCTGATCATACTCTTCTAAACCTTTGCTAAAGAAAGCAATAGCCTACTCCAATCCTTCTGAATTTTCTTGGGTTAGCATTGCAGATATAGCATCATGACCTCCATAAGCATAAAGGATAAAATCCTTATTGAAATTTGGGTTTAGGAGAGCAGGGGCTTCTGTTAAGGCCTCTTTGATAGCTTGGAAATTGACTCTCCCTTCTTTGGTCCAACTAAAAGCTGAACTCTTCTTTAACATGGCTGTCAAAGGCTTTAGTAAATCTGCAATATTAGGCAAGAACCTCCTAACAAAAGTTATCTTTCCTATGAAAGATTGAAGGCTTTTCTTGCGATAAGGCAATGGTAGCTCTAAGATTGTTGCAATTCTCTCAGGATCTATTGTGATCCCTTCTTTGGATACTACATATCCCAACAATTTTCCTTCATGAACTGCAAACACACATTTCTTGGGATTAAGAGATATCCCAAACTCTCTACATCTTTCAAAGGTCTGCCTCAAATGTTTGATATGGTCTGTTGCATGCTTGGAATAAACAGTTATATCATCTAAATAGACCAGTACAAACTTGTACATTAGGCTCCTAAAGGCCATATCCATTGCCTTTTGAAATGTAGCACCTGCATTTGACAAACCAAAGGGCATCTTTTGATAAGCCATGGTTCCCCACTTGGTTGTAAATGCAGTCTTGTATTGATCCTCTTCATTCACCAAGATCTGATTGTATCCTGAATAGCCATCTAATAATGAAAATCTCTCGGATCCAGAGACACATTGTAAGATTTGTTCCATGAAGGTCAGTGGATGGCGGTCCTTTAAGGAGGCTTTGTTAAGATCCCCGAAGTCAACACATAACCTCAATTCCCCATTCTTCTTCCTGACAGGAACAAGGTTGGAAACCCAACTAGTATGCTTAATGGGGTAGATGATACCACTTTCTATCAATTTGAGCACTTCTTTATGCATAAGTGGCTCAAGTTTGGGATTAACAGGCCTTTGCTTTTGCCTCACTAGTTTGGCATTTACTTCTAATTCAATAGTGTGCTAAGCAAGGGTAGGGTCAAAACCTTTGAGGTCCTCATATTGCCATGCAAAAACATCACTGAATTCTTTGAATAGTTGAGTGTAACCTTGCTTTTCCAAATCAGTGTTCACCTTTCCAAATTGTAAGCTCCTACCTGGTTCCAATTCTAGTTCAACACAATGTTCTTGTTGAACTAGCAAGGCAGCTTTATTCTTCTTAACTTCATCATCCTTGTTGAAGATAGTCTCTAAGGTGACAAGACCTCTAGGCATCTTATTAGACTTAAGTTGTATCACTTGATCACCATAGTTTTGTGATAGCCTATCTTGATTGTACTCTAAAAAAACATCTTCTTCAAACAAGAATTGCAGAATTTGTTCATCATTGTCAAACACTTGCCAATTGACATCATTATCAGGAATAGATGGTCTGACAATCACTTTGATATGCTGTTGATCTACCTCCTTTGAAATGCTATTTGGAATGTCATACTGAGATCCAACAGCAGCTAACCTATCTACATTTTGATTTAGCTTCCTAGGGATAGCAACAATATTGAAAGCATGGAAATCTTCAATTGCATCCCAAACTCTATGTTTGTATGCTTTCAAAGTGTCATTCTTGGTTGCACTTATCCCTCTTACTTGGCTGACAACTAACTCACTGTCACCATAAATTTTTAGGGCCTTAAGCCCTCTTTTTCTAGCCCACTCTAGTCCATTGACTAGACTTTCATACTCTGCAGTATTGCTAGCGCAGGAGAAACTGAATCTAAAGGCAGTATAATACCTTTCTCCTTTTGGGGATACTAGCATAGCACCACCACCAGAACCATGTCTACTTCTGGCTCCATCAAAAAATAGTTCCCAAACTTGATTGCTCTGATCCTCTGAATCAGTATCTTCTTTGAGAAGGCTTGGCTCTATGACTCCACTTTCTTGTATCAAATAACTTCCCAAACCAAAATCCCGAATAAGATTTTCTTGGGCCTCTGAAGCTCTTTCATCTAGACAAATATCAGGGATACTTTCTATCTTTGTGCTCGCTTCACTAATAGTTTGGAAGTCATTGTCATCAAATATGGGGCAGTTTACATTGATGGTATTGGACACATATGGTTCTATATGGTGTGCTGCCAATGGTTCTGACTTAATGGTGACCTTGGTCCCATACCTTGTATGAAATAGCATGTGAGACCAGTCGGAAGATAGATAGCCTCCTATCTTGGCTGTAAACTCCCTTAACAAACATATAGCAAATAATGCAGGGACATCTATGATATATATATCAAGGTCGATGGAAAAATTAGGACTAGCATGTAGGATTAGACTGTATCCTTGGCCACGCCTATGGTATTGACTGAGGATCCATCAAGTTGGGTAACCTTCTTTTGGAAGGGCTCATATTTTAGTCCTAATTGGTCAGCCACCTTCTTAGGCATTACAGTGCTAGTAGCTCCACTATCTACCATACAATTATGCACTAAAGATTTTCCAATAATTAGAGATACATAAAAGAGAGGTGGCTTTGAATTCCTACCTTGTGTGGCATTGCCTTTGGAGTTGCTACTTGGAGCCTCCTTTTCTTGATCAGTGTTAACCAACACTGGCTTTGCAGCTTCTTTTTCAAGTTGAGAAGTTGCTACTTCAGTCATGGCCTTGTTCAAAATCTCAGGTTGTCCTGGAAGAGCCAAAGAGTCCCACATGGACATAGTGACATTTACCTTCTTCATGTTGTCTACAATGTTATAAGGTGCTACAGTGTGTACTCTCTGTTGTGTCTTTCCTATGATAGGCTCCACTTCTTTGGAATGTTGGCCTTCCTTGCTTATAATGACAGGAGCCTCCTTAGGTGTGATGGGAGTAGCTTGCTGCAATGGCTCTGCATATGTGGTGGCTTTGGCATTGGAATCTGCTCTCTCTATGTCTTGAGCTCTTCTCTTTGCTCTTGTATAGGCAACAAAAGCAACCTCATCATTGACTCCATTGAAGTCTGGTTGCTCCCAATTGAAAAGAGTTGTCTCATTCTCTTGTGGTTCTTGTTCAGGGACCGATCCACTGGATGAAGCCTTTGATTGAGCTTGGGAGGCATTTTGAACCATTAGTGCTTGCTTCATCCATCCATTTGAACATGTAGTCTGATTGTGAGGCTCATTACAAGGAAAACACCATTCATTATCCATAGCCACATTATTTTGACTACGAACCATATCCCTCATTGGATTTGTAGAATTTAGAGGTGCAGGGTTATATGGTTGGAATGGTCTCTGATTAAAACTTTGTCTTTGTCCTTGATGCCCTCCTTGGTATGGTGGCCTATTTTGTTGATGAGGCTGTCCTTGATTTTGATATTGCTGACCAGGACTTTGGTCTTGTGGCTGAAATAGTGGTCTGATTCCTTGACCTTGTTTCTTCAAATTGGTAACTTCCTTAGTCAAGGTCTGCAACAAATTTGTCATTTCTTGCTGACTACTCTGTTGGCTATTCTTTATTTCTTGTAGCTCTTGAGAGAAACTTGTCCTCAGCTCCTGACCACTAGTACTAGCCTGAGGTGCTAGTATGGTAGGGATAGGAGTAAATGGGGGTACTTGTGCAGGTGCAACAGGTTGAAAGCTAGGGAAAATGGGCATTGGTGGCCTTCTAGCAATCATGCCTGCTTGAATCAAACAATTTTCAACTCTGACAGCTATGTCAAAAGCTTGGGGTAAAGAAGTACCACCCATAGACTGGATCATGACAGAAATTTGACCATTTAGACTTTGCAAGTAGTATAGGAAAGCATGGTCAGCTGATGGCCTTACTGAGGCTGGAATTCTATTCCATGTTTTGAGGAATCTACTATTGTAATCTGTCATTTGCTCTTGAGGGTCTCTCTTAATGGTTGTCAACTGCTCAACTAGAGACAAGTTATCTAATTTATCCTCAAAATGTTTACTTAATGCATCCCCTAACTCATCCCATGAAGGAATGGAACCAATAGTTAGAGTTCTAAACCATTCAAGAGCCTTACCTTTTAAAGAGGCTGCTAATAATTTTGTGGCCACATCCTCTTGAGTTATGTTGTGTATGCTGCAGATGGTGGTCACATCTCTTATGTGTTCAAAAGCAGTTGTCTGCCCTTCACCTGTGAAATCAGGTATACTCTTAAGTGCCACCAAGGGCACATCATGATGTTGAGCAAAGTTTAATGAGCTACCCTGATTGAAAGGTGCAAAGGCAAATGGCCTAGCCATTGCAGGAGTTCGAATCTGAAGATTGACAACTATGTGAGTTGTATTTACTGTCGGATTTGAATCCTCTTCTAGATCTCTGGTCAGAGGTCTGCCTCTTCTTCTGGAATGAAAGGGAAAAGGTCTCCTTTCAGAGGTATCAGGAGGTGTCGATTGAACTCTCCTTGGAGGGGATGTTCTTTGAGTTGACCTGCCTTTGTGACTTCTTCTTGAGGGCAACTCTGAAAATTTAGTGGGCTTTGAGCTTCTAGTCTCAATCTTTCTCATAAACCTTAAACAAGCTTGGCCTGGATCTTTGAAATCAGTGGACTCGCCAGATATACTTGGTAGAACAACCTCTAAAGGTTTGTATTATGCAATCTGTATATCATAAATAACACACCTTTGAACATTAATCTGATCTTTTACTGTCCCACCGGGCCTGCCAGAATTGTTATACATTGGCACCAAGGTGGGGAATCCTTGAGCTTGAGTCTATACTGATAGTCCCTGTGTATTGAACTTCTTTAATCCTTTTGCAGATGAACCAACAAGAACACCTTTGAACATTAATTTGATCTTTTACTGTCCCACCAAGCATGCCAGAATTGCTATACATTGGCAACAAGGTGGTGAATCCTTGAGATTGAGTCTATACTGATAGTCCCTGTGTATTGAACTTCTTTAATCCTTTTGCAAATGAACCAACAGAAACACCTTTGAACATTAATCTGATCTTTTATTGTCCCACCGGGCATGCCAAAATTGTTATACACTGGCACCAAGTTCGGGAATCCTTGAGCTTGAGTCTATACTGATAGTCCCTGTGTATTGAACTTCTTTAATCCTTTTGCAGATCAACCAACAGGAACACCTTTGAACATTAATCTGATCTTTTATAGTCCCACCGAGCATGCCAGAATTGTTATACACTAAGTTTGCACCCTTGTCTCAAGCTCTCGTAGTCTTGATAACCTAGTATAACATGGGAACCATCTCCAGGTGTGGGACCTATGCTAACTGAGATGAGACCTCCAGGTTCTAGGCTGGTTCCTCTGGGATAATCACCTTAATTTGCTTCTAGACATGAAAGTAAACTTTTGAGGGAAAGGGATAGAAGGAATGCTTGGAAAGGGAAAAGACTTGAAAACAAACTACATACTAGGTGACGCACCGAAATTAGAGTTTGGATCTTAGTATAGAGGATGAAATTAATGAACAACTTAGGTCTAGGAGGTCACAACTCACTGAATAGGCTTGCATAAGTGTTTCATAGAAGGGTCTGCAATAGAAAGAGGCTATTCAGGGAAAAAGAGGATTTCACAAACAATAGCATTACTGAGGATTTAGATACAATTTATGACTTGCAAACAAACATTCACTTCTACAACTCGGCATAGGAATGAGACAAGATTGTTAGGGGGTTGAAGTATACCCACAAAAGCATTCACATCCAATCATCCACAATAACACACAAAACCGCAGAAAGAGAGAGGGATCAGGAACCCTAAGATATCATTGAAACATCATATACTTCAATTCAATAAGAGGTAATTCAAATAAGGAAGCATAGGGACATGAAGAATTGTCACAAAATACCCCTGCAATATTTGAATTATCAATGAAAGATTTACAACTGTATAAGCCAGAGGGTAGGAATAATACCACAAATGACCCTTAAGAAAAATGAAATCCTTTTACAATTGTCCAACTCTGAGCTCAAAAGCTCCAAAAACAAACTATATACAACTTAACTGCACACAAGGAGTCAAAACTAACCTAACGAGGGTTACATAGGATTTACAACAATACAATATCAAACCCTAGGTACACTGATGACTAATCAAAAATCTCTGAGAATACCGGCAATCACATCAAATCTTCCCCTTGCGTGTTGATCCTGTTGTACTGAACTCACCTGCAGACACAACAACCTCGACTCATCTACCCACCTGCAACTCCACTAAGCCATGAAGGCTCTGAATCTGATCATATTTCCCTGGGTAACAATACTGTTTAAAAGCTGGCGCCAACTCTCTCAAGCGTCTCCTGGCGTGATAACGCGGCATAGTACCCTGCAACGCCGGCTAACAGTCATCTCCATCGCCCTCTCAACCACAACCGTCCTGAGACTTTATTTCCTGAGCTACCCAATGTTGTGCATGGCCGAAAAGAGCGAAACCCTAGCAAAACCTTTGCAGGAAATTTGAATTTAAATGTTAACGGCTAGCCTGATCATTTTAAAACGTGACCGTCGATGAGAAATCCTTCTCGACAGATGAACGGCTGCGATGCACTAAGAAAACAACTTAAAATCCCCCTGATAAGTCAAAAGCCACCGTGGAAGTCAGCAGCCAATGAAACGCGAGCAAATCATCACCTGGCAGACTTGGACCCACGACCCGCAGAAAGAGCATCGGAGGGTTGTCGCTATACCGTGATGCTAAAAGTCGAGCATCTTGGATCCCCGGTATAACAACAACCGCCAAATCAGACCAGACGTTAAGTGCTTTAGAAATCCCTGACCCCACGGACCCACTGACAACCGCCACGTAGCATACCAACCAACCAATCACAAGCTGCCAAACGAGACACGTTGCAAACCCCTCTGACAACAGGACCCACGATCAACAAAGATCACATCGGACGGTCGTCGTAAGATCGCAAGGGCTTGGAAGATCCCTTGCGATCAAGCGACAACCGTAGATCTTCAATCTACTAACATCCCTGCAGATACTCTAACACGGTCCTACCAATAGAGCCCAATTGTCATCTGACCGACCAATGAAGAATGAGCACGTGAAAAACCGAGGACCCACCTGACAAAGCCTGGAGATAAAGCAAGATCAACGGTCGTCGCATGATCTCATGCTCTGACACAAAGCCTTGCGGACATACGCCAGCCGTCAATCCTCTGTAGATGTCAGAGCCTTTGACTGCCGAAAGGGCCCAACCCACTGACAAGAGATGACTCATTAGCATGTGGACTAATCAGAAGCCTTACACATCAGCACATCTGACAACACGGACCCACGGCCTTCTTTATCTTCATCGAACGGTCGTCACTATACCGCAGCCTTAAATAACCTGCATCTGCACCCAGCGGTATAACGACGAGCGTAGATCTTGATCGGAAATTAACCTGCCACCGGAGCCAAAAACCACGGGCCCACTGACAAATCTCCACGCTGTACTCTCACCAAGCAATCAAACGCTGCCCCCTCGGATACACGTAGCACATTTTCCTGACGATGGCCCCATTGTCATAGGTCTGGGCAATGAAGAGAATCCACGGTTGTCATTATACCACCAGATTAAACAGGTCGCCTCTTGAGTCTCCGATATAACGACGACCGCACGATGAAACTGAAACTTAACACGCCGAAAGTAAAGGTCCCACTGACAGACAGCCGAATCACCAACCTCCGATGAATCAGAAGCTGCCAAATCGGATGAAGTTTCACCGGTCCCACTGACAACATAAACTCTGCATGCAGGAAGATCGACGATCGTTGCAAGATCTCACGGAATCTTTCGGGGCCATGAGATCATGCGACAACCGTCAGATCTAGAATCTTGATTTGGCCGAAAAACCGAGACCGCCAACCGAAACGGTAACCGCTCGTGAGATCGCTAAGTGTTAAGGGGTTAACCGCCGAGAATCGGAGATTTAGCGACTGAAGGATTTAAAAATGCACATGCGAAATGAAGGGACTTAAGTGGCCCATAAAGTAAACTGCAAATTAGAACAGGATCTTAGGGTTTTAGGGATTTCTTGGTAACGGCTAGTTTTATGAATTTTTTAGACTTGCAGACCAGGGGATAAAACAATTTGCAAAGGTGAGAGGACAAGGCACAACTTCATGAAATTTTTAGGGATTCTTGGCAAGGGAAAAACAGAGATTTTGGAATAGGTTTTAGCCAAATTTGCATGTACATGGAAATTAGGGTCATAGCCTCAACGCCAACTTCTAGCCGCATCCCTGTTTCTGCCAAGTGCGCCGCCTTATCCTCTGCCAGGATCTCGTCGGCGTCATGCCATGCCCAGCTCTCGTGGATTGCCCTCCTCCATAGGTACATGCTCTATGTCTCTAGTGGTCTCCCCACCCTGTGGGTTGGCGATCTCTAAGTCCTTCGTCGTCTGAGGCACTTCCCTCGTCAAGGAGATATGATTGTTACCCCTGTCGGCTCTGAGATTGTCATGGCAAACTTCTTCTGGGGCCAAGAACTCATAGTTTTCTTCGAGGGACCTGTTGGAGGTGATAGATCCTCCAGGAGATCGTTGTCCACAGTGACTACGACGTCAGTGCCAACTATCTCCAACCGAACCTGACCCAGCTCAATATTCTAGCACTGTTGTTCTGCACCCATGGTCATGCCTTCGGCAACCTCGGATTCTGCAACTTCCTCCACTACAGGTACAACCTTCATTGCAGGTACAGTCGAAGGTCTAACTTCCACCTCTGGGGTCTTGCTCTGTGTCGCCTTAGGTACTTTCGAAGGTGCAAGCACTCCTGTCTGTATGGGAGTCACATGTGTCGAAGGCGGTAGGAGAGGCGCGGAAAACTAGACTACTGTCTCCTCTACTGAATCACTATCCTCGGCCTTCGAGTCACTGCCAGAGGGATCTGTGGTGGTCTCCCGACCGCTATCCGCATCATCGGGATCGAATTCCACAACTTGCCATGGCCTCTTTTGTCTGGTTGTCGTTCCTCCTGTGTCCAAATACTGCTAGTATAAAACTGGAGGCTCGCCTGCTGCAAGTTTTCCCTTAGGTACCAGTTCCAACTTGTCTAAGGGTATTCATAATGTAGCCTCGAGGACTAGCCCAAAGGCGTGGTGCGGCATATAGAACTTGCGGTGCTACAAGGTCATGAAGTCATACATTCTGTCTAGTCATACACTACTCCATTCATTAGGCTGTTCAAATGTACAATCTATGGTAATGCAAAGTTTGATGCCCTACTTGCCCCAGTAAGTCTGTTTTCATTACATCAAGTATGCACCGCCAAGGACCCTTGGCAACAAACTCCTTGATGCCTCGGCTCTTTGTTGCTTGTACTATGCAATCCAACTCTGCTCAAGTGAGGTTGCGAGAAATTCATTTTATCCAGAACTCTTTCCGCTCTGCTCTCATCTTGTGCTTTTTGATTTCAATCTTCTATCCATTCCTCGCAGGAACGCCAAACACTCGTGTAAAGTCGCTGGGGTAAAGAAAACTGTAACCACGTGTTTCCTGTACTGGAATGTGCTTTTCCTCGTGTGCCTATCATCAAATGTATTCACCATTATCCGCAGCATAGGCTCGAAATTTTTTACAAGGAATAGGGGCATCTAATTGCCCAATGTACGCCAACATTCCGCAACAACTTCTTCACTTCATCTGTCTCTGGTGTTTCTTGCCACCATTTCCTACATTCTAACCCTTTGAGGCCTTGGAATGCCACAATTTCATGTGTGACTTGCTCCTTCCGTACAACTTTGCCTCTCCCCATTGTCTTGTTCTTACCTTTTGAGGTAACCTCCATTTTTCCTACAACCTGGACTCCTGAGGGAAAAACCTTCACTTGCTTTTTCTTGTTCAAATTTTCTTCCAATTGAACCTTCCACTTTCTCTTCCCTACAGCATGCATAATTGTTCGCTTTCTTGTCTAACTGTCTTCTTCCTTGTCGTTTTGTGTTTCCAAGAAATGGTTACGGTTTCTTTAATTTTCTTTACCTCTTTCCTACTGCTCATGGATGTCGTACTGGAAAATGCTTCTATAAGTGTCGTACAGTGAAAAATACTACCAATGCCATTCAGTGGGTCTTTGCCTAATGATTTCTGTGCGGAATGAATGAGGTGCGGAATTTATAGCACCGTGAATGACTTTTGGCTCTTTGCCTAATGATTTCCGCGGGCCTTCCTTCTTATAACGGTGAGTTGTCACCTTCCGGTGACAATCACCGTTCGGTGACTTCACTGTTCATTGACAACATCGTTCAGTGACTTCACCATCAGGTGCTAGCCACCATTCGGTGACAATCACTGTTCGTTGACTTCACTGTCCGGTGACAGCACCGTTCGGTGACTTCACCGTCAGGTGCTAGCCACTCTTCTGTGGCTTGCGACGATTCTCTCTTTTTTTTTAAAGAGGGTATCCTAACTAAATACCCCATGCATTTTTGGGTGATTCTGGCTTCCTTGCCTCTGATGGTAGACTTTTAGCTTCGAGCCATTGACGACGTCGGGGATCTCTTTGTCGTCGAGTGTCCCTAACTTCACTACCCCATTTGCTGCAACTTCCCAAACTTTATATCGGCCTAGCCACTTTTCTTTGAATTTGTCAGGTTTAATTTCATTTCACCCTTTAAACTTCAATACCAACTAACCGGGTGTGAACTTCATCCAACGGAGATGCTTGTCGTGCCACAGTTTCCTTTGTTGTTGCACTATGTCCGTCGCCCATTGCGCCATTGCCCTTATCTCATCTAGCTTATTCAACGCATTAAGTCTCTCCCTCAGACACTCCATATCGCCAAGTTTGTTATCAAGGGCTATCTGCAGGCTAGGAACCATGAATTCAGCAGGTACCACTGCCTCCTATCCGTACATCAGTTGGAAGGGTGTCTGCCCGGTGATTACTTTGCATGAGGTACGGTAGGCCCATAACACCGAAAGCAACTTCTCCTCCTAGTCTTCACCTTCAACTCTACAAGACTTATAAATAACTCCACCAAGATTTTATTAGTTGCCTCGGCATGGCCATTCGCTCGTGGATAATATGGACTTGACAGCATATGGAAAATTTTTAATTCAGTGGTTAGGAGCTTAATGACATGATTGACAAAAATGACCACCTCTGTAGCTTGTCAATTGAATTTGAATGCCATACCTCGTTATTATTTGCTTGTAGATGAACTTTGCAGTGCTTAGTGCTGAGTTATCGGTTAATGCGCATGCTTCAACCCATTTTGTTAAATATTCAATGGCCACCACAATATATCGGCATCATCGAGCGCGACTGGCCTTTAGAGGCCCGACGAAGTCCAGCCCCATCTTGCGAATAGCTCCTGCGCATGGGAACGATTAAGGGGCGTAAAATCCCGTTTGAGGGGTTTCCTTTCTTGCTAACAAGTATTACATCCGACTACCCATTCTCTAGCATCATTGTACAATGTTGGCCACCATAAGCCGGCTAAGAGTACCTTCCTTGTTGTCGTATCACCCATGTGTCCTCGTGTTGGTCCTTTGTGGGCTTCCCCCAGCAAAATTGGTACTTCCTCCTCTCCCACGCATCCCCTGAGTACTTGGTATGGACCCATTTTATACAACAATCTGTTGATTAGATGGAAGGTCCTGCTCCTGAGGACCAACTTCCTTCGTTCTCCTGGAGGCATGTCCTAAGGCAACTGGGTAGTGGACAAATACACCCCTATGCTTGTGTACCACTTCAGGAGTACAACAATATGAAACAAATGCACGTTTGGGAAGTCCTCATTTATTCCATCAGGTGGCTCGCCAAACTTGATTCATGACAATTGGTCAGCGATCACGTGGCTATATCCTGGTCGTATGACAATCTTGAATGTGAACTCCTGAAGTAAGAGGAGCCATTGACTCACCCCTCCTTGAATAATAGGCTTGTTGACCAGGTACATGAGAGCCTGGTGGTCCACATAAAAGCTAAATGGCATCCCCAGTAATTAGTGCCTAAATTTTGGGACAAACTAGACCATTCGGAGGGCCTCCCTTTATGTGGCGTTGTAATTCTTCTCAGTATTCGATAGCAACCTGCTTACGAAATATGTGGGTTCCGTATCCTTCCTGATCCAAGCTGGCTCCGATGACATAATTTAATGCGTCCACATGCACATGAAATTTTTTGTCCCAATTAGGAAACGCAAGAATAGGAGCACCCAAAAACCTTATTTTCAAATCCTAGAAGGCTCCCTCTTGCTCTTTCCAAGCGTACGACTCCCCCTTGTGAGCCTATCCATTAGATATGAAATTTGTGCAAAATTCTTGATGAATCGGCAGTAGTATCCGATATGGCCCAAGAAAGATTTGACGCCAATCATGTCTGTAGGAGCCTCCATCTCTACTATTACCCGTACCTTGTCAGGGTTCATTTTTAATCCCTCCTTACATACTATGTGCCCGAGCAACTTCCCTTGTGGCACCATAAACCGACACTTCTGTGTTAAGTGCCAGACGGGCTCACCGACACCGTTTCATGCACTCCCCCAAAGCCGCAATTTGCTTGTCCTGCCCACTAAATATGGACCAATCATCCAATAATGCTTTAAAGTTTCCGAACGACATCTTGTCAAAGATAGGTAACATAATCCGCTGGAAGGTCGTCGGTGCATTGCAAAGGCCCAAGGGCATTCGATTCTATGCACATACACCATCCTCCACTACGAAGGTTGTTTTCAACTTGTCTTCCTCCACAATGGATATCTGGTTATGTCTGGAAAACCCATCCATGAATGAATAGATCTCGCAGCCAGCTACTTCCTCCAATATACTATCTGTGAACAGAATGGGAAACCTGTCCTTAATTGTCACTACGTTAAGGCATCGGAGATCTACGCAAATGTGGATCCAATTGGCTTCCTTCTTTAAGGAGATCACAATAGGGGAAACGCACTCACTTGTATAAACCTGAAAGATGATACCTGCTTCCGACATCCGTTCAATTTCAGCGTCTACCCTTGCAGCATAATTCTTGTTCATCCATTGTTATTCTTAACCGGTAACTGAGAGGGGGGGTGAATCAATAAATACTATTTCTATTGCAATTTCACACTTGTACAATGATTCTTGCAAGCTAAACAAAATGTAACCAATCATTCACAAAAAGAAATAGAAATACTCAGATCAACACATCATGTATACGTGGAAACCCTCGGTTAGAAGGAAAAATCCACAGTGAGACAGAGCTCACAACTTCACTACTGCAGTAATAAAGATGCATTGTTTGGAGCTTACAAAGCACTTGCAAGAGTGCTACCCAGTTAAGGGATTTGGTAAAAGATCGGTTAAGATCTTAACTCTGTTACGAGCTGCCTTGTTAAAGGACTTTTAATATCAACAAAGATGTTACTTGGTTAAAGGATTTATACAAAGAACCTATTAGGGTTCACCCTGACAAAGGGATCTGAATATGCTTTCACACAATAAAAGCAATGATCTTAATTGACACTCTTTGTCTGATTAGATCATACCTGTTGACCTCACTGTTCTGCCTGGCTGTTGATCCTTTCTGCCCTTCACCTCAGTGACTGTAGCTCTTCACAGAAGATAACTCTCTCTTGCTCTGAATAATCAACAACTCTTTTTTTGCGTCCTATGACTTGTATTTATGCAAAATTTCATCTCAATGAAATCTTAACTCATAGAACCACCAAGCTGTAAACTCGACCATAAATCATCCAACACCAAAAAAGTTGTGTTCTGATCTCGAGTTTACCTTGAAATATCCGCATAGAAATAAAACTAACTCCTGTTAAAAAAGCTAACTTCAGTTCTAAACAATGGATGCCCTGCATAATCTAGTTTTAAACTAAACAGCTCCACATTCACTGGTGTGGATAGACATGTTGTTGACCGGTATCATCCTTATACTCGGTCCATCCCTTTATGCAATATAAGACCGGTACAATGTACTCTATTCGGGCTACCGGTGCATCTCCTCTATTTAGTCTACCGGTGCATATACTTTGTTTCTAGTCTACCCGTGCCTTTTAAGTAATACAAGTGATCTACCGGTGAACCTCTACCGGTGGGAATGGTGTTTGCATCCATCTTCACTAATGACAACTTAAATTTGCTAACAATCTTCCCCTTTGTCATTGGTGGCAAAACCATTACTCACTTATTACAGTTGATTCCTTGACCTATAGACTGCTGCCCTGTGTACTGTACACTTCAGCTCTTCTCTCTTATGTTTGCAGACTTCCCCTATTCTGGTGCTTTCTCTGTTCTGGTGCTTAAGCTCTTCTGTCCTGCTTTCCTTCTGTTCTGATCTCTCTCTTCTTCCCATTGCTTCTTCTTCCCCTTTTTGCCTCCATAGGACAAAGGGTTTAGCATCACTGTTTATTTTACATTTGGAGCTTGGTGAAGATATCCTTGTAAATGTTCTTCGTTGAATGAAGAAAAGGATTCCATTGACCGGTTACACACTCAATGTTTTTTTGTATTGCTTTTAGAGACGCAATAATGTTCTCCATGTCCTCCACAGTGTTGTAGTCCAGTTCAATGATCAGATTTTCTGCCGAATTTGCTGTTTGTTGCATTGAATCGAATGTTGGGGCAAGAAACAGTTGAAATCCAATTATGCCTTGGATTCTCTTGGTCTTTTCTTCAAAAGTCGTTCTCAAAATGAGAGCTAGACTTGTCATTTCTCTTCTGAAATTTGTTGCAGATTTATTCTTGACAAATGTTGAGGACAAAACTCTTATATCTTGAGAGGTCTTTGTTTACTTCTCTGTCAGATCTTGCATGAACATATCAAAATTAGAAGTTCTGGTCATCAGACTTCCTGCTACTTGAATCTGTTGTTGAAGATACTGTGACCTTTATTTCCTCAACCTGTTTGTGGAGAATCTCTATTCTCTTCTTCTCATAGTGATCAATGGCTATTGTCTCTGGATTGGTTAGATCTTCTCTGATTACTTGTGCTAATATTTCCAATTGATCTATGACAAGTTCATCTTCATCGATGTCAGCATCAGGTACAAAGTTGCTCAGGATATTTTTGACACTTGTAAGGACCATGTCCTGTTTCCGCTTGGTCAGCTCCTTTATTCTTGACATCAAAAAATGTTGAGGACAAAACTCTTATATCTTCAAAGGTCTTTGTTGACTTCTCTGTCAGATCTTGCATGAACATATCAAAATTAGAAGTTCTGGTCATCAGACTTCCTGCTACTTGAATATGTTGTTGAAGATACTGTGACCTTTATTTCCTCAACCTATTTGTGGAGAATCTCTATTCTCTTCTTCTCATAGTGATCAATGGCTACTGTCTCTGGATCGGTTAGATCTTCTCCGATTACTTGTGCTAATATTTCCAATTAATCTATGACAAGTTCATCTTCATCGATGTCAACATTAGGTACAAAGTTGCTCAAGATATTTTTGACACTTGTAAGGACCATGTCCTATTTCCGCTTGCTCAGCTCCTTTAGCTACCTTGTTGACATTTTGCTTATGTCAACTACAGTTTCACTAACCTTGCTCTTCTTTGCTTTTGTGTCTACTGCAAAGGTTAGTTTCCTCTTGGATGAGGAGCTTGGAATATCTACTTGTTCCTTGAGTCTTGGCTCCTATACCGGTAGTTCTTGTTTTGGTATTTCTTGCTCTTTTCCCAATTGGGCCACCTCATCCGGTTGCTCCACTTCTACAAGTAGGACTTCTGTAGCTGGTCGTTCTTCCTCTTTCTGTACATCCTCTTCCTGTACTTCCTCTTCCTGTTGTACCTTTGCTTCTGGTTGAGCATCTTCTTCTTGTGCAAATTGCTCTTCTAGTGGGACTTCTTCCTTGTGTTGCTCTTTAGCTGTATGTAGATCACCCACAGTAATTTCTTCTTCAACACCTGTAGTGTTGTCAGTGGTCATCTTGACTAATGACTCTCCCAGATTCCCCTGTTTACCAGATGTGAACTGTCTTGTATGAATATCCTCCTCACCGATTGTAGGTTCTTTATGAAAAGTGAATTGAACCAATGGTTCTTGTGCTGGTTGAGTTTGATCCTGTGGACCTGTTCCCTCAAGAGCACTGAAATCATACTACTGCCAGAAATCTAGAGTCTCTTTATAGACTGCGTTTTCATACCCGTTGAGTATCTTGGCAACTCTATACTTTCTATCCAAGTTCATTGATGCTTCTTCAAGTAGAAGCTTGATTCTCTCTTCACTGAGCCCAGGTTTGACCTTTGACAATGTCTCCTTATTGACTCTAGTGTTGGTGCCTAGACCGGTTCTCCATTTTGTCATATGCCTAGAACTGAGTTCGAGAGGAAACTTGGAACTATAGTCCCTTGGAGTTCTGTTGTAATCCATAAAAGTTTCCACTAGAGCTACTATTTCTGCCTGTTTATCTTCTTCTCCTAGCACACTATACCATCTAGCAACATTATCTACTTCTCCAAAATCCATCACCTCATCAAATATATCATTAATGGTCATGGTGCGAGTCTTACCTTTTTCTGGAGAGATAAGAACGGTTGGGCGAGTTGGATCACTACCTTTATCATCAGTGATGTCGACGATGACCGGTCTGATAGGAATCTTTCGTTTAACTGGTACTTCTGCTCCAAGTACTCCTTTTCCTTTTCTGGTATTGATGACCGATGGCTCAATTGTCCTTTGGTGTGCTTCTTATGCTTGTTTCTGGGTCTGAAGAAGTTTGGTCGATATTGCTAATCCTTCCTCATGAACCCTCTCAGCTTCACCAATAAGCATTTGACCGATCCTCCCCTTTGTCAGGAAATTTTGTTTATGCAGTTCGGCTTGGTGAGTGGCCTCGATCCAGAGTCAAATGGTTCTAGACCTCAAGCAGAGCTTGAATCCTCAACTCCTTTTCTCTGTCCATTGAAGCTTTCCATCTAACTTCAAGAATTTCTTGGAGATCATCAAGCACAATCTTATGAAGTTTAGTAGGAGAGAGGTTGAATTTGTAAATGCAGTGAACTACTTCTATTTTTCTCCTATCTTCTTCATTGGCCTAATTGATATCTTCTACTGACATAACCCATTCCACCAGATTCTTTCAATCCTGCCACAAATTCATCAATTGTGGGCTTTCTTCCTCTCGGTGGATCCTCCTTCACCGGTTTACCCGATTTCCTCTTTCTGACTAGAGGAACTGTTTCTTCAATTTCTATTTCCTCTTGTTCTTCCCCTTGAGTGCTGGGTACCGGTTGAGCTCTCTTCTTTTGAGCCTTGGGTTGATCTGTCACCGGTTTATTCTTTGGCGTGGTTGTCCCCTCTTGACATACACGTTCTTGATTGGTGCCCTTTTCTTCAAATTATCCTGGATTTCTTCATGGGTACCGAACCGGTAAGCAGAGAGATCTAGGTCAACTTCGGTCAAGGCATCTACATATGCCTTAGCTGTCTTGGAGGTGATTTCGTAACCCAGTTCAGGAGCGTACTCGGTTCTCGATTCCACAGCTTGTATGATGCAATGGTCGGTGGATACCAAAAAACATACATTATCTTTGTATAGGTCAACAATTGTTGACGGCACCCTCTCCCTAGCGTGCATTCGCAGCTAGAATGCCTCAAAGTACTCAGTTATTACTTTACCAAATTGGTTTCCCAGTTGGTTGGCCATTTCGCTTATCTGGTGCATAACTGGTCGATCGGTTCCCCATGTCACCTTTCCAATTCCTGGGAAGAAATTTGAGTTGTAGAAGTAAAGGCATACCAGTAGACTCCTATACTTTATGGATTTCTTCTTTACAATGCCGAGCTTCTTCATATTTTCAAATATCTGTCCTCGAAGCATTGAGCAAATATCGTACTGAGCATTATCATGCATTATCCAGTGAGCAGCATGAATGGCTCCTCCCAGTATGTTGTTCAAGTTGCTAGATTGATAAACCTTGTAGCCTATCACAGCGGATGCGAACCGAACACCTTCGTCTTCAATGTTGTTTACAGTCATAAGTCGACCATCAGATTTCGACTGTCATTTTAGTGACAACCGCATTGGAGATAGTTCCTAGGGTTAGTGCTTCCCCTTTGTCACTGTACCTGGTCACTCTATGCAGGTCTTCCATCGTGATTTGATTGCATACGCCTTTTGTGAGCCAGAAACCCGGTTCATGAAGACGACTAAGAACCAGTCGAATGCAGTCGGGCCGAAAGACGGTCGGGTAACAAACTCCGTTGATTAGTCTAGACAACACCAGCTTCGCGTATTTATCAGGAAGTCTTCCGTCTTTGTCTAGCGAGAGGTACTCGCTTTGGATGTAGGTCTCACCCAATTCTTCCTACTTGGCATGAATGAAGGTCGTGACATCTTCAGTCATGAGGACTCCATTTGGCACTGATGATAGCACACCAGCCATGTCATTTTGCCTGTTTTGAACCACCATAATATCGTATCCCAGTCGGTCAACTTGGTTTCCCTTGATCAGCTTCACCGCGTTGGATGAAGATGCCATTTCTTGATAACCTGTTGTTAGTCCCAGTTTGAGTCTGGCCCTTTCATTCTTTGATTACGGCTTCGTGTTAAAACCTTGTCTTTTATCAGAGTTTCCCGCCCTAAATACGCATCATATACATTAATCTTTTTTTGAGTTTCTGTTTGTGTCCTTAGTCTCTCAGAATTTTACGAGCTTTGTTTTTCTTGAACACCTTTGAACAGCCTTGAACGTTGTTCATACCCGTTCAAGGATGTTCACATAATTTGCATCTTTTGTGAAGTCAGGGCAGGATGATAAAGTTAGAAATTCTCCTGCTGCTGGCACTGAAGGAGACCGAATCAAAATGGTTCTTTGATCGTGAATGTTCCCAGGCATGTGAATTATCAATTGAGCTAACTCAAAAGTTTGTAAATGTTGAACAATCTTGAACAGATTTGAACGGTGTCGAACTCCCATGAACTATGTTCTTTCTTGTTCAAAAGAATATGAGGAAGTCAGGAAAAGAGGGAATTTAATGACAGCTAAGCAGTGGGGCCCACAAGGGAATGGCATTAAATGCTAATTATGGTCAGAATTTGTTAAGGACGCCCTAGAGGTGCAGAATAATCATTATCTTTAAGGACCTCGGGATTTGTTTAATGTTAATTATGGATCGCTTGTACAAAATGTCAAATCAAATCCGTGTGGCATTCATTGTGAAGGATTTGCAATTAATTCAGCTGCTCTTGCAGTTCCATTTAAGTTATATCCTTTCATTTTTTTCTTCAAATGCCTAAGTGTTTTTAAGAAGCTGGTGCGCGGAGGTAGAATTTGGGAGCTCTTGTGATCAAAATCTTCTGTAGAAAAGAGGTGAGTTTGGCTGTTACTGCTGTGATATTTTCAAAATTCAATAGTTTGCAGCATGAATAAAGGATTAATTTCTACAGTATGAGGTCAGTTTTTCATATGTTTGGGAATACTACGAGTTTAGTATGTGATGGTCCTGTAGTATCAGACACTAACCTAGAAGACTATGATATTGAGGACTTGCCATCTCGTCTTTTAAATTCCTTAGAGGGTACCCCAGCTCTGGAAATCCTACATAGTGGTTTGTGTTCTGCGGCAACTTTTCCTCCCGCTATTGTGTGCCTAGAGCTGATTCTTGAATGCATACAAAGTTATGATGCACGAACTAAATCAATAAAAAAGGATGGTAGCGTCCTCATGCTAGTTAATAGAGAAATACTGACACAAGCTATGCAAATCCCAGAGAAGGCATTCTCCGCTTTTTCTCCCACGCAGTCCATTGTAAAATTCAATGAAAATAAAGATGCAAACCGTACCTCAATAGCTAAGAGCTGGTTGTTGAACCGGCAAAGAGGGGTTTCACGTTTGCCTAAGAAATTTAACAGAACCCATGTCCGCCCTTACATTAGCGACCTAATGGTGATGCTGCAGAGAGTAAGAGGGTCTCAAGTTGCTTATCTTTTTTCTGACTGGATGTATGTTTATGTTCAAATCATTCTAGAAGGCACGCAACTCCTAGATTGGGCCGAGTTAATTGCTAGTTCCCTGAGAGAACAGCTCAATACCTCTAAATTGACTGGTAGCGGTTTCTCCATGTCTTCCTATCTCATGTATTGTTTAGCCTGTAGTAGACAATGGCACGGAATGCCACATGAACCCTGGGTTGCAGATATGTGTGTGTATGAATATTATCCAATTCTACGGAAGGACAAGGTTGTTGAAAATTACAGGAGAGTGCACGACACATTCATGGGAAAACTGTGTTTTGAGCTGATTGGTGTCACTGATAAAAGGATTAGTTTGGAAGCCCAAGGATTGGTAACTAAGTATGGGAGCTATTATATTCAGTTTCCTAGGTTTACATAGATCAAGGTTGGGGGTTTTGAAGACCAACCGCTGAGGTTACCTAGGTATACATTTGATTGTTTTATCTTAGCTGAGATTTGCCGACAGCTTACTACAGTTTTAAAAAAGTTTCTTCTTGAAGAAGAGTGGGATAAGGATTTTCCTATAACACTGGGTAAACTTTCATGTAAAACCATGGCTGACACTATCAGTATTGGGAGTGACATTCGTCATTTTGATTTCAAATACTATACTGAAAGGGTGGGATTTGATAACAAGAACTATGCCAGTGGCAGTCTAGGGCTTAGATCACACATGTTTCCTGTACCTCACCCGGAAGATTTCTGGGAAGACTGTTGTGATGAATCGCAAGTAGAGGAAAGAGCACACAGCAGGCTGTGTGTATCTCAAATCCAATCCATGAGACTGCAGATTAATGTAGATGGAGTAACCGATGATGGATCCAATTTGATTGAACCTAGCTACAAAAAACCAATTGAGAAAAATGATCTTGTTATAGACTGGTCCAAAGAGGAAGAAGATGATATTGAAAAACGAACATTATGTGTTATCCAGTTGACTAATGAGTGGCTGCAAAGAAGAAGGAAGCAGAAAGAACCTAGAGTAGAAAAAGAAGTTGCATGTACTTCTTTACATTCTCCTGTTTTTGTTTCTAATTTATTTGCCCAAATTGAAAATGTAGGATCTTCTGAGAAACCACAAGCCAAAAACGCGAGAAAGAAAACTATAGTTGAATCTCACCTAGCTGCCCCTTCACAGAGGATTACAAGATCCAAGACCAGGTAAAAGACTAAGAAAAACATGGGTCAGGAGGACATCCTAACGATTAATCTGGACGAAGACAAGATAGAAGATATGAGTTTTCACATATCTGAAAATGAACAAGTGGATAAGGATCTCTTTGACCTAAACGATGCCAAGCTGGAGGTAATTGGTACACCAATAAAGACACCTGAGCAACCCACTGGTTCTGGAATTACACCCCCATGGTTGATATCCACGATGGGTAAAAAACGCAATCTAGTTCCTGTGTCTGTCCCCGTTAACGATATAGTGAGCAAGTATGCTTCAGAAGACTCCCAAGACTAAAAAGGTAAAAAGTACAGCCCGAATGTTCACAGATGTGAAGACTGGAAAATGGACTGCTGAAGTGACGACTTATAGACCTAAAGAGGGGGAACAAGAAGTCAAGGCAGAGGATTTTGAAATCACCAAGGTGGAATTGGGTACTATGGATCGCGCTGGTAAGAATAATTTGTTCAAAGAAACAGCGCAGCAAATGTTGAATTCGTCTTGGCAGGATGGAAAGGAAAAGAAAGAATTGAAGCAGATGATTGTAACATTGTCACAGTTTATCAATACCTTCTGCAGTTTTGACGCCACTCCATTAGTCCAGTCTCAGATTTTTGATCCAGAATCTGCTGAGAGTAAAAATTTCTTGAGTCAAGTGCAGTGAGGCTAAACCCTGGTGATTTCTGTAGATGAATGGATCAGTGAAATTGTCAAAAGTGGTCTTAGGTATCTCAAGGATGCTCAAGAAGTTTTGCACGATACAGAAGCCTTGATAGGTGAACTACAAACACAGAGGCAAGTGTGGGAGAGAGAAGAGGAGAAATGGTTTGGAGCCATGTCTAAGTTCCTGGAGATAGAAAAATATGGGTATGTAAAGTTCCGTACAAAAAAGGTTGTAAAGTCACATCATGAAGCCACCTTTGTTCTCAGAAAGAATGAAAGTTGGCGTCTCAGCACCATCAGAAGTACTATCGTTGAGAATAAGGATAGTGAAAATGAGATCAGGCAGTTGCAGAAAACAATGATGACTGAACCGAAGGTGATAAATTTTGCTCATACCTACACAGTCAATCATGGGGATCAAGACCAAAAGATAGCTCTTGCAGTGTTTGAAAATACCTTGAAAAAGCTTAAAGAAAAGGCCAACCCTAAGCCTTTAGATTTTACTCAAGTAGCTCGGATTGAATCAATGTTGTAGCTCTGTGTGGATCAATTCCCTTTAACAATTGAGAAGGTCAAGAAATCCAGGTGGACAAATGAAGCAGCAATGACGAAGATAGTGAATATCAAGGTTCCTCATCTGCAGCTCGCGAAGGAATTGGTTCAGGCACACAAACAATGGGAGGTGACTGAATCCACCATAGCTTAAGGAGGGAATCTCGTAGGAGATGAGGAGCGTGTTGTTCATAAGGAGGCTGATCTGGAAATTTAGTTATGTTTAACTGTTTAGAAACTCTGAGGGACATGTGTCTTCTTTTACTTTGGTTACTCGTAAACTGTTCTAACCCAGAGGTTGGGTTTTTCAGGAAACCTCTCGGCTTTTGCAAAAACTATAAGTAGTTTAGTTGCGTAGTAGAAAGGGTTAGAATTTTTTGGAAGAAAATTGGTATTTTGCTTTTAAAGTTTCTTTCAATCTAAAAACATTTCGGATATATCAAGTTTGTTGTTAAAGACCTTATATATATATTTTCCATGTTTTTGCCTGTGTTGCAAGAAAAGTTAATATGTCAATCATACTTTGTTTCAGATCTATGGAATTTGAAGTGAGTGAATATATGTCCTGTGGTGATATTTTATTCCTTCCTTGTTTCTGCAATAGATCTTTGCCAACATCTTGAGGATATCAGTGATTGCATTCAGATTCGTATTCCTTTGATTCATTCTATTATTATGCTATCTCAAATAAGTATAGTAGGTAGAAAACTGTGATTTTCTGTTTTCATATATCTGGTTTTCCTTTTGAAAAATTGTGAAAAGTGCTAGTCGTCTGAAGAACAATATAGTGGCCTTTAAGCTTTTAGGTTAAAAGCTAAATTGAGAAATTCAGTTAGAGAAATTCATTGAAAATCTATTTAGGGAGTTGTACCTAGATTAAAATTCAGAGGGAAGTGACTCATATTCAGCACTTACCCAACTGTTAGTAGAAGTTTGTCTTTGAAAGGGTGATAGAGTAATAGTTTTAAAGAAGATAGAAACAAAGACAAAATCTGTTCACTAACACCTGATTACACAGAAAGTCGCTTGATTGGTATTATAGACAATATATTACGATGATCAAAGCACGAGAATATTACTCAAGCATAAGAAATTGTTAATCACAAAATCGCAAAGTAAAAGTAAATGAGTAATTCTCCTTTCTTTATATTGGGTTAGGGCACAACGGTAATTACCAAATGGTAACTATTCGTTTAACGGCTACATCATTAATTGCCTTACCTAACCTTTCTTTCCATTTTTGCCAACCGATAATTCAGGTTTTTTCCCTTTTTTTGAACAAACCCCGGTTGATCAACACTTACCTGTCCAGTTATTCTTCCTGACTGAGTGAGTTCGTTGCTCACCAGTCCTACTGGGAACAGTAGACGAGCTACCGGTTCCCTCTAAGCCATTTAGGCTCAGTTTGCTGAAGAGATACCACCATCTGCAGATGATGATCTTCCCTCTGTCTTCTCTTTAGCGGAGCTCTTTGATTCCTTTTTGAACCAAATCTGTTTGACTTCTTTCTCGGTCTCCTTTCCTTTGTTGTTCTTTTCATTTGAGGACGAGGTCTTCTTCACCGGTTTCACCGATCCTTTCCTTTTGTCCATTGACCAATTTCTGCAATCTTTAGCTAAGTGTCCTTCCATGGATTTACCCTTCTCTTGTCGGGTGATTTGCACCAGGAGTCATTGTGACTGTACATGCCACAGTTAGCACAGTTGGTTGTGCTCCGGTTCCTATTCCTTTTGGGGAATACCGGTCTCAGTGGGGATCTAAATGCCATAGTCTTGGATCTGCATTCTTCAGCTTTGTGTCCAAACTTGATGCATGCATAGCAGTAGCCCTTGAAGCTTCCCCTGCTTCCACTGGACACACTTGTGGGACTAGACTAGCATTCATTGGTCTTGTGGCCATGTTTGCAACAGTTTTTGCAGTAACTGTTAGTTGGCTTTACCAATGCATTTCTGCAATTGCTTGTTTTATGGCCTGGTTTCCCACAGTGTTTGCAAGAAATGTTGAAGGTCTTTTTACCCTTTTGTTCTTCCGGTTTCTTCTTTTCCTTCTTGCTTTTGTTTGCTCCTGATGACTCACCAGTCTCCTTGGTGTCTTGACCGGTGAACCCTAGTCCAGTGGGATCTTTGTGCTTACTTTGAGCTTTGAGTTACTCATCAAGCTTGACCGTGCTCTCGTTGTATCTTCTTAGGGTTTCATTCCTATCTTCAAGTTTTTTCATGTGTTCCTTCAGTTGATACAACTCTATTGCCAAACTTTTGCATGCTTCATCTCTATCATGCCATCCCTTTTGCATGTTGGGGTTTTCTTGAGTGACAATTTGCATGTCTTATTGCAGTTGCAGAATGACAAGATCATTTTCCCTTACCGCTTCCTCTGCCAGATTCCTTGCTCTCTCAAAGGTTGTTAAGGACTTGACTGTTGTGTTTCTTTCATCTTCAGCTTTCCTCTTTTTCTCAATCAGTTCAATCATCCCTAGGGCATTATCTTCCTGCTCTTTCTTAAGGTTGGAGATCTGATCGGTTAGGATTTGGTCCTCTCCATGAGCTCAAAGACTGCATCCTCAGCTTCATCTGATCCACTCTATCTAGACAGTTCATCAATTGTTTCATTTCTCTCACTCAATTGCAGAGCCAACTCCTTTCTTTTAGCAAGGGATCTTCTCAGCCTATTCTCCAAAGAGGTGATGATGTCATTGGCTTCCTTAAGCTATTTCTGATACCTGTAACCCTCCATGATCTTTTTCTCAAGCGGTTAAGCTTTATATATTAGAGAACAAAGCTCTGATACCAATTGTTATTCCTAACCCGAAACTGAGAGGGGCGGTGAATCAGTAAATACTATTTCTATTGCAGTTTCACACTTGTACAATGATTCTTGCAAGATAAACAGAATGTAAACAATCATTCACAAACAGAAATAGAAACGCTCAGATCAACACATCATGTATACGTGGAAACCCTCGATTAGAAGGAAAAAACCACAGTGAGACAGAGCTCACAACTTCACTACTGCAGTAATAAAGATGCCCTATTAGGAGCTTACAAAGCACTTGCAAGAGTGCTACCCAGTTAAGGGATTTGTTAAAAGATCGGTAAAGATCTTAACTCTGTTAGAAACTGTCTTGTTAAAGGACTTCTAACATCAACAAAGATGTTACCTGGTTAAAGGATTTATACAAAGAACCTATTAGGGTTCACCCTGATAAAGGGATTTGAATATGCTTTCACACAATAAAAGCAATGATCTTAATTGACAATCTTTGTCTGATTAAATCATACCTCTTGACCTCACTATTCTGTCTGGCTGTTGATCCTTTCTGCCCTTCACCTCTGTGACTGTAGCTCTTCTTAAAAGATAATTCTCTCCTGCTCTGAATAATCAACAACTCTTTTCTTGCATCCTATGACTTGTATTTATGCAAAATTTCATCTCAATGAAATCTTAACTCATAGAACCGTCAAGCTATAAACTCGACCATAAATCAAGCAACACCAAAAAAGTTGTGTTCTGATCTTGAGTTTACCTAGAAATATCCGCGTAGAAATAAAACTAACTCATGTTCAAAAGCTAACTTCAGTTCTAAATGGCAAATGCCCCGCATAATCCAGTTTTAAACTAAACAGCTCCGCATTCACTGGCACGGATAGACACGTTGATGACCGGTATCAATCTTATACCCAGTCCATCGTTGTATGCAATATAAGAAAGGTACAATGTACTCTATTCGATCTACCGGTGCATCTCCTCTGTTTAGTCTACCGGTGCACATACTTTGTTTCTAGTCTACCGATGCCTATTAAGTAATACAAGTGATCTACCAGTGAACCTCTACCAGTGGGAAAGGTGTTTGCATCTATCTTCACTAATGACAACTTAAAGTTGCTAACATCCTGTACAGCCTCTTTCGCACAAGTTCGGCTCCAGGAACCAGAGGAATCCGGTGCACACATAACTCCGAAGGTACATCCTTCAGATCCTTGTAAGTCCAAGCAAACACATCCTTGTATTCTGTAAAGATTTTGAATGTCATCGTCTTTAATACTGGGTTCCAGTCATCCCCCATCAAGATGGTTTTTGGGTTCTGTTCATCTCCGAGGTTTATCTCCTTCAGCTTCGCTTCTTTGTATCGGATCGGTTCATCCTTGGAGAACTGATGGGCAGGACTCTCCTTGACTCGAGCTTCTCCTTCTTTGTATTCTTTGTATTCTTGAAGAAACTCGTTCGGATCTTCCTCGATCTCCAGCACATTACAAGATGGACGGAATAGTTCGTAGTCACTCATTTGCCAATGAAATAGGCCATCCATAGAGTTTGTATCATCCTCCAATTCTAGTACCCCTTCGTCATTGGGCTCCATACTCTCTTTCCCTTCATCTACTCCGTCATCCGATTTGGAGTTTGAGGAGGATGCCATTTCCTCTCCTACAAACTTTCTTCCCCTTTCTCGAATGATAAAGTGTTTTTCTTCCAGTTGTGATTTGCTTTCGTAACCACCCTCTCCCTAGGATGGCATCATACCCTTCCACTTCAGAGGAATGACTACGAAGTCCAAGATAAACGACTGTGTTCTGATGGTTAGTTGTTGTGCCATCAAGGTTCTGAGGGGTTTGATGCCATGTTGGTCAGCCCCCAATAAGTTGAAGGTCGGCGGCCACAACGTCAGTTTTTCGAGACTCTTCCCGTGTTCCCTCTATCAGATTAAGTCTTTGTCGTGTTTCCCTAAGTAACTCTTCACTACTTCTTACCCGTCGATGTTCTAGTGTACGGTAATGGTCTCCTTCGGTTGTTACACCTCCCGTGACACCCCCATAGTCACCTTCGGTACTGTTAAAGTTTTGTGTGTTCGAGTTTAATAATCAATGAATCAGTCATATATATATATATATATATATATATATATATATATAATCTACATGTAATGAAGTCATTGTATCGACTGGTTTTATCGAACGTTGTTAACAACTTGCAGATTGTGTGACTGAGCACATAGGATGGAGTCATGAATATCGTGACTACCATATACGAACAGTCACGACTGTTCGTATATGTCAGTCACGATAGTGACTGCCATATTGCATCGCTCATGCCGTCGGTTGATTGTATTTCTATTACGCTGTGATCAAACATTAAACATATGTTAGTTATTCATTATATGAACAGTCATGTCTTATCGTAGATGATAAGGCATGACTGTTTATATTGAATCCTTTCGACATATTATATATGGCCATTGTATTTTGTAGAATCAATCAATAACCAAGGCAATTGTATTCTACTACATACATTCAATATATCTTATCTCCCGATCTATAATTCCTTAACATGGTATCAGAGCTAGGTCATTAGAAAAAAGGAGATAAATTCAAAAAACATATAATACAGAACTGAGCATATTCTTAAGCAGATTTGTTTAAATTAAAATTTCTTAAAATGGCTCATTGCATGAGAATGGAAGATAGGCTAGAAGGTCCTTCAAATTTTATATCTTGGAGAACCCGTCTTACCTCTCTTCTTATGGAACTTGAGTTAGAAGAATATATAGAAAAAGACATGAAAATTCCTGAAGATGAAACAGAGAAGGCAACATGGAAAAGAAGAAACAATAAAACCAGAAAACTAATAATTGACTCTGTGAAAGACTCAATTCTTCCCAGCATATCAAGGATCACCAGTGCTTTTGAAATGTTCAAAATAATTCAAGATACATTTGAGATTAATAACGCCAGTAGAATATTAACTTTGAAAAATCAACTTCTGAATATGAATATGAACAAAGAAGAGACAATCACGTCTTATTTCTTGAGAATCTCTGAAATAAGAGATCAACTCCTCTATATTGGAAATACAGTAGAAGACACTGAACTCACTCTAATTGCTCTCAAAGAGTTACCCACCTCATGGGAAACCTTCATTCAATGTATAAGCACCAGACCACCTTTAACTAAATTCGAGCAACTAAAGAACGATTGCACTCAAGAGGAATCCAGGCTAGCTTCCAGAGGAATAGGGTCTAATAATGGAAATGAATTACAAGCTCTCCACACTAAAAACTACAAGAAAACATCGCAGAAAAGGAAGAGAAAATTCAGACAATCAAACAATGGGAAACAATTCAATAAAAAGGATCTCTCCATGGTAAAATGTTACAAATGCGACAAATATGGACATATCCACAAATATTGCCTTGAGAAACAAAAGATTCAAGCAGCCCTAGCAGAAGTAAAAAGACCTGAAAATTCACTCTTCTTATTGGCCTTAGCAAGTGAATTAAATCCTAATAGAAGTACGTGGATAATAGATAGTGGTGCGTCCAGACACATCATTGGATTCAGAGATCAATTCGAAACCTTCGCAGAAAACTCATCAGAAGAAGTAACTATTGGTGATAACTCCTCTTATCCGGTAAAAGGAATTGGGACCTATTTGTTAAAGATAAGAAATGGAGTTACACTTCAGTTAAAAGAAGTTTTATATGTACTAGGAATAAAGAGAAACCTAATCTCTATTTCTGGACTTGCTGATCAAAGATACAGGGTAACATTCAATGAAGACAAAGTTCTTCTCTGGACTAAAAATTCCAATATAAAGAATGCCATTCATATAGGGTCCAGAGATGGCAGTTTGTACAAGCTATGTAATGAACACAAGGTTGCTCTAAATCACAATGTTCAACAGAATAATGAGATTTGGCACAAAAGACTAGGTCATATTAGATATAGTGCCCTCCCAACACTATCTAAGATCACCTCGGGCATGCCCTCCTTGAAATCTAACCATCCTAGCATTTGTAAGGGATGTGCTTTAGGGAAGAACATTAAAGGATCTTTTCCTTCCAGTGAACATAAATCAAATAACATCTTAGAACTCATCCATACTGATGTGTGCGGCCCTATGTCTACTCCTTCCCTTGCCGGTGCCCTACATTACTTAATCTTTGTGGATGACTATTCAAGGAAATCATGGATATATTTCCTAAAACTTAAAGAGTCAAGTGAGATTCTAGCCAAATTTCAGGAACTCAAAGCTCTAGTAGAAAACCAAACTTCTAAGAAAATTAAAATTCTTAGGTCAAACAATGGTGGGGAGTTCACCTCATAATTTCAAAAACTGTTGTAAAACTGTTGGGATTAAGAGGGAGTATACTGTACCTTATAATCCTCAACAGAATGGAGTAGCAGAAAGAAAGAACAGGACCATCATCGAAGCAGCAAAAGCCATGATGCATGATCAAAATATCCACATATCATATTGGGTAGAAGCCGCCAACACTGCAGTTTATATTCAAAACAGGTGCCCTCATGCTATACTAGAAAACACCACACCAGAAGAAGTATTTATAGGAGTTAAACCTTACTTAAGTCATTTAAGGGTGTTCGACTATCCTGTATATATACATGTACCAAAAGAGAAAAGGACGAAATTAGAACCTTCCGGCAAGAAAGGTATTTTTCTAGGTTACAGTGAGGACTCTAAAGGTTACCGTATACATATACGTGGTCAGAAATCAGTTGAAATAAGCAAAGATGTTAAATTTGAAGAGAACCCCTTATCTACAGAAAATGAAGATAATATTTCTATCAATTTTGATACAGATCTCTCAATTGAGAATGAGAGGGAGAACAACAATTCAAACATGGATTCAGCAGCTATAAATAATGAAGAAACTATCCCTGACTTTGAACCTTCTTGCTCAGATAGTGAAAACAATAAAAAGAGACCATTATGGGCTAGGAAAATGCTTGAAGAAAACAATGCGGAACCAGCACAAATTTCCAGAGAGAACAAAAGAACCAGAACACAAAAATGTTACACTGCTCTTCTTACTAAACTCTCAAAGTCTAAACCTGTCAGTGTTGAGAAAGCTTTATCAGATCAAGCCTGGAGGGAAGCAATGGTTGGTGAATACCAGTCCATTCTAAAAAATGATGTATGGGATATTGTTCCTAGACCTAAACATAAGTCAGTTGTATCATCAAAATGGTTATTCAAAATTAAATATGCACCAGATGGGAGTATTGATAAACGCAAAGCTCAATTTGTCACAAGAGGTTTTTCAAAGAAAGCAGGCACTGACTATGAAGAAACCTTTGCTCCAATAGCACGATACACATCTCTCAGAACCATTCTTGCCATTGCAGCATCTAAAGGATGGAAAGTACATTAGATGGATGTTAAAACTGCATTCCTAAATGGTAAAATTGAGGAAGACGTTTACATTGAACAACCAGAAGGATTCTCCACACATGACAAAGATAAATACGTTTGCAAGCTAAAGAAAGCACTCTATGGGCTTAAGCAAGCCCCTAGGGCATGGTCCGAAAGAATTGATCAATACTTGAGTAAACTAGGGTACTCTAAGAATTCTACAGACCCTAATATATATTTCAAAATTGAAAAGGGTGGCATGATAATTCTAGTTCTCTATGTCAATGACTTACTCATGAAGAGCACACAATTTTACTGAGAGGGGGGGTGAATCAGTACAATAATGATTTTTCAATTTAAAGACTTTTATTCAAAAATAACTTCAAATACTCAAATAAACAATTATGCACATGAACACAATATTTACGTGGAAACCCAATATGGGAGAAAACCACAAGATAATTTGTTTTTATATAAACTTGTTCTTTTACAATGTTTTGTAGGCACCAACCTACTAGAGGCTCCAACCCCTATGTTTATGAGCACCGATTCACTGGAAGCTCCAACTCCCACACTTCGCAGACACCGATCTATTGGAAGCACCGACTCCCCCGTCTGAATTCTGAGCACCAACTCACTGCATATAAATTTTCCTTCCACCTTGACATTGTTGCTCTCTTCAACTGATGATGGATACTATTTTGCTGCACCAATCTGAATACATTTCCTTCCTCAATCTGTTGTTATTATAGTCATAAATCTGCCATAAAATAATCACAATCACTTAATGATATTCATTATATTTTCTTCCATCCCATATGCACCATACCTATAAGCTGATTGTCTTCAAAGCACACTCTTCTCATATACTATATATTTTCTTCAAACTCGTATACACTACTCTTATAGTTCTGCAATGTATCTCAGATTTGTAAACCTGAATATATATAATATATTCTTTATCACTCACATCACACATTACTCACATATACTTCATACATCGCTCTTCACTATCCTCTATACTTCTTCCTTTTATTTCTTACAACTTACTTTTCATTTCCAAAATAAAGATTTAATATTTATATATTCATATCTCTAATGAAACAATATGTCTCTTACAAAAGATATGACTCTTTACATATGAATAGGTGTCTCTTTAATATTATGACTTTTCACCTACGAATAGGTTACTTTTATTAAAATATTATTAACTTTTAAATAAGTTAATCTTTCCTTTTCTTAATCATACTATTATTGCCTACTTCATATTATTATTTTCATATTATTGCAAATCACATGAAACTTTTAAAGCCTTCGATTTTAATTTTTTTTTAAACCTTTGATATCAATCTTTTGCTGGAAACGTAGTATCACTGCAACTGGATATCGATATACCAACGCCTTTAAATATATGAAGATTATCGCTGCCGTTCTTCCCTTTTTTATATGTATCATATATATATCTTGCATTTATTTAATACCATCGTATATTAATATCTTTAATCATACGTATGTTCAGTTTGTCTTTCACCGTTGCTCCAGTTTCATATCATTATTTTTATATGCCGTTCTCTGTATAACAATTTCAACCTTCGATATATAACTTCACGGTTTATAAAACATTTATTGGCTGGAAACTGTAGTCAACCGCTGTATATTATATTGTTATCGCTGAGCATCTTTGTCACTGTTTTAGATGTCTTTATGCCGTTCTCTGACTATACGTATATATATTATCCTCTGTATCTTCATTGCTATGTTCTGTAAGCATATACCATCGTAATATCTGTATCTCTGTATTCTATATGTATGCAGTTCTGTATTCTAACTTATATAAACTGCTTGTTCTGTTATATATGTTACTGTTGTTTTGTTCTATACGTCTCTGCTTATATATGTGTTACTGTTGTTCTGTTACGTATATGTTACATATACGTTCTGTTCTGTTCTAACACTTAATATATGTTACTGCTGACTGTATTCTATATGAACGCTCCTTAAATCTCTAAAGACTGCCATCGTAATTTTCTCCACACGTACTGCTCACCACATTCAAAGGAAACAAACACAAATACCATACTCATTTGAGGTAGCCGCTTTCACCAAATTGAAACTTCTGAAAGATTCATATACCAGTAGTATATCAATATCTCTGTGGTTCTTTTACATATGTATTAATATACATATGTAACTGTATGTATGTTCTATACGTATGTAACTATACGTATGTATTATATTTGTATCTACATATTATACGTGCTTCATATTATACATCTATGTCTTCACTGTATGTATAATATATCTCTATGTATATGCTCAACGCTGTATTCAAAACTGATTATATATGCTGATTATATACTGATTATCTCTGAATATATGCGTATCAAATATGTTGTATATATATCTCTACATCTTGAGTGTATCATATACCTTCATACTATATCGTATATTAACTTCTCCAATGTCATCGATCTCTGATTTTGACATCAATGACAATATGTCCATCAATCTCCCCCTTTGTCATTGATGGCAACTTCTCAAATATACAATATTGATTATGCAAGACTCCCCCTTAGTTTGCTGTTCTGCTCATCTTGAATCTCTCCCCCTTTGACATCAATGGCAAAGGGTCTCCAGGACTAGAGAGTAGCTCCCCCTGAACACATGCTTCTCATGAAACCTTTACTGAATGGATGAGAGTGACACTACTCCCAATTTCTCCCTTAGGTACTCAAAAGTTTCCTTTGTAAGTGGTTTTGTGAAGATATCCTGTTATTTCCTCCTTTATGACTGATTTTGACAATTTAAGTACCCCAATCTTTTGTGCCATAGCTAATATTCATCTTCTTGTACAAAGAAACATTTTTCATCATTCATTTCTTGTAAAACATACAAATTGTTTGCAGTCCTACAAGCATTAGCTATTAATTTTCCATCCTCTTTAATTTCAACCTTTAGAAATGTTACATTATGCTCTTGATCACAAAGCTGACTTACACTTAGTAAGTTTTCTCTTGGCCCTTTTACATACCACACATCTTTCTTATTTTGAGCATGTGAGGATATAGCGATTTTTCTTTCTTTCTCCAAACCTTCTTTTTAGGAAGATCCTCTTTCTTTGCTTGATTTGTAGGAAAGATTGTTCTACATTTGGGGGCTGCATGTCCAAAATTGTTACACTTTGAACATAGAATATCAAAATTAACCAATGAAGCAAAAGGATTTTGAGTTCTGAAATTTTGAGTATTCTTCTCTTTGCTTCTGCAGTTTAGAGCTTTATGACCAAATTTGTTACATGAGTAGCAATATCCATTGAATAGGTAAGAAAAATGCTGTCTATAATATGGCCTTTTCCATTCATTCATATTTTGTTTTGGTATTCTACATTCTAGTGCTTTGTGACCAAAACAATTGCAAGAGTAGCAATATCCATGAAAGTTATGACGAGGTTTATGAACATCATTTTCTTCATTTTTCTTGTAGCTCCTTTCTTTAAGCTTGTCTTCTTTTGATAGTTCATTTATGACTGTCTTGCTTCCTTCTTTTATGAAGCCTTTGAATGCATTGTTAATGTTTGAGTTTCCTTCATAACCAACCCCTATTTTGCTGGAAGAAGGCTTATGACTATCAATGATATCATTTAAAATTTCCGAACTCTTTTCAAATTTGAGACTATTGATGGTGCATTCCTTCGACTCCCTTTTTAATTTTTCAATTTCTAGTTTTAAGTCAGTTTCAGCTTGTTTAGCTTCTTCTAATTGGATCTTTAGATCTTCAATTGTTTGTTCTGGTTTCTTTGCTGCTTCTAAATTCTCCGTAGCTTCTTCTTTGAGTTTTACTAATTTTTTTTTTAGTCTTTCATTTTGTTTGTATGCATAGTGAAGTTCTTCTTTGAGATCAACATTCTCTTCCTCATTACATGATTCGTCTTCCTCTTCTTCATAACTATCACTTGTGTCTGCTTCAGCCATAAATAGAATCTCATCCTCCTCATCACTTGGGCATTCCTCGCTGCTTTCATCTGAAGAGCTGTCCTTTTTGGAATAAAAACTCCTTTTATTTTTGTTTTGATATTTTTTTTTTTTATTAAACTTATTGTTATTCTTCCATTTTTCCTTTGTGTATGTTTGCTTTTCATCTTCACTTGAGTCATCATCAGTTTGAGGACATTTTGAGGCATAGTGTCCTACATTTCCACAATTAAAGCATTTGAAAGGGAATTTCCCTTTATATTTTCCACTTCCCCTTTTTAATTTTCTCAAGAAATGAGCTTCAGCTTCATCAGTTTCACTGCTTGAACTATCACTTGAGATTTGTTTTTTGCTCTTACCCTTTTTAGAAACTTTAAATGATATTTCCTTCTTAGGTTCCTTGTCTCCAATCCTCATTTCATAAGCGGTAAGAATTCCATGTAACTCATCTTTTGTAAGTTTATCCAGATCTTTTCTCTCTTCGATTGCTGACACTTCAAAATCAAATCTAATGGGTAGGGATCTCAAGATCTTTTCAACCACAAGTTGTTCTTCTATATCTTCACCAAGGGCTTTTATTGAATTGACTACTTCATCAACACGAGAGAGGAATGAAGCTATGTCTTCATCTTCCTTCATTTTCAGGTTTTTGAATGTGCTTCGGTGGGTTTGAAGTTTGGCCTTCTTTACATTGTCGGTCCCTTCATATATATTTTTCAACTTGTCCCATATCTCCTTTGCAGATTTACAATGCATAACTTTTGTGAACTCCAAGTCGGCTAGATTACATAAAATAGCATGTTTTGCTTTGGCATTATTTTCACTTCTCTTCTTTCTGGCTGCATCTGTTGGTGGGGTCACTGGTGGTGTATAACCATCTAGTACTGATTGTCAAACATCGAATCCAATAGCATTTAAATATGCTTCCATTTTTATACTCCAAAATGCATAGTTTGTCCCATCAAAAGTTGGTGTTTTGTTTTGAAAACTTTCAGCCATTTCTGCTCTTTAGATCTACCTTCAAGCGGTTAGGCTATATAGAAGGAACCCGCTGTGATACCAATTGAAGAGCACACGATTATATTGAGAGGGGGGGGGTGAATCAGTATAATAATGATTTTTCAATTTAAAGACTTTTATTCAAAAATAACTTCAAATACTCAAATAAACAATTATACACATGAACACAATATTTACATGGAAACCCAATATGGGAGAAAACCACAAGATAATTTGTTTTTATATAAACTTGTTCTTTTACAATGTTTTGTAGGCACCAACCTGCTAGAGGCTCCAACCCCTATGTTTATGAGCACCGACTTACTGGAAGCTCCAACTCCTACACTTCGCAGACACCGACCTACTAGAAGCATCGACTCCCACTGTCTGAATTCTGAGCACCAACTCACTGCATATAAATTTTCCTTCCACCTTGACACTGTTGCTCTCTTCAACTGATGATGGATACTATTTTGCAGCACCAATCTGAATACATTTCCTTCCTCAATCTGTTGTTATTATAGTCATAAATCTGCCATAAAATAATCACAATCACTTAATGATATTCATTATATTTTCTTCCATCCCATATGCACCATACCTATAAGCTGATTGTCTTCAAAGCACACTCTTCTCATATACTGTATATTTTCTTCAAACTCGTATACACTACTCTTATAGTTCTGCAATGTATCTCAGATTTGTAAACTTGAATATATATAATATATTCTTTATCACTCACATCACACATTACTCACATATACTTCATACATCGCTCTTCACTATCCTCTATACTTCTTCCTTTTATTTCTTACAACTTACTTTTCATTTCCAAAATAAAGATTTAATATTTATATATTCATATCTCTAATGAAACAATATGTCTCTTACAAAAGATATGACTCTTTACATATGAACAGGTGTCTCTTTAATATTATGCCTTTTCACCTACGAATAGGTTTCTTTTATTAAAATATTATTAACTTTTAAATAAGTTCATCTTTCATTTTTTTAATCATACTATTATTGCCGACTTCATACTATTATTTTCATATTATTGCAAATCGCATGAAACTTTTAAAGCCTTCGATTTTAATTTTTTTTAAAACCTTTGATATCAATCTTTTGTTGGAAACGTAGTATCACTGCAACTGGATATCGATATACCAACGCCTTTAAATATATGAAGATTATCGCTGCCGTTCTTCCCTTTTTTATACGTATCATATATATATCTTGCATTTATTTAATACCATCGTATATTAATATCTTTAATCATACGTATGTTCAGTTTGTCTTTCACCGTCGCTCCAGTTTCATATCATTATTTTTATATGCCGTTCTCTGTATAACAATTTCAACCTTCGATATATAACTTCACGGTTTATAAAACATTTATTGGCTGGAAACTGTAGTCAACCGCTGTGTATTATATTGTTATCGCTGAGCATCTTTGTCGCTGTTTTAGATGTCTTTATGCCGTTCTCTGACTATACGTATATATATTATCCTCTGTATCTTCATTGCTATGTTCTGTAAGCATATACCATCGTAATATCTGTATCTCTGTATTCTATATGTATGCAGTTCTGTATTCTAACTTATATAAACTGCTTGTTCTGTTATATATGTTAGTGCTGTTCTGTTACGTATATGTTACATATACGTTCTGTTCTGTTCTAACACTTAATATATGTTACTGCTGACTGTATTCTATATGAACGCTCCTTTAATCTCTAAAGACTGCCATCGTAATTTTCTCCACACGTACTGCTCACCACATTCAAAGGAAACAAACACAAATACCATACTCATTTGAGGTAGCCGCTTTCACCAAATTGAAACTTCCGAAAGATTCATATACCAGTAGTATATCAATATCTCTGTGATTCTTTTACGTATGTATTATATACATATGTAACTGTATGTATGTTCTATACGTATGTAACTATACGTATGTATTATATTCGTATCTACATATTATACGTGCTTCATATTATACATCTATATGTCTTCACTGTATGTATAATATATCTCTGTGTATATGCTCAATGCTGTATTCAAAACTGATTATATATACTGATTATCTCTGAATATATGCATATCAAATATGCTGTATATATATCTCTACATCTTGAGTGTATCATATACCTTCATACTATATCGTATATTAACTTCTCCAATGTCATTGATCTCTGATTTTGACATCAATGACAATATGTCCATCAACTCATTATAGGAGAAGACTATCTTATTGATAAATGTAAAAAGGATCTAGTAGCTGAATTTGACATGAAGGATATGGGCCTACTTCATTATTTCTTAGGACTTGAAGTTATTCAAAAGGAAGATCACATTCTTCTAAGTCAAAAGAAATACATTTCTGATCTTCTAAGCAGATTTGGTATGACAAATTGTAAACCTCTCACTACACCCATGGAAACAAACCTCCACAAGCTAAAAGACGAAGCAGAAAATTCAGAACTTGTAGAAAATTCAGAACTTTACAAACAAATAGTTGGATCTCTCATGTTTCTGGTTAACACTCGTCCTGACATGTACTATGCTACCAATGTTCTAAGTCACTTCATGTATGAACCTAAGCAGATACACCTAATGGCAGCTAGACACACCTTGAGATATTTAAAAGGTACAAGTGAACTTGGACTAAAATATGACAAGACCGAAATCCAACTTCAAGGTTATCCAGATTCAGATTGGGCAGGAAGTTCCTCAGATCGCAAGAGTACCACAGGTGTTTGCTTTAGTTTAGGATCTGTAGTAATTTCTTGGTTCAGTCGGAAACAATCTGCAGTTGCTCTGAGTTCTACAGAAGCTGAGTACATGGTTGCATCCATGGGAGCTCGAGAAGCAGTATGGTTAAGAAAATTACTCTTTGACCTATTTGGAAAATCCTTAGTACCTACTATTATTCATTGTGATAATCAGAGTTGTATCAAGCTCTCTGTAAATCTTGTCTTTCACAATCGGTCTAAACACATAGAGATCCCATATCACTATATAAGAGACATGGTAGACAGGAAGATCATTAAACTGGTATATATCAGTACTGAAGAACAAAATGCAGATATCTTTACTAAACCCCTTGCAAAAGTAAAGACAGACTTCTTCAGAAGGAAAATTGGTTTGATCAAAATCTGAATGTAATTTTAATGTACATTATTTATTTATTCATGAATAAAATATTGAAATATTTCAAATTATGAAGATGACGATCTTCTGTGTGTTTAGGTTACTATGTTAAGGTGACGATCTTGACTATAGTGACCAGGCTTCAAGATCGACTCCCGTAAGGGTTTGTCCCGGATAGTACCGGACATCTTGTTGCTTATGTTATTAACTGTGGGTAATAAAGTTGTTAGGATCGACTCCCAAATAGGGTTTGTCTCGGATAGGACCGGACATCTTAACATTATTACTGTGTAATAACTCATCATGATTGACACTCTGTAAGTGTCTTGGATTGGGCCAAATATCATGATATGAAAAGTTTTACTAAACTCTCTCGCAAGAGGGAGTGTTAAAGTTTTGTGTGTTCGAGTTTAATAATCAATGAATCAATCATATATATATATATATATATATATATATATATATATATATATAATCTACATGTAATGAAGTCATTGTATCGACTGGTTTTATCGAAACGCTGTTAACAACTTGCACATCGCGTGACTGAGCGCATAGGATGGAGTCATGAATATCGTGACTACCATATACGAACAGTCATGACTGTTCGTATATGGCAGTCACAATAGTGACTGCCATATTGCGTCGCTCATGCCGTCGGTTGATTGTATTTCTATTATGCTGTGATCAAACATTAAACATATGTTAGTTATTCATTATATGAACAGTCATGTCTTATCATAGATGATAAGGCATGACTATTTATATTGAATCCTTTCGACATATTATATATGGCCATTGTATTTTGTAGAATCAATCAATAACCAAGGCAATTGTATTCTACTACATACATTCAATATATCTTATCTCCCGATCTATAATTCCTTAACAGGTACCATCTGCATGGTCCCCTTCGGTTAACCCTTCGGCTGGTTGTCTCTTGGCGAGTTGTCTAAACCTTGGTTGGGCAAGGATTAAAGCTTCATGTGTAGCCTCCAAGGCATTCGGTTGTTCCTTTTTATTCCTATCTTTATTTAAGAGATTGGGCATCAATTCTAACCAAACATCATATTAAAACATATCACAAAACACTTTTTATTTATTCATGTTTTTGTAAAGTGATCGTGTTATTATGGGTTTTACAGTGTTCCTTTTATTTCCTCCCCTAGGCTTAAAGCTCATGGGTTCATTCTTTGCCAATTGCCATCGCGCTCTTCTTCCTCGCGGTGATTGTTTTCGGCTAAGTTCCTCAGAATTTGCTGTCGGCATTGTTCATGCTCTACTTCCTCCCTTCGGTTCCTTTGGGCAATGGTTGCCTGCGCCAACAGACGGAGTAATTGATGCAACAGCCTATTCGCAGCGGGGCTGACATTCAGTGCGTCCCACACAATGTCTTCGGCAACTTCTTCTTGTACGGCTTCACTTCGTCCTAACGTTTCAATGGCTGCATGAAACAGAATGCGAAAGTCGATTGTCAGAGCATGCTCCCCTTCAAAAAGTTTTGTAATTCTGTCCTCTTTGGTTCTCACATTGATATTCTCCTCAAATGGTAGTCCCATTTATCTAGTCATTCCATCACTTGCCAGATTCGGTTGGCAACGGAGCCAAATGTTTACCCTCGTGGGGTAACAGAGATTACTTGCTTACTTAACAGAGAATGTAAAGAGAACATAAAAGCATTGTATTCATAGATTAATTACCATGTACATATGTATTTCTGCATAATCATAATGCCTTGCTCGAAGAAAAGAATGCATACATATAGTGTCTGAGGGGATGCAAGGCGAACCGTCGCATCCGTGCAACTCCCTCAGACGGACCAACCATTTAACTACCCAGTTTCCCGACAACACCATCAAGCAATAAACTTCTTCCGTTTATATGCCTCCTTCTCCAAGGTCGCATATGTAGGAGCAATCACCATTTAGTTTTATATATCAATATATTATTATATATTCATATTAATATATATAATATATTTCATTAATAAATGTTTGATATATTATTATTATATTTACATATTATAATATATCTCAGATTTATATTATGAAATATTTGATTAGTATATATTTAGATTTTTATAGAAATAATAATTATATTATTAAATATTATATAACATATATTGATACATATATTATATTATATTATATTTATTGTACTATATTATAATTGTAGATTTATAGCTGCGTGAGTTATCTTTCTCTCCTGTATTCGAAATAAATAAATATATTATTGAAGTTGACTCAACACATAACGTCATCTTCTTTGTAATGTCGACGCAATGAAGGTCTTCACTTTGTAACGGCAAGAGAATGAAGGGTCAAGACAATTTTATATATTCTTCAAAGAGGAATTTGTATGATAGAAGATTGATATCTTTTGTTTCAAGGAGATTGATGGTAAGGAATTTTATTAGTGTCTGCATATTGATAGGTGCTATGATCATCACTTCATCTTAGCCACGTGGTTTGCCAAATTGTAAATCAGTCTTCTACGCATTCATAAATATAAGTGATATTTTGTGGCTGGGATTTTCTCCCTCAAGTTGGAGGGTTTTCTCAAGACAATTCATTGTGTCCAATGTTGTATCTGTTGTGTCTTATTGTTCATTTATTTTGTTTGATGTTTATCTTCATTTATGATATAAAACACTAACATGGTATCAGAGCGGATTTAAGTATCAGATTCATTCAAACAGCAATGTTGTCTTCTCTTCTTTTCATTTGAGGAAAGCATCAAAGATACAAGCGGGGAATGGAGAAGAGAATATTGGAAGTAAAACCTCCCACCTGCATCCAACAATGAATGATGGATATTTGGAGACTGTAAAAAAAGGGTCGACGACATTGATTTGGAGGGAGCATATTCCATGTTCTTGCTGAATGCGTCACTTCATTTGGGGGGAAAACCTTTAGAAGGTAACAAAGTGTGAAGATAGAGGGAAAAGCTAGAAATTGCAAAAGAGAGAGATTAGAATGTTGAAGAAAATCCAATGACTGATTGATGTTTGAAGGAATGTACATTGCCAGTAGCACTTTCCAGGGTATGGATCACCACCATTTGTGAAAGCTCTGTATGATATGCCCTTGCCGCTTCTCAAGATCAGAAAAACATTAGGGTAGATGATATTTTTTGTCCATCATTCAGAGTTCATTAGAACACGGAGGCTTTCTGTAAATGTTGCAACTATGAGAATTTGGCTTTACGACACCACATGCATTGCTAGGGAGTTTCTAAACAATTTTCAACAAATACTTTTGGTGCATATCTAATAAGCCCAACTATGGTCTCCTAGTCAAAAGCTTTGAGAGTTGTTCAACATATCCATATGGAGTATTTGCCCAAACCAATTAAAAGGAGCGACACTAATATTATATTTCTCATATTACAAATTATTAAGTCTAATTTCGATTACCGTTAATATTGGCACAAGAAATTAGCGATTCATATTTCTACAGGCCAACTATTGTTGTTGTTGACGACGTATATCATGGGAGGTCCAGAGGAGACTACAAGTCATATATATTCTCCATTGATGAGGCAATGAATAATATCACAAAAATTGTGAGCTTCAGGTTGTGGACAACACGTTGATGGTTCATCGCACCTCTTCACATACAGTAGTTTGATTTCTTGTTGCTACAAAACAAGCTTCTATGTTGGGATGTTATGAGGAGGCAATATAAGCCTTCCAAGATTTGACTATCTTTGGTGTGAGTTATTGGAATTCTATGTGTTTTCTTAAGAGTTGACACCTTTTAGGAATGTTGGTATGCATTACTTGGTTGGAAGTTTAGACAAAAGCATTATTTAAATCATCATCGGTTGTGAGCTCATGGTCAGTAGGCGATAACCAAGGTGTATGTGTGTTATGTGCCTAGCAGTCACCAAATTGTCTATGTGTTGTGCAGCCAGCTGTTGGTATTAGCGGTCATCTCTAGATGTAGAGATGAACCGCTTGCTTAGGTGGCTCCCCCGACGGTAGTGTTAGGTGTCGTGCTTCCTCTGTTCCTAGGGGGTTGAAAACATTGTAAGGGGTAATGATGATTGATCTTCTGAAAAGGCGTAAGAATAATTACAGTGGAATGGTGGAGCAGTGAATGAAAATCCAAAAAGATGAGAATTTATGAGTTGGGATCCCGACCTCCATTTTTTTTTTGGTATTTGAGGGAATGGTGAAGCCTATGGAGCACAAGTGAAGTCAGCACGGCCTAAGAGGAGATAATGCGGTTGGCCGCTGCCTGTTACATGAAAGAGATTCATGATGGTGAAGATCAGCAACTGCCTCATCACTATGAACCATAGGAATACGTTTTGTTGGAGACGCTAGCGAATTTGGGAGTTTGTACTGGCACTTGGAGGGTGACAATTTCTATACCTATGAAGAGCTACAACGGATCCACAAGGAGAGGGGCAAACCTCAATGGACCAGTGGGAGCTCCTCAAAACACGTGGAGATCAAATATAATTACATTCAAAGGGAATCTGATGTACCATTCGAGTCTACTGATGCAGTCGATGCACCTAGAGATTTTGCTTGGTGTTGCCCTTGCTAAGAGGAAGTCTCAACGTTAGTGATCCTTGCTACTTGCTAAAATACATATTGCTATGAGACGGAGAAATATGAGGTGAAAGCCCTCTAAGAGATATTGCTCCTTTCCACTCATGGGAGTAGCCATGGTGGACCTCATGTTGAGAGACTCCATCACGACAACACGTTGACTCCATGATGAGCTCTTGTGCACATGCTTCTTTCCACTCATGGGAGTAGCCATGGTGGACATCATGTTGAGAGACTCCATGATGACATCACATTGACTCCGTGATGAGCTCTTGTGCACATGCTTCTTTCCACACATGGGAGTAGCTATGGTGGACATCATGTTGAGAGACTCCATGACGACATCACATTAAGTGACTCCATGATGAGCATTTGAGCACATGTCCACAAATGGATGTAGTCATCATGGGTGTCATGTTGACTAATTCCATGACATTATCACATTGAGAGATTCCATGATAAATTCTTGTTCCACAAATGGGCGTAACCATTGTGGGTGTCATGTTGAGAGACTCCATGACATGGATATCTAGAAAGATACCTCCCTAGCTAATAAGAGGAAGTGTTAATGTTATAGCTACGAGAGTTATCTTTCTCTCCTGTATTCGAAATAAACAAATTTATTATTGAAGCCAACTCAACACATAACGTCATCTTTGTAACGTCAAGGCAATGAATGGTCAAGACAACGAAGGGTCTTCACTTTGTAACGACAAGACAATGAAGGGTCAAGACAATTTTATATATTCTTCCAAGAGGAATTCAAATGATAGTAGATTGATATCTTTTTTTTCAAGGAGATTGATGCTAATGAATTTTATCAGTGTCTATATGTTGATAGGTGTTATGATCATCACTTCAGCTTAGCCATGTGGTTGGCCAAATTGTAAATCAGTCTTTTGCACATTCATAAATATAATTGAAATTTTGTGGTTGGGTTTTTCTCCCTCAAGTTGCAAGATTTTCTAAGGATAATTTATTGTGTCCAATGATGTATATGTTGTGTCTTATTGTTCATTTATTTTGTTTGTTGTTTAGCTTCAATTCTAGTATAAAACATTAACAATAATAACGTTAATATTTGATATATTATTATCTAATATGTTATATTATTTATCAACTTTTATAGTTTGATTATATATATTCAATATAATTATTATCTTATATATTATATTATTATTTCAATATTATATTAATAATATATTATTATTTTAATAATATATTATTATATTAAAAATAGATTATTCTATATTATTTTTATTAATTAAATCCTCTTTTATTATTATTCTTTATTTTAGAATTTTGTTTCAAAATGGGGATGACGTAGTTAGGGTTTCAAATGGCAGGATGTGGCAGTCCTCCCCTCCCAAATTTGCTTATCCTCGAGCAATGAACGATCTCATTTATAGTCCACCTTCTATAACCAGGATGTATCTTTAATTCATATATGAGTTGTCCTGATTGTGAATAATGAGATCTAATAAGGCTTGGTGAATTCAAATGCATGCTTTTAATGTAATGTATCTACTACTCTATTTTATTTATTCAAAAATAGAGGCATGCATGGAGTATGCACTTGAAATGCAAAGTATAAACATGAATGTATGAAGACACGAAGCATACACGAAATAGATACATGAATGCATGAAGACACGGAGCATACACAAAGTAGACACATGAATGCATGAAGACGCGAAGCATACACAATGTATACACATAGCATTGTTACATTTATTGATCAAACAAAACAGTTCAATAAGCCAGGGTTACGAGAAAATTTATTTCATCACTGTGCTCTTAACTATAAACCCTGCAACAAAGGGAACACAAAGTTTAGCTTATAAATTCCAAAATATGAGAAATATTATCATCCTTACACAAATTGATTCATAGAGATGAGGTTATGATAAGGTTATCCAAGCCAATCCCCATATTAAGCCCAAGAGAGGAACTTTTGCCCCCTTGGCCTTAGTGACAAGACTTAGACATCCATGCAAGGTGGTCTACCTAGCAGGATGCTTATCTTGCTTCCTTATCCATGCCTCATCTCTCATAGTTAATTAGCTCAACATAGTAGGAATGGCAAAGAATCATAGTGAGGTCCTCAACTTGACCAATCTAAGCCCAAGAACGGAACTTTGGCCCTCTTGGCCTTGATGGCAGAACTTTGGCATCCATCAAAGTGGTATACATAGATGGCAACCTTAAACATAGTTATTAGAATCAAAGTTAGAAATAATAGTTACAATTTTTTCTTCATTGCATCTTTAAATATACTATTGGATGTATATAATTACAAGCTTAACAACATTTAGAGAACAATTACCGAATAGTCTTGATGCAAATAGGTTACGCCGTTTTAGGATTGACCACGGACACCTCACTAAGCCCAAGGGCGGGACTTTGGTCCTCTTGGCCAAAGTTCCACCCATGGTGTCCTACTTAGTAGGTGCTTGTCTTTCCTAATCAAGCCTCAACACTTAGATACTTAACTCATCACAAAGGAATGTAAGGAAGTTTGTACTGGACTCCTCAGCTTGATTAGTCTAAGACCAAGAGTGGAACTTGTGTTATTCCTAACCGGTTATTGAGAGGGGGGGTGAATCAGTATAGACTTGTTTCTATTACAATTCAATTATTGTTCAATTATTCTTCCAAGATAAGAAGAATATAAACAATCATTCATAAGCATAAATAGAAATACACAGATCAACACAAGATGTATACGTGGAAACCCTCGGTTAGAAGGAAAAAACCACGGTGAGACAAAGCTCACAACTTCACTACTGCAGAAGTAAAGATGCCCTATTAGGAGCTTACAAAGCACTAGTGAAGGTGCTACCCAGTTAAGGGATTTGGTAGAAGATTGGTTAAGATATTAACTCTGTTAGGAGTTGCCTGGTTAGAGGACTTTCAACATCAACAAAGATGTTACCCTATTAAAGGATTTTTACAAAGAATCGATTAGGGTTCACCCTGATAAAGGGATTTAAATATGCTTTCACACCTTATAAAAGCAATGATCTCAATTGACACTGATTGTCCGATTAGATCATACCTGTTGATGTCTTCCCCGGTTTGCCTGGCTGTTGAATCTTTTTTGCCTCTTTGCCTTTCACCTCTGGTGACTGTAATCTCTCTTCTCTTCTCTCTCTATTTAGCAACTTTCAACAACCTTATTTCTTGTGTCCTATGACCTGTACTTATACAAGAGTTCATCTTAATGAAACCCTTAACTCATAGAACCGCCAAGCTGTAGACTCAACATTAAATCATGCAACTAGCAGTAAAGCTTTGCGTTCTGATCTGGAGTTTACCTTGAAAACATCCGTAGAAAATAAAGCTAACTCCACTTCTGAGCGGTGGATGCTCCGCATATTCCGGTTTTAACTCAAAACTGCTCCGCATAATCCGGGGTGGATCTTTATGCAGTTAGACCGGTATAAATCTCATACCCAGTTTATCTTTGTATGTCTTAATAGACTGGTACAATGTACTGAGTTCGGTCTATTGGTGCATCTCCTTTTCTTAGTCTACCGGGGCCTCTAAAGTAACGTGAGTGAACTACCGATGAACCTTTACCGGTGGGAAATGGTGTTTGCATCTGATTTCACTAATGACAACTTAATATTGCTAACATCTTGTCCCTCTTAGCCCACTTAGAGATCAGCCTTATGCCCTAGTCCTCAGCTCGATTAGTCCAAGCCCAAAAGTGGAACTTGTCCCTCTTAGCCCACATAGAGGTCAGCCTTATGCCCTCTTACCTACACTTCCTTCTTCCAACTATGATTGAGCTGAATAATTCATTGATAATTCATTATTAGATCTTATTGATGATTAAGAATTAACTCATAAACTCTAACTATCCTTATTAATATGATTCACTCATATAACTTGATCTTATATATAATTTCCTCCAAAACTGCCTTGTATGCATATTAACCTGCTGGAGCACATAATATATACCTTCGATTCTGTAAGTATTTGACCTGATGATCATTCACTATCTACAGGTCAGCTGATTGGATAACTATTGTCGATTGGATCTCAATTTTCCTACATTGAGTGGGTTACCTCCCTTCCCATTGATTAGAATGATTCCTTGTTTCATCCTTACCCTTGAGGATGGTAGGATCATGCTTTGATACCACTGAAATGTCCCCTCTTCTGACGTTAAGTTTGGCTTTGCTCCTTGATGAATCAACCTTCAAAGATGTATAGTCTACCTTCATTCTGTGCAAGGAATCATAATATTCAAACTAACTCGAGAATATCCTAAAATTGGATACAAGTACAAAGTGATATTTGTATTAGTAGATTCTTGTTGTGCTTTGTATCACAATAGATTCTTATTCCTGATCTTGGTATAATGTTCTTTCTTTATGGTCTTGATCTCACTTCTTGCCTCAATTCTGATATATCTCTTCTTTGAAAATGACGATTTCCAAATTAGATAAAAAGTAATGAACTCTTTTGAGATTTCACTTCTACTAAATTCTGATTTTATATTATGTACAGAGATAACAATTTATATTGTTAGAGTAATAAAGTGTTTGCTTATTAATTAAATCATGTTTGATTTAATTACTAAGTCACTTATTATCTCTTTCTACTTAAGCTAAACTTTAGGCATATAATAATTAATTGTTTTATTAATTATTATTGTGCAACCTAGGTTTTACCTTTTTAGGTGTTCAGATCTCCTTTTATAAGGATTGATCTCCTTTGTTTTCATAACAGATTGTAACAGATTATTTCATTATTGATTGCAAATTTTGTTTTTGCACATCAAGGATTTTTCCTCTCTCGTGGATCCATACGTTCAAGTCTCCATAGTTGTTTGCTTCTCTCTCTTTCTATGACAGGTGTTTGTGTGCACGTGTTCTTGGGAGCTGTGGGTTGTTTATTCATCAACTCCAATATGGTATCAGAGCTTCGGATTTGCTTGCCCCTGCCCTCTTCCTGAGAGATTCGGTCGTGTTCGTCAGATCTGCATTTTTAGAGGGTTTCCTGTCAGATCTGAGGGGGACCTATTTTTTTGGTCATCTTGGCTTCAAATGGACCTCTCGATTGCGTTCAGAGCGTCCAAGAACCCCAAAATCCATATAAAATTTGTCCAATTTGGACAAAGTTGGAATCTATGGCAAAAAAAATTGCAACCGGTCCCGACATAGATCCCGAGGGGGTCACTGTTTTTTGGAGCACTTCTGGCCCAAACAGACCGCATGGTTGCATCCGGGGCATCTGAGATACCCAAAATCCATATAAAACTTGTCGATCTTGGACAAGTTGTCTTTTGAGGCAAAAAACATTTGTGTACCAGGTCGTATCTGAGATTAAATAGCAACAAGGTATCTAGACAAGATTAAAGTAAATGTTTGCCTTCGAGTTACACTTGAAAACACATCCAAATTTGATTGCATGCAACAGAGGTAATACTACAAATATCTAAAGGTATTTCTCCTCTTCATACTTAAAGACTCCCCACACACAGCGAACTAGACACGAGCCAACCAATAAGTCCAATTGAGCATTGATTCCAGTGAAGTATCTTGTAGAAAATCTGTGTTCTCTTTAATTGTAGATTGATACCGATGCTAAACAAGGTTGACGATTCCAGTATGAATGAAACACCAATTGACTGCCTCGGAATTCTCACATATCACCTCATATACAACGAGAACAGCCACACCAATATCAATATGTACCTTGCAGCCAATGAGAAGAATCACCCCTTCATACAGGAATATTTCCACATGAATGTATTGATAATTCTAAATACTTTATTTCAGTGATACTCCCATTAATGACTTGTGCTTTGAAGAATTGGAACAAAGAATACACAATTAATTCACTATCAGGTTATCACATAAATCCTCCCAAACATATATCACTTGTTCTCAAGCTATACCAATATCATGTTTGGTACCCAAGGAAGTGAAGAATCTTGAGAGATGTCTACTACGATAGAAAGTGTCTACGCCAAAAAAGATACCAGCAGCAATGGCCTTTGCCCTAAACATAGTCACTCACGTTAGTGACAAACTCATGTGACGAATAGGAAAGGCTTGGATTTAATCCTTTATCATCACACAACTCTCTTCACATTTCATATGACTAACAAGGTTTAGCCACTCATACAAGGTAGTACGGCTCTCAAGCATAGGACACAAAAATCTTCGACATCCAAGGTTTGTAAGGTGAATAAGAACAATGACTTTCCAAAGGAAGCACAACCTGTAAGAAATTCACCTCTTCCTTGCTACCTCCTAATAATTTATGACCATCCCCCCGTTAACCAATAAACTTCTCCGTTTATATGCCTTCTTCTCCAAGATTGCGTCTTTAGGAGCAGTCGCCATTTAGTTTGATATAGTATTATATATTCAAATTAATATATATATATATATAATATATTTCATTAATAAATGCTATCTATCTATTTATCTGTCTATCTATCTGTCTGTCTGTCTATTTGTCTATCTGTCTACCTATCTATCTGTCTATTTGTCTCTCGGTCTCTCTATCTATCTATCTATTTATCTAACTCTCTCTATCTATCTATCTCTCTATCTGCCCACATGCTTGTCTCTTTGTCTTGTCTATCTGTCTATCTGTTTGTCTATCTATACATATACATATTATAATATCTTAGATTTACATTATGAAATATTTGATTCGTATATATTTTAGATTATTATATAAATACTAATTACATTATTAAATATTATATAATGTATATTGATACATATATTATATTATATTATAATACCATTAATATTTGATTTATGATTATCTAATATGTTATACTATTTATTATTTATCAACTTTTACATTTTGATTATTATATATTCAATATTATTATAATATTATATATTATTATTTTAATATTATATTAATAATATATTATTATATTAATAATATATTATTATATTAAAAATAGATTATTCTATATTATTTTTATTTATTAAATCTTCTTTTATTATTATTAATTTAATAGAATCTTGTTTCAAAATGGGGATGATGTAATTAGGGTTACAAAAGGCGGGATATGACAGACATTGGCTCAACCTTTCTTTTTCCACACTTCGGTAATTTTTTGCCATTTTTCAGATTTTTGGATCTACTAATCTTGGGGAAGGCTTGCAAAATTCTGAACTATTGCCAAATTTGCTCTACCACCTAGACCTACCAGTGAAGAGAGGGGGGGCCCCATTGGCAATGGGGCAATGGTGTGAAAACCTCACAACAGGTCCCCGCTTGCAATGGGACGATTGTTTGAAAAGGTCACAACAAGAAGTACTAGGATGGATGACGTCCCTAGAATTCCTCACACTTCACCCCTTGTGACCACCACCTAGGTTTAATGAGCGCTAAGCACACAAGTCATTCTCATGAGAGATGGGTTTGTGCCAAACACTACTCATGAAAAATGGATCAATGAGTTTGACTCAAAAAATATGTAGTTTAGTCCTAATATCAATATCAGAGCTTGACATGCTGCAGACAATGCCTGCTACTTATCAATTGATGAGCTAAAGGGGTTCTATGATGAATTGTTCATAAGACACGACACTTTTTTATAGTTTTGCAAATGGGATAGCAAGCCAAGTGTGATTGATCTTGAAGAAAACTCCAAGGGTAAGCACTCTTAGGTCAATGTGGTACTAGGATGGGTGACCTCCTAAGGAGTCTAATGCTTCGCCCCTATGAGCATCACCTAGATGCAATGAGTGTTAATTGGACCATTCATTCTCATGAGAGATGCCCTTTTGTGAACCCCTACTAATGAAATATGGTGTAATGTCCCCTTTTGAGATCACCTTTTACTTTGCCTATGCTCTCAAAATTTGAATAATAATCTTTTATTGTTGGTCCTTTTTGGCTTGGAATGAAATCTCCTTTATACTTTATTAAAAAGGTCACCACCTTTCATTAGAATTGAGTAACCACATTTCATTATTGCCTTTGAAAGTAATATATTATTCCCCGAGTTTCTTCCCCTTCCTTGTCCCTCAAATGAAACATCCTCCCTTTATATCTTCCAATGTGGAGAAGAGTTACACCTCTTCATCGTGTCTTCCCTTTGCAATGATTACAATCTTTTTAGAAGTACCACTCTTTTGAACAGTCACAAAACTCCATCAGTGTTGCCCTTTGGAAGAGTCACAACCTTTCATAATTACAACCCTTTAAAAGAGTCACAACTCTTCATCATTGTTTCCCTTTAGAAGAGTCACAACATTTCATCATTGCTACCCCTTTGGAAGAGTCACAACCTTTTAGATTTACTACCCTTTGGAAGAGTGTCAACCTTTCAGAATTACCACCTTTTGAAAGAGTCACAACCCTTTGTCATGGTTGCCCTTCGAAAGAGTCACAACCTTTCATTGTTGTTGCCCATTTAGAAGTCAACCTTTCAGATTTACTACCCTTCGGAAGAGTCACAACATTTCAAAATAACAACCTCTTAAAAGATTCACACCCTTCATCATTGTTTCCCTTCGGAAGAGTCACAACCTTTCATCATTGCTGCCACTTTGGAAGAGTCACAACCTTTCAGATTTACTACCCTTTGGAAGAGTCACAACCCTTTATTAGTTCCTATGCTCCTTTCTTCATTTGTCCCCCCTTCCAAATGAATTATCTTCTCCCTTTTTATATCTCATGTTTGAGGCAGTCGCAACTTTTCCTTTCATGCCTTTTGACCCTTCGTTAACTAAGTTTAATTATGTTATATTCTAATTTTATTATTTTATATTTTATTTTTATTTTTATTTTTATTCTTTTATAATTTAATTTTATTATTATTATATCAATTATATATTATATTATTATATTAATGAATATTATATTATTGTATTAATAATATATTATATTATTATATTAATAATAGATAATATTATATTATTTATTTATTTTAATTTTATTATTATGATTTATTATTATTTTAATATTTATTATTTATTTATATTATAATTACATTATATTATAGTTATTTACCTATTTATTAATTTATATTTAATATTATCATCTATTTATTAAATCTTCTTTCGAAGAGGGGACATCACATATGGGTCAATAAGTGGGACTCAAAAATTATGCAATTTTAATATCATAACTTGATGCAATGCAAAAATATCTCCTACTTATCAATGTCATCCATGTGCAATCCACCGCATATACAACACATGAAAAAATGGAAAAGCATGGAATATGATGTAGTGGAAGGTGAGCGATCACATTTCTTGTATATTGTTGTAATCTATGTGTGTTTGATAAGAGACATTAAGCCATGAAAGTACAAACACATCAAGGTGAACATTTGATTTCTCTTATCAGTGTACAAGACTTTGCATAATACTTCCTCTATTATAATTATAATTTGTTGTTCTATTGCCTTTGAGTCTCTTTGTTTAAGGATGTTATTTGTTGGTAATATTGCTCTAAAAATGCTTTTAAGGTTGCAAATAACAATTTTGGTATTATTGCTCCCGACGCTTCTCCTAGGGTTTCAGCGGCGGCCGCTACCCCGGCATTTCATTGATGGTGCTCTCACTGCACTCTCTGAGGCAGCTAATATCCGATCTTTCGATGCTGCTACGGTGGGGGTTCAGTGCCTTTGTCATTCTCGGTGTTGGGCTGCCCATCCTCTGCGTTGGGGTTTTTGGCTGCCTCTTGCCAAATTCCCTCTCCTTCTCTTGCTGCTCACTCTCTCTTGGGGCTCCCCTCTTCTTCCAAGGTGGTGGGGGGACATGTTCCTGCGTTTGGTAGCTTGGGGGTTTCTGCCCAAAATCCCAAGGCATCCAATCGCCCTGTTTCTACTGGTAGGGATAGGAGTTCTTTCGTTCCTAAGCCTATCTTGGGGAAGTCTGTAAAACGCAGTGCTTTTCCTGTTAGCAATCATATTGTTGGATCGTTCAATGAGGAGACGCTCTCCAAAATTCATGTAGTTGCTTCTCTATTTTTTCGCATGGCCTAATTTGCAGATTTAAGGGTCACTGGCCTTGTTTGCCCAGCTTACATTCTTAGATTTCCAAGCATTGGGAGCCCCTTATCACTACTATAGTCCACATATTTCCTATGGCTAAGGGATTTTTTGTTGCTAAATTTGAAAATGTTGTGGATAGAAAGACGATTTTGTCTGAAAACATTTTTAGCAAGGATGGTCGTTTCATGCTGATGTTGAAACCTTGGCATCCTAACTTCTCCCCGTCTTTTGAATCTTTTAATAAGCTGCCCATTTAAATTAGGCTTCCTAATCTCCCCCTCTATCTTTGAGTTGATCCTCTTCTGGAATCTATGGGGGATGCTATTGGGGATATGATTATGGTGGACGAGAAATCTTCTGACTTGTTTCATTCCACATTTGCCCCTATTTTGGTGGATACGGATATTTCTAAAGGTCTGCCAGCGGAGATTAAACTTTTTTCTCCTAATGGTAGAAGTTGGATTCAACAATTGGACTATGAAGGTTTCCCCTTCAAATGCAGAAGATGCTTTAAGACAGGTCATGTTGCGGATCAATGTGAACTTCAGAGCTTTAAAAAGGCTGCCTCGTGGTGGGAGGGTGCCTCTTCTCAGCATTATACAATGGAGAAGGTTTCTTCCCATTGGTGCTTTTTGTAGGTGGTTGAGCAGGATTACCCTATGTCTTCTCCTCTTCTTGGTTCCGTACCTGTTGCTGGAGTTGTTGTGGGTTCTGTTGTTCCTCCTTCCTCGCCTGTTTGTGTACGAGTTCCTTCTGATGCGACTACGGTGGCATCCCCTTTTGCTGCTGCTAGGTCTGCTCTTGCTGGATCTTCTGCTGACTTTTCAGCTGGAGCTGTCCCTTTGTTTGGTTTTGGTTCTCAAATGGCTACCTCTGCGCAGTGTGTTGCCCCCTCTGGATGGAATGATTCTTCTGTCTTGGATTCATTGGACTGGCAGGTCCAAGCTGCTAAGGTGGAAGAAGGCTGGATTAAGGTTAAAGATAAACATTCCAAGAGGTCTTCGCCTTCTTTTGATATGACCCTTCAATCCCATCAGAAGGGTGCTAAAGGAAAATCCTAATGGTCTTGGACTTTTCTTTAGTTTGGGTTTGCATGGTGCTCTGTTCATGCATTGTTTGTTCCAGGTTGTGGGAGTCTGTTGCTAAAACCCCCGTTTTGGTCTTGACCCATTCCTTTTAGTGGGCTTTCTTTGATTATCTTTAGAGACCTTTTTGTAAAGGGTTTCAGGTCCCTTCAAAACCTGTTTTTACCTTAATAAAAAACAATCTTGATCTTAACACAAGCCTCTTGTGCCATTATTTTCTACATTTGTCAAAAAATAGATGGTAAAAGATCTTCAACCAGCAAGAATACATCATGATTGTGGCATGCTAGTTAAATTGGATCGACTTACTGACTCGAATCAAATGAACATGGAATCTAGACCCCCTATTTATCAAATTATCGAAATAGGTGAAATTCCTTCCCAAGTGATATGGTTAACCAAAGCTTAGGTTGCATAACACTTTCTCCATCTCCTACCTCAAAATTCTAAAATAAGGAACATTGGTTTTAAAGAATGGGCCACTTATCCTAGAGGACTTGACACTTTGATCATCTCACGGTACAATAGTGGTGCTTAGAAGCACATTTCATCTATATCATCAGCTTTGGTGCAATCCCAAGCATGACTAGTCAAACTTCCAAAGTCCTAATTCCTAATATTCTATCCCACAGAACTTCAATAAATGTCAAACCTGTCCAATATAATTTTTCTACAAAAACTATAAAAAAAACAAAGCATGGGATATGAACTAATGAGCAGGAAGCAAGTTGAACCCTCTCTTGAACATTAATGCAATGCAGTTATGCTTCAAAGGCAGAAAGGAATAGATTACAAAAAAGGTTACGTCACACAACCTTGCATTTCAATCTAAGATGTTTTAGTATTTGAGTTCTCTTTGATTGTTGATGTTGCTACTTTCTACTTCCTAGTTTTTTCTTCTCATAAAACAGTATAACACAGTTAGTATGTTGTCCACTTGGTCTCCCTAGGCCACATACCCTTCAAAATACTTTGTCACATGTGTCAAATCATTAATTCGCTTATCATGACTTCTTTATCAATTGAAAATGCCCTTTATCATTATTAGTTTCATTATTGACCAAAACTGGTTCTTGGACTAGGTCCCAGTTTTTAGAATTATTATTTATCAACTTGTTTATCTCAAGCTTTATTTAAAAGAGATTGATTGTGATTTGAAAGATGAATTATCCATGTATCTTTTTCAAATAAGGTTTTCACAATGCTTTCCAAGTTCTTGATTTGCAATGATAACTACTGCTTTGATTTGTTACTATAGGAATCTCATCATTTTGGTTCATTTCTTTTATCTTTTCACGTCTTTTTTATTACGCTTCATTTAAAAAAATTGTAAACCATTTGGCTAGAATTATTCCCCTTAGTTCACTGAAAGTCAAATTTTATTTTCCTCGATAAACAAGGTTAGACCACTATTTGTTAATGTTAACAACAAAAGAAAATATAATTTTAAAGATGTGTATCTTCCTTCAACTCTTTTGCAACATCTATTCCACCATTTGAATAGATCTTTAATGCCATAAAATTTTGGCATTCAACCAGTATTTCCAAGGTTTAGAGTTTTGTTTATTTCATTTAACATTTTGTGCTCATTTATATCTCATAGCTCTTCTCATCTCAAGTTGAATAATTTTATTTATTGGATTTGACCATTTTCTCTGTCATTTCATGCCTTTTTGTATCTCATCTCACAATCTTTAGTATCTGATGTTGCACCTTTTTCTCATCTCATATGGCACCTTTTCATATCTTAAGTTGCAGCCTTCTATACCATATGCTGCTCTTTTTCATATCTCCGGTCACAACGCCTTTCATTTCCTTGGTCACACTGTTTCAAATCTCTAGTCACACCCTTTCCCATTCTGTTTGCACTTTTTTGTGTCTAAGTTCAATATAGCTCTTTGTAGTTTTGGTCAAATAAACCAAAAATAGTTTGGTAACGGACTGATCATCAACAAAATTATAACCACAAGTTGCAAGAATGATGCTTTGATTACAATTTGTTATAAACCAAAGGTCCATTGCATGAACTCAGTGAAGGATTCAATATATAATGTATCACAAAATAAATGAGTAAATTACATGAAAATAGTGGAGGAATCAATATAGAGTGCATTACAGAAAAGAGTAAACGATGCCATCTACACCAACAGTATGGATGTTTACATATTATTATATAAGCTTACGAGAGGCTATAATATAAGATATAAGTTACACATATTATTATATAGGTCATAAGATTGTATTATATGGTGATAACTAGGTTCACTATAGTTAAAACAACAATTACACAGTTTCTTATATCAGTCAATTATTGCTATGATTTCATATACACAATAATTATACACATACTATAAACCTCCAAATAATTGTATTTATACAGCATATTAGAAGGTAAACTAGGATTTCCAGTAAACTTTATTACAGAATTTCATTCCCATTAACCATATCCTTTAAGTTTTCAGGCATCAGTGATCATACAGATCAAGGCAAAATATATATACTATGGTAGAAATTGTTGTATTAAGTTGAATCACTGCCTTGTACCTTTCAACACTTCACCGCATTTATATTCATTTACACTTCAAGCCCATCATTAATTTCCTGGGCTGAAAACTCTGGACTAGGGAAGCATACCAGATTTTTCCAAAATGATATCAAAACCCACAAAACATTGTTGTATAGAATGGAAGAACTAGTGGCAAGATTATCACAGTGAATGCCTAGAGATTGAGAAATTTAATTACTGCACAAGTAGTATAATATCACACGGAAAAAGTTATCCCTGGATGAACATCAAAGTTTTCTTGACATTGACAAAATTTTCAATTAGTCAGAATTATAGAATACACAATATTCACTTTTCTAAATCCTATCAAGTATCAAGTAGTCAATTGTTACCATAATTTTTAAATGTAGAGAATATCCTTACCATTCCTATATAGCTTCCCATAAGGAGACTACGCCTCCCTTTCTTATCCATCAAGCAAAGAGCAATAATGGCCCCTGTACACAGATAAGACAACAAATAATCAGGACTTCAGCAAGTTTCCTCTACCTAACAGTGGCATGAATTCTTAAACAGCATTATATACCCGCAAAATTGGCAATTCCAACTGCAATACTTGCAACTGTATTGTTACTGATGCCCACATCAGCAAATGTCAAGGATGAAAAGTAAAGAACACCATTGATACCAGCGAATTGTTGAAGGAAAAAAAGGGTGCCACCTATAGCAGGAGCTGCAATAAGAACAAGCAATTATAGAGTCAACCTCATTTTCTTTTGATAAAATGTTTATGAACGAATGGGATGATTTCTGAATTACTTCAGTACATTGTAATATTTATGACATATGTAACCTCTAACTTTAAGAATTGATAAATTACAAGTAGTCTGATAGAAGCTGATATGGCAAAGTGGATTTTATCTGCCGAATTCCATGATCCCTGAATGCCCTATTACAACACATATTAGGGGGTTTTGGCTACATGTAATCAACCAAAATTTCTAACTTTCTTTGCTTCTCCATGCAGCTACCATGTCCCCTTTTGGTGCCTTTGAGTCATTTTTGGCATTTTCAGACCATCATGTTATATTACATCCTAGAGGGTGTAATTCATGTTTGACTTTAGTTTTTGCCAAGAAAAAATCAATTTGGGTACCCTTGGTCCACTGTGTCATAGCATTTTGACCCCTTTTTACACATTTGAGTGCCACATAGCAAATACTCTTAATAAATTCCTATTAAATAGAAAAATATATCATTGCTTGGTGGATCACTAGGATTACTATCCTTAATGTTCCAGTTTATAATTGGTCTTTTCACCCTTTGGGCCAGCTCCTTCTAGAGAGCATATGCTCTTAAAATATTATTCTTCTTCCAGACAACACTGTCCCACAATGCACAACCAGGCAAAAGGAAGCAGCTTATGTTTCCTTAACTAAACTGAAAGGATCAAAGTAAATATTGAAAATGTTGTAGGTAGTTTGTACATTGTGTGCTGTACAGAATTTGATGGGTTGGATAAATTGGTCAAACTTCCTGCATCTGGAATAGTATCAGCCTTTTTTGTGTTGCATGCTTTAAGGATCCAGTTCACCTACTATTCCATGTAGTAGTGATGAGAGCAGGCCATGTAGCTCTCCACATTCTTCCACCCAAATTCATCAATAGATGTATTTCCTGAAGCCCAACTTTTGACCAAAGAAAGACAATTGCAGAGCAAAGAGTGCAATGCAGTGTAGAAGGAATAAAGACCAATTTCTGAGTGAAATTCACTCATTCTCAATCTTCAGAAGACATTCCCCTATCATCTTGCACACACAAACTCAAACTAAGCCATAAAGCCCAATTTCCATGTATAAATTTTCTCTTCCTGAGTTTCTCCAGCTTAAATCTTAGAGTTTGTGTGAATGTCATTTGGTAATTGCTTCATATGTATGTTTTGTATTAGTTTATGTAAGTTATGTAAGGAATTTTACATATTTTCACACTTCTAAGCACCAATCTTATGTAGTTGGCTACAATCTTCCATGTAGCAGTTATAAGAGGGTAAATTCTCTCATGTTAGTATTATGAATTGAGGTGTAATGTCGCCTTTGCAGGGTATACCAGAATTTTTCCCAAAAATAACAATTCCACTAACATAATTTATTTACAAGAGTATTCTTTCACTAACTTACGTACTAGAACTTGAACTTAGGAAAATAATCAATTAACATCAAACAAATGATCATAATGATTCCTATGCATTTGGATCCTTACTACATCTTTTCCCAACAGCCAACTATATTAGCCATTCAATGAAAAAGCACAATAGGGCGCCAGGAGACTGTTCTCCACAACTAAACCCAAGGGCATGGAACATCCGTCCAAGACAATTTGACCCCGTGGCCCACAAGCAAACACACTTGGGGTGGTCTATTTAATTGAGGGACCCGATACTACTGCATCTCCCTACCATATTTTCTTACTAATCCCATATATGATTGTTTGTACAAAAATTAATTAATTAATTGCTAAATCTAAGAATCTTGACAGATTGACAAGTTAATAAATCTATTCTTTACTGATTTCACAAACTAATAAATATTGGATTCAAACATGTGGCATAACAATTACTTAAATAATATAATTGTCTGCTGTATCTTATTGCCTTTTAATCCAGATTATTATTGCTTTAAAATTCCAATTTCTTACTGCCTTATTATCCAGATCAGATCTCTATTTCAGTTTCTTAATTGCTTGATTCTTTGCTTCATTGATGTTTTTACATTGATTCCTTTTTCTTCAGACTCAGAATTCTTATTCCATTTCATTGAGATGCCCATTTAAAATGAAGTTCCTCTCTTTTATAATCCTCAAAGTGGGATGGTCACATCCGTCAGTAACGAAGAGATACCCCTATTCGCACCCGCTACCTGCTGCCTTTTCATTAACAATGATAATTAATCATTTAAGAAGAGCACTGATCAGGGAGTAACTAATATTAAGTGCAGCGCTGATCTCTTATTTATTATTTTTGCTTCCTTACATGGCAATCATAATGTGTTATATTTTCTTATTTAAGTAGCGATTATTTATTACTCTGTTTCTGCTTATTTTGCCCTAGTTGGCCCTTTGATCAGGATACAATTAGTCTTAGCGATTTTATTTATTTTTATTTTGATTTGGTCCCCCCTTTCACTTATTCAATCACTTCACATTTTATTATTTAATGCTACAATCTGTTTTATAAAGTCATGATTTCAGGCCAGGGATATGACAGAGGGGAGGAAGAGTGTGTGTATGCCACTTGCAAGGGAGGAGAATGGCTTAAAAGAAAGAGAGATCTTGAAAAGATTTAAGGATAGATTAGCTCAAGATATTGGGGACCAGAACAAGCAGCCATGGCAGTAGACTATGGAGAGAGTGTTTCAATTCCAAATGCAAATGATATCTGCACATTCAAAACCGATGAGAGTCATGCAAAAATTGACCATTCAAAGGAGAAATTTGGCTTCCACCATGAGAAGAGAAGAAAAGGAACCACAAAAAGAAGATGAAAAAGGACAGTGAAAAACCAAAGAATGACATGGAAGTATGCTATTGTATAATTCTGAAAATGCATAACATACTAGCTACTATGCCTGTGAATACCAATCACAACATTCAATAAATAATTTTCAAAGTTAAATGTACTTAAGGAAATTGTTGCATGACATCAGTGATCTTTATTCTTCCTTGGTTTGTTATACCATCTATTACATGCAATCCATACAGTACCAAATCATACCATATCAATGCTATTTCAATAGTGTTTCCTCAAAATTCTTATTTCTATCAATTTTTGAAGCTGCTTGATTATTGATTCAGCATATATTTGTCCTCAGTCAATTTCAGTCTCATTGCAAGTGTTCATTAGTATTCTAGATATTTGCCTTGTAAGTTTGAAATAGATATTTTAGTTCATTGAAAGATACATATTACTTTCACAAGCTGATTGTAATTATTTCAGTTATATGTACTTCACCTATTGATTTCTGATATTATTGTAAACTGGACTATTTAACACCAATACTTCAGTTTTTAAAGATCCTTGATAAATTTACCAGATCATGAATCATCAGTGTAATAGATCCTTGTCAATTTATACCCTAGAACCGTCTTTCATTTTAAGTACATTTTCTGTCTTGCATAGCGTGTATCAAAATCAAATGAATCAGTTTGCCATTTTGGCTTCACATAATTCTGTTTGCATTCAATCAGTTTGGCTTGATCAGAATTCGAATTCATTATCAGTCAATCTTGCTTGATAGATACTATGATTTATCTTGATAGTAGCACTAATTGTTTGGGGAATCAATCGGCAAACTAAAAGTATAACATTTTCTGAAAAAATGGGTAAAATCAGAAAAAAGCAGGAAAAAACAATGGAGGCTGCTCCTGTTATGTCCAATCACTATAAGGATCTATATCATCTAAATCAATTGGACCAACTGGTGTTTCCTCTACCTTCCCTTTGAGCAACCGAAGATTATATTGCACAAAGGCGAGCTAACTTGCAAAAGATTCTAAGCTAACTTGTTTCTCTTCTTTGTGTGAGTGGCCTCAAACAAGCTCCAATTGCGCTCACAACTGGATGAACTACAAAGCTGGCATAAGATCCAGAGGGTAAACTTTTGCAGATTTGGGGTATTTCCACCCCAATTTCGGCACCAACCATCTGCAAAATAAAAAATTGAAGAGGTAGAAAGCAAGGTGAAAACATTTTTTAATTTTTATCTACTTATCATGCATGTGAGAAACTCCAAAATTCTAAAAATTATACCGGAGTTTGAGTGATTCTTCCTCTCTTGGCCAACTCTAAAGAGAAGAGCTTACCACTTGCATTGTGGTAAATTTCAGTGTTACTCAGGGATGCGTTTCCGACAAAAATTGACCCGTTCTTGTTTCCGAGACGTCTCGAAAACTTCCGGAAACCTTTCCCTTGGCTGTCCCATAAAATTAATGTTTCAGTTTTGATAATTTGTTTGATTTCCACTCTCATGTGAACTCTAAAGTTAAATTTTTTAACACAAACATTATATGTTAAGGTTCTATAATTTATATAAGCATGGTTTATCCATGTTTTTATATGAATATTTAAAATTTTCCTATATATTTTTAATTTTCCTTATTTTTCATATAGTTCTTCCCACTTCCCTCCCCTGCTCCAAGAAAAAGAAATCCGTTCTAGAAACCCGTTTCCCCATCCCCCTGTCCCGAAAAACTTGGGTAACATAGGTAAATTTCCAATTCAAACACAAGGTCTTTCACCTCAAGCTCGGGTGTCATCCTCTAAATGCATGGGGTGAGACCCTCCATGACCTCTCCATTCGGATCTGAGTAGGAATCTAAGACGACAAAACGAGGGTTGAGGAAGTATCTTGCTGCATGAATGGTTTGGTAGAGCTAACTGTTCCACCTCTTATCAATAATTTCCCATATGGGATCAAATTTGAGGTTGTCCCCCTTGTAGTTATTTTTTATAGACTCTTTGGCCCTATCCATGGCCTCATAAAGATGCCCCATTCAGGTTTGATCCCCATCTACCAAATGGAGAACTCTAACCAAGTGCTCTGAAACCTCCAATTCAAAAATACAAAAAGATTAAACATTAAAGTTACGAATTAATTATGAAAGACTTGAATACAAAAAACTTAAATAAAAAAGTTTTCAAGTTACCTTCACAACCTTTGTAGCTATTTGTGAAAATAGGCTTAGTTACCGATTCTTGTTGGAAATGCCCAGAGGCGGAAGCTGATGCGAGCGGATTTTGATTTTGGCCCGAGTGTCGCGCATCCACAGGCATCCGGGGGCCCAAGATGTGCTTCCGAGGGGCATCCACAAGGCACCTGGGCGCTTCCTTAGGCATCTATGGACCTAGCCAACAAAAAACGTCACTTTCAGCTAAAAACCAACTTGAAAAACATTAAAACATGTGCAAAATAACTTTTGAACCATCATAAAGTGGTTGTTATTACCAACCGGTTACTGAGAGGGGGGGTGAATCTGTAAGAACTATTTCCTACTATAATTCCAATCTTGTTTAGTACTTCTTGTAATCTAAGCAAAGTAAAAACAAACATTCATAACTATAAAAGAAGTACACAGATCAACACGATATATATGTGGAAACCCTCGGTTAGAAGGAAAAAACCACAGTGAGACAGAGCTCACAACTTCACTACTGCAGAATGAAGGCGCCTTGTTAGGAGCTTACAAAGCACTAGTTAAGGTGCTACCCAGTTAAGGGATTTTACAAAAGATCGGTTAAGATCTTAACCCTGTTAAGAGTCGCCTGGTTAAAGGACTTTCCACATCAATAAAGATGTTCCCCTGTTAGGGGATTTTACAAAGAACCAATTAGGTCCACCTAGATAAAGGGATTTTAACTTGCTTTCACACCTTACAAAAGCAATGATCTATTATGACACCGATTGTCTAATTAGATCATACTTGTTGATCTTTCCCCGGTTTGCCTGGCTGTTGATCTCTATTCTGCCTCTTTGCCTTTCACCTCTGGTGACTGTGATTGCTACGCAAATGTCTCTTCACTGCTCTGTTTACTCAACAATTCTCAACAACCTTATTTCTTACGTCCTATGACCTGTATTTATACAAGAGTTCACCTTAATGATACCCTTAACTCATAGAACTGCCAGGTTGTAAACTCAACGATAAATCATGCAAGTAGCAAAAAGCTATGCATTATGATCTGGAGTTTACCTTGCAAAATATCAGTAGAAATAAAGCTAACTCCTGTTAAAAAGCTAACTCCACTTCAGAGCAGTGGATGTCCCATATAATCCGGTTTTAACTCAAACTGTTCCGCAGAATCCGATGCAGATCTTTAGACAGTTTAGACTAGTATATCTTATACCCGGTACATCCCTTGTATACACTATGAGACCAGTAATGTGTACTTAGATCAGTCTACCAGTGTATCCCCTTTGCTTCATCTACCGATGCATACACTCTATTTCTAGTCTACCAATGTCTTCTAAGTAATGTGAGTGACCGGTGAGGTTTTACCGGTGCGTGGTGTTTGTGAATTTACACTAATGACAACTTAAATTGCTAGCAATGGTTTGCTAAATCTTGCATTCAAATGGCATTCTGACAGCCTTAAAATCGAATTTTTGAACCATCAAAATGATAAGACAAATGACAGCCAATCATATAGTTTTAACATATTTTAGAGAATACAGTCTGAGTTACAATTGAAATGGCTGAAAACATCTACTCTGTTAGCAATGGGTGATCTATAGAGAGGTCAGATAACGTGTTCTTAATCAAATCATTTATGTCAAAACCCTTTGTTTAAAATATGCCCACAGTTATACAATTTACAAATCTCCTCAACTTCGTTGTGTTCAAGCAAACAAATGGTACACATAACATCTTCTCTATCAGAACATTCAACGGTTTGACTTAAATAGTATAAACTAAGTTTTGACTCATTAAAATTATATTAACAAAAAACGCTTGAATCCTTGTGGTTGTCATTATCTCCCATCTCCACAGACCTTACAAGGTTGCATGCAACATTTCGTATAAAGCCCAACACGTAAACTACAATGAGAATCGCCCTTCAAAAGAAAAGCTCTGAAAAACCTTCTAGAAATTGCATAACTCAGAAATAGGAATTGACAGAGCCCTTGTACTCATTTTTTTTGTTTGAAGAAACCATTCCAAATGGTATTGACGCTAAATCTACTATGCCTAGAATTTACATATCTCACAAATTGGAATCGACAGAGCCCTTGTACTCATTTTTTGTTTGAAGAAGTTATCAAATATGAAATATCTTGATCAATGGTGAAGTATCATACTATCAAATGATTTAATTTTGTATATTTCTTGCAGTTTTGCATATATAAATATATATATATGCATCCAAAACCACCCAAAAAAAATTCCATGCATCCGATTCTTGCACCCGCATCCGCATTTGCACCCGAATCGATAACTTAGGAAATAGGTTGTCAAAGACAATGAATGCAACATTCTCTTCTTCGGGCTTCTTCGAATAACTTGAGTCTAGCCATGCTTAACTTACAAACATTTGCTTCAAAATCGTCAATGAACTAAGAACACTTTGCAACATTAAGAAAATCAATGCAAACCTTGTAACACCTACTCTTACCAACTCTCTACCTTGAGTGTGTTCTCTCATCAAGCGAAGAACCCAAGGGTGATTGTAGATGTATTTTGTGATCCTCCTTGCATTAACTTATAATTCAAAAAAATTTGTAATTACTCATTTACTATAAATAAAAATAAGAAAACATAAATTTAGTCTACACTCTAAAAATCAAAACTTAACATAAGTTATCAAAGCTAAAAGTAAAATATTTGAAAACTAAAACAACTGAACTTAGTCTTACCTTCCACTCAGTCTACATGAGAAGGCACCTTGTAGCCTTTTCCCGCCATAGTCATTGCAATAACCAAATTAAGCCAATATGGATTGTCTACAACATTAATAATAAAGTTAAAGCTTATTATATGGTTTTGGTGCTAAGTACATTTAAAGAGTTTGAATATTGACGCCTAACTTTGGAGGGGTATGTAATTTTATATTATATTCCAAACTCAACAAAAGCAAATACATTTGCAAGTTATGAGAAGTGTATCCTTGAAGATTCATGGTAGATTTTGACTTGGTAAATATAAAAAAGAAAAAGAGGCTGAAATCGAACCACTCCATGCTTTTGATATTGTTGATTTTGTTTGAAGAGAATTGAGACGAGGGTTTGCAGAGTTTCAGCTTGGAGAATTGGTAATTCTTCATAGTTTCAGCACTTTGAATTGGTGAAATATCAAGTGAATTGTGCAATAAGCGATAGCTTTACTTAGAGGCCATGATTGGACTTATTGGTGATGAATGTGGTATTTGATTACACCATCATAATTGATGGTTCAACCGACAGAAGAAGTAGAACACTGTCGAATTTTCTAGTATCCCCATCAAGTAATTGTAGAACTTGTACTTGCTACTTTGTAAACTATATTCAAGAATCAATATTGATTTAGTGATTAAGTTTTTAAATTTTGATTTTACTAAATTGTTTTCTTCTTTCTTGGATGGCACGGTGCTTTTGATATTAGTTGATGCTTCAAGAAAATCAAAAAATGTTGAGCATATTTGTGAGGTCTTGGAAGAAGTGTAAGGAGGTGGGTGAGGAGAATGTGGTACAGATAGTCACAAATAATGCAGCAAATTATCATGACTTGCCATCTGTCATAGCCTTAAGCACAGTTTTCTTAGCATCAACTATAAAATCCAACTGCATCGGCTTGAAGTCTTGAACATATCGTTCTAGTAACCATAGCCACTATATTCCTAATATAGCATCCACATTACTCAACCCAAGCACATAAAAGTCACCCGTCAATGTGTACTCTCCAATCTCTATATCATTGTGGCATAGCTCAATTGCAAGTTAGTGGGGAACCATTTGCAACAATAACACTGAATCCAAGGAATTCCTCAGCCTGAAGTCCACGTCACTCATCAATAAAATTATGCGTAGCTCCACTATCCACTAAACAAACCATCCGTTATCCCTTAAGGACACTTTTCATCCAGAAAGGATGACTACAAGGTACTCCAAATAAAGTGGCAATGCGTGGAATCTCTCACTCTGTAGTACCCACCAATTTTATTTGTTGAGGTTGAATCTCCTCTACAACATCCTCATCAATATTGTCTTCTTGCTTATCCTGATCCTCACCATCAAAATGGACCTCAATCAAGTGTACCTTGCCTTTTCCAAGGCAGCAATGACCCAGTTCCCACAGTTCCTTACAAGAGAAGCATAATTTTCTCCTTCTCAGTTCATTTCTAGGTTCCTGTTCAACGGTGGAAGGCATGTTCTTCCGCTAGGTGAAATTCATGTTCTTTTGCTGAATAAAATTTTTCTTATCAGATTTCCATGATCTGAAGCCTTTCTTCTATGGTTAAAAGAGAGTGTGACTTCCAAGTCAAGGGCTAATCCAATAGCATCATCCAATGAACTAGGCTTGTGAACCTTAACCAAACCCTTCAACTTGTCTCTTAAGCCTTCTACAAAGAGCATTGTGACTCTCTTCCGTGGCATATTAGGAACCATTACAAAAACATTTTGAAACACATTCATGTAAGTTTCCAATTGTCCTACCTGTTTTTATTGGGACAATTCTCTATAATAGACTTCTATAATCTTTTTGTCGAAGTGAATAACTAGCCTTTTAACAAATTCTTCATATGAGTGTATCATGGCATGATCCTGGGAAACTAATCTATGGTGCCACCAATCATATGCTACCCCCTCAAGGTCCATGGTAGAAAACTGTATTAACTTCTCCTCTTCCATGCGGCTTGAGTGCCAAGAAAGTGTCTAATTTATGAACCCATGACCTTGCTAATATTCCTTTGGTTCCATTGAAGGTTGGTATAGAAATTTTATTCAAAGCATCCTTATATTCCGCAGGCGGAGTGCCTTGCCTAACTTGACATCGAGGTCTCATGTTTGGCATTCCTAGACAATTTCTAGCCTTGTCCTTATGCTGGTTTATGAACTGGTTTAAGTTCATTAGCTACCTTGCATCAGCTGGAAGTTGCATGTATTCATCTTGATGCAGTCAAGGTTGGTGGATCCAATTAAGGACTGACCGACCTTGCAGCCAAACCAATATCCAGCACAAATACACAACAACAACAACAAATCTGAAATCAAACAGAAGTCTTTATTCATCAAATTACCGATTACATGCAATGTGTCGGGCTGTAAGGCCTTCCCGGTTACGGCCAATTACAATGCAAGTAACAGTCTACAAGATCTGGCACGATCCAAATATTTTCCCCAACATCAGCATTCAGCTAGCCCAGGTTTGTAACACACAGCACACTAGTAGGCACCCAGGAAAGATCTAAACTTGTACTCAAACTTCCAAGCAATCTTCCTGCTCCTAAGCTCGCAGGCTACTAACCTTCCTTCCAACAATCTGATGATGCCTAAACAACTACCCAAGCAACCTATAAATACTGATTCCCAGCCACAAGTCGGTTGATGAAACAATAAACCCTAACAAACAAATATTAAATGCTAAAACATCAGTCAGCTCTCACATAGCCTTACAAAATAAATAGACTCTCAAAGATAGCCCCAACGGTCATTAGATCTGCATAGAAGAATGCAACACACTAGATCTAGGTCCCCACACGTCCAATGGTCAATCCATAACTCGAGGAGCGCAACCCAAATTAAATGCACTAGTCGGCCAAGCCGATCTAACAAAACAATCCAGTCAATAAGCAAGAACACCGAGCAACAGAGGAAATAACCAAGCACCAATCGACCGACCACACCAAGCATGACCGAGCAACGCAATTATCGCCGAGTGCCAGTGAACTGACGCCTTCAGTCACCGAGCATTCTTCAGAGACCGAGCACCCCGATAACCATAGAAACTGAGCAACCAATCTCCCAAACTGAGCAAGTATTCCATCAAACCAAGATCGGAACTAATAATCTACCTTCCAAGACAAACATATTTTTGGTTGATAAAGGATTGCCAAGAATCCTAGGATGCTCCTGCATCAGACACCCCAGGTAAGAAAGATTTTCTCATAAGGAAATCAGGAACGCCTCAAGGGAATCAAAACAGGTATGCCGAATCTGTTCTTCACCCACATCTCCTCTTGTCCTTCATCCCAAGTAGTCTTCACTTCATTCACTGTCTCATGCAGAAAGTTCTTCTGCTTTCCACCGTGCTTATCCCTTCGGTCGGCAACTGATACCAACCAACTCTGACCACTACCAATCACATCAGTGCCTCAGTAAGGTTCATCCTCTCCAGACTCCTCAGTCAACTCAGTATCATCTGCATCTCTCTATGTCACAAATGTCACCATCTGTTGTACCATCTCTGCCAACAAGACCATATGTTTCTTAATCTCAACAAACTCTTCAGAGATATCATTCTCCTTCTTCAAACTAGACTTCGCAGGAATAGGTTCATCAACCCTTTGCTCCTGAGGTTTGTCATAAGGACAACACCTGATAACTCCACATCCTTTAACCCCTGTCTCTTGTAAAGGTATCAACTTATGCAGAGCTCCTTTATGCTTAACCACATAGGTATTAGCACGACCATCAAACAAAACATCTATGTCAAACTGCCAAGGTCTACCGAGCAACAAATGACAAGCATCCATAGGCAATACATCACACAATATCTCATCATGGTAAGATCCAATCTAAAATTTAACCAAGCATTGTTCTTCAACTCTAACCTTAGAAACATCTTGTATCCAACTAATTTGATAAGGATTAGGATGCTTCCTTCTTTCAAAATTCAACTTACTAACCATTTCATCTAAAAAAAAGTTCTCAGAACTGCCACTATCAACTATGACAGTACATACCTTATCCTTGCACTTACATCTGGTTCTAAACAAATTCCTTCTTTGCACCGATTCATGAACACATGCAGCTAAGCTTCTAGTGATAAGTGTCTCACCTTTTTCTGCAATATTCACAATATCTTCTTCAACAACTAATGCAACTCTTTTCTTAGGACACTGCCAACTTCTATGACTAGCTTCACCATAGTTATAACAAGTGTCGGTGAACTCATTCTTCCACTTTCCTCTCTGACCAGCATTCCCAGTAACTTGACCACTGCTAGATCCCACATCAGTCTTAGGATTCTCTGTCACATTACTCTCAACAACTGTCTCACCAGTTTTACCACCTCGGTTCCTATTGTTCTATTTTCCTTCATACTTCTTATTCAGCTTCTCTTCAATCTTCAATGCCATCTGATAAGCATCACCGATTGTTGTCATCCGCACAGTAAGTAACTCTTCCTGAATACTAGGTCTCAAACCATAGACATACCTAGCAACCTTCTTTTTATCAGCTTCAGAATGACTAGTCCTAATCAGGATTCTATAAAACTCCTCAGTATACTCCTGTACCGATTTGTTAATCTGCTTCAAAGCTTGCATCTTCTTAAACATGTCCAATTCATAATCCACCGGAATGAATTGCTTCTTCAACTTATCAACCATTCAGTTCCACTTAGTGATCTTCTCTTTTCCTCATCTACCTCTTTCCAACTGAACTTCTCTCCACCAGATATTTGCATGACCTTTCAACTTAGTCTTTGCAAATCTAACCCTATCAGGATCTTCTATTTCTTCATACTCAAAGTACTCATCAATCTCATTGATCCAATCAATCAACTCTTCTGGCCTAAGGCTTCCAGCAAATGCAGAAACTTCAATCTTAGGTCTTTTCCCAATCTTAGACATAGCTTTTAGAATTCGATTCTCCTCAATATCTCTAGCTTCTTCTACAGTTTCTTCAAAATGATCTTCCTCAGATTCATCATCACTATCCTCTTTCAAGGTAGGCTTCTTCTTTCTCAACTCTTCTTGTAAGTCTTGCACTTGTTTCTGCAAAGCCCTAAAATCATCAAGACTGAATTCTCCAGTAGTTTCTTCTTCATCTAAGATCTCACAATTTCTCCTTGGAGGCATCTTCCAATCAAGATCTAGATACGAACACACAAGATCCACTCAGCTCCAACAGGAACAAACTTTGCTCAAACAGGTACAAACTTCGCCCTGATACCACCTGATGCAGTCAAGCAACATCCAATTAAGGACTGACCGACCTTGCAGCCAAACCAATATGCGGTGGAAATACACAACAACAACAAATCTGAAATCAAATAGAAGTCTTTATTCATCAAATTACCGATTACATGCAACGTGCCGGACTGTAAGGCCTTCCCGATTACGGCCAATTACAATGCAAGTAACAGTCTACAAGATCTCGCAAGATCCAAATATTTTCCCCAACATCAACATTCAGCTAGCCCAGGTCTGTAACACACAGCACACTGGTAGGCACCCAGGAAAGCTCTAAACTTGTACTCAAACTTCCAAGCAATCTTCCTGCTCCTAAGCTCGCAGGCTACTAACCTTCCTTCCAACAATCTGATGATGCCTAAACAACTACCCAAGCAACCTATAAATACTGATTCCCAGCCACAAGTCGGCTGATGAAACAATAAACCCTTACAAACAAATATTAAATGCTAAAACATCAGTAGGCTCTCACATAGCCTTACAAAATAAATAAACTCTCAAAGATAGCCCCAACAGTCATCAAATCCACATAGAAGAATGCAACACACCAGATCTAGGTCCCCACACGTCCAACGGTCAATCCATAACTCGAGGAGCGTGACCCAAATTAAATGCACCAGTCGGCCAAGCCGATGTAACAAAACAATCCAGTCGGTAAGCAAGAACACCGAGCAACAGAGGAAATAAAACCGAGCACCAGTCGCCAAGCATGACCGAGCAACGCAGTTAACGCCAAGCATGACCGAGCAATGCAGTTATCGCCGAGCGCCAGTGAACCGACGCCTTCAGTCACCGAGCATTCTTCAAAGACCAAGCACCCCGGTAACCATAGAAACCGAGCAACCAATCTCCCAAACCGAGCAAGTATTCCATCAAACCAAGATCAAAACTAACAATCTACCTTCCAAGACAAACATATTTTTGGTTGATACAAGATTGCCAAGAATCCTAGGATGCTCCTACATCACATCTTGAGCCATCATAATATCATCTACGAAATGTGTATCGTCCTCCTCTACCTCTAGAATTGGCTCCCTTTTCATCTAACGAGGGGAAAAGGTGGGATGAAATGGTCGATCAGACCTTCTATCCATTATCCTCACAAAATTGGAAGCTACTATGTCTTGGTTCCCATGTTTGGCTTCGCTTCTATTGTGTTGCTTACTAGACCTTCTTAATCATGTACAATCAACTCTCATTTGTCCCATAGCTGTGATCATTCTATCATGGACTTGTTGCAACATTAGTCGCTGTTGCTGTGCAAAAAATGTCTGGAAATCATTGAGTTGGTTGTTCATATCCCTAGGAAGGCTTTCTGCTCTTCTTCCTCCCATCTTTGTTTCAATTGGGTTGCTTCCAATCCCTTCCACTTGCTGTCCAAATCGACTTCTTGAATTGTACCTATGTCATTAAAACCCTTTGGAGTGCATAGAACCATCTTATACTGACATAGATTGGATTAGGAGCAAACAGCAATCATAATTTCTTACATGCAATGGATATAATTGACATGCAATTGAAAAATCTGACATGCAACCTCACAGGCTGGCAGGATTGTGGCTCTGATACGACTGTAATGTTCTTTTCTTGGCCCTTTTCAACTTAAACAAAATACTACTGTTTACTTGGAAGATATTGTTTAACAGCAATAACAATAGGGTCTATAAATACCCAAACACGCAAATAACTCAAACAATGATGAGCAATAGTTCATGGAATCTTTATGGAATCCAAGAGATCATATACATAATCTGAACATGCAAATAACTGATTCGAAACTAGCTCGTACCACTAATATTGACCTAGTTTCTATCAACCTGAGTATCTCAGATTTTTGGCAGATTTCAGACAGCTGTTTTTTGAGCGGGTAGACAAATGTTTCGGTTGATTGAAGTTCTTCCCAGTTGCACTATGCTGAATGATTTTCTCGGTCTGGTGATAAAGAGAAATTGTTGTTATTGATACTCAGAAAGACTACTTCCAGAATTGCTTCAACTCCACAATTCGCTTTCACAAAAACCTCGGCCTGCTGTACTGTATGTTCATGGATTGATGATCTGTGCTGGGGTTGCGTCCAGGATAGCTACTGCTACAGGGATTTCATCCTGGAACAGATATGTGACCTGCAGAGAAGAAAATAACAAAACTCATAATACTGGAATTAATCCCCGCGCATGGCTTATCTTGGCTTTATATTCCATTGATATCAAAAAACAGAAAAAGCCATCGATTTTCCTTATTTAAGAAAAGGATGACAAACTCACTCCAATCTTTTCTTCAAAAAAACGAAGGCAAATAATATACTAGGCATGACCCTCAATTCTTGACACCCAAGGTGGCAACAGGGTTCTAACTTAAATGGCCCCACCATTAGTCATAATGAATAATTAAATGTATTGCAATTAAACTTAAGCTTTTTGGTCAAATATCTAATTATTCATTCACTCCCTTATTATTCACTTAGATTTCTAGCCTCAGGGAATGAAAAAGGCCAGACACTTCATTGCTCTTAACCATCACTCGGAAGGGAACATTACAACATAGCAAACGATTTTCTATATAATCTCGAACTTCTTTCAAAACTAGAACTATATTCACAAATGTAGAAATGATTTATTAACTATTCCACACATTCCTCCATTAATCTTCTATCATTCAACACATTCCTCCATTAATCTTCTATCACCCTGGTGAACTCTAGATGAATCCACTCAAATGGCTAGGGCAAAAAAGATGAACAGTCGCTCTCAAAGTTAGGGTTTGAAATATAAATAATGCCAAGAACAAATTTCTCTTCTCAAACTCTCCTTTTTATAACCCTTTTCATATAATTGAAATATTATATTTCATTTCCCTCCTCAAAGTTTATTTTAAAATTTCTTTTTGATTTAACTGTACTTTTGGGCTCCAAATAAGTCACTTTTAAGTTTTACTATCCAGTCTTAATATAATAATTAATTAAATATAAGTTGTCCATAATATTGATGTCTTTAAACAACATATTTTAATTAATTAATTACACAGGCTTACCTTCGGATGGTTTAAAAGCAAAAGACTTTTGAAAAGCTATATACACTAAAGGTATCCATTACCTATATATTTTCCTCTTACCAACTCTCAGAGTAAATGAAATTTGAGGATTTGACTATGGTTCCATGGAGGGGGGCTACCTGAAAACTTTCAGCTGGTGCTATTGATGAAATTTAGGAGCCTTTTACAATCAGGTGGTCCCAAAGATTTTACCGCAGCAAATAATAATAATAAAAAGCTGAGAATTTTTAAGAAGATGGATGTCCCATGGTTTTTCTGGCACCAGCTAGTGCTCAAAATTTTAATTGAAAATATTTAAAAACCAATCATGTACCTTCTAATGATACCATGTGGAACAAAAATTCCCTGAGATAGAGAAAATTTACAACCTCACCCCACATGCAGCTGCTGAAAATCTGAAAGCTAAAAGTAGGAGGCTTTTATTTTCAAAGATATGATACTAATTTATCCTCTAGCAGTACTTTTTGCATCTCATGGAACCTGTCATTTCATAGTTATAGATCCTGAAGCCATCTACATGGGACCACTGTTCTGCTAATGTGTCTATCAGAGATCTGTTATATGTTCAACTGTAAAAATTGTTTCTAGCATTGGCTCGAAACACTTCAGCAGTGATGCCATACGTTTAGATGGAAGCATTCATTTTGGATTTCACAACAGGACTACATCCTTCAAGATAAGGGTTGTCTCTCAACAAGAAGACTTTCAGGGCTTCTTTTACTGTTCATCCATCATTGTGGTGTCATTGTTATGAATAAGTGATGTCACAGCTACAATTCTTTGATCAAATGATAATATATGTGTCTTGCTAATAAAGATTTTGTTGTTGAAAGAGCTTCTGGATCCGGATCACACTCTATGATCGATGATCCAAAACATTGATGCAAAAACAGTAACACAATCAAATCCAGAAGCTCTTTCAACAATTTAAGGATTGTGGAAAAATAATGAATTTGAAAGATTTTCTTTTTAAATGTGCTGGACATTGCCTACTAGAAGAGCGGGGTCATTGCATATGCCCCACAAGTGATTTTATTTATAATACTGAACTTATTATTCAGTTGTTTGATAGCTTTGCTGATGAATACATTTCCTAGACTTTCAATATCTAACCATAGGGGCATCACAAATAAATGATTTAATATCAAAAGGAAAACATTGAAAGATCAATAGCATAAATAGGAGTTTCAACCTGGCCAAGTAGATGGAAAAATATGATTAATAATTATCAAAAAAGGATTCCTTCTGAAAAATATTGTCACCTTTATAGTGCCTTCTTGTGAGTAGATCTGACCAATTACTCTCTTCACAACTTAGGTCCAAGCTGTTTGCATCTTTTAACTCTTTTATAGCACTCTCGACTTGAGAACTTCCCCAGAGCTGGGAAATGACATTTTTGGCTTCTTCCCATCTTCCAACCTAAATCAGAGTGTTTGCCCTGGTATTCATATGATATAAAGCAACATCTGAACAATATAGACACAACAAAAGTGTGAATATTCAAGCGAACACTATTCCCTACTTTACCAAGCCAGCGAGGACTTTCAGCTACAAACTGCATGCCAATTATCAGTAAGCACCCTATCACACTTGCAATACGAAACATCGCCCTCCACCTACGGATAAGATGCTTGTTAGTCTAAGCAAATTTTAGAACTTGGCATTGAATATCCAAAACAAAAACTGTACATTTTAAGCTTTTGACTAAGCCATATGAAAAGTTATAAGAATGATTTCTGTTAAAAGTTTTAAATCTAGGATCGACATCAAGATACCACTCTTAGTAACAACACAATTATTACAGTTAGAAAAACAATTACCAAAAATACATATAGGCTAGTTCATAAGATAATCAAAGAAATGAGGGATTTTAAAGAAAAATAATACAGAGAATGATAGAAATTAGAAGTATAGGCAAATAAGCAAATAGATTTAGCAAAGCTCATCTAAAATTAGTTAAATGTTTCAAAATAACTGGCTGGAAAAAACATATATTGAAAGCCAGCAAAATTTAAACGTCCGCTTATTGCTTGCAACATTAACAATTTCTCCCACAATAGAGTCATGAAATCAAACAGCAGTATAGTTTTTGCATTTGTCACTAAAATTTGCCATAGGAAAATCTTACATAGAGAAAATACTCATATTCTTTTAATATGGCGTACACAATCCAACCTTTTAGTAATATTGGAAGACCAACAAAGACTATCAAGCCTAGTCAGTGCCTTAATTTTGTACTTCCTTTCATAGCAACACTGTCATAAGAACCCTTTTGAATCTTTCCTTGCTACATTTAGTAGTTAATGGTAACAACTCCACACCATCCTATTCCATTATATAGTTGCATGATATTGTGCTGGAACATCAGTGATTCAAAGGTAGCTAACACAAAAAATGGGTTCAACATATAAAATTTCAATTTCAGAAGCGATCTGTTTGCAAAAGACTGTAACAACTGATTATTAGTAGAGTTGTGCTGTATTAAGTTATTAATCAAATGTCTACGACATCTGTACAAGTGATATAAAAGACACAAATGTTCATATTACTCGAAAGATCATGATCTCATAAAAACATGATCGAGATGAATCACCCAAGACATAATGCACGGACTGACAGGCTGAAGATGTGACATTCCAAGCAGTGTCTAGGGATTTTGGAATAAATAGATATTAGAATTGTATACTGATTTTCTAGGATTCAACTGCATAATTTTGAGTCTGTTCGTACCCCTACAAAGCTTGATTTCTGTACTCCTTTTTGTCAAGTTTGTTATCAATTGATCTTAAAATTGTGTCAACCCATTCAAATTGCTAACCTTACCTTGTTAATTTGAAAGAGTTAATCTTGTCCTAATCTTTCAAACTAGCAATTTCTGCAGGATTAGATGATGATCATGAGCCCCATAAAGGCTAAACAGTGATCATCGTGAAAGAAAGAACAGATCAGCAACACATAAGGGCAGTAAACAGGGCAGATTTGGTCCATATTGGTCACCATTCAAAGATGGGAAATCAGATACAGGTATATTTTTGGGTGGCTTCAACCATGGAAAATTCCACCTAATAGCCATTCAAAAGTGCCAACATGTTAACTTTTGTGCCCTAAGGAAAATCAGCAATGATATAAATTATTTCCACTACCTAAGTCCGTGAAAGAGATTTAGTATAAGGTGGCGCACTTCAGAATCTCTGACAAACCACTTAAAAGCTGTCAATGCTCTAAGGACAATGTGTCAGTATTATGAAGGCCTCAGCATTGAAGGCACACACCCATAATGGTTTTGCCAAATAAAAGCAACGCCAAGCAAAAGATAACACTGGCTTAATCCAGGTTGTTCCATCCTGTTTCAATCAGTTCCTGGAACCTCTCCTTAGAGATCTCCATAGTAATGGTTGTTGACCTATTTAAGTTGTCATTGGTTAAGTAAAATGCAAACATCAATCCCACCGGAGCACCGGTAGACTAATCAAACCGGTAATATGCACCGGTAGACCAAACAGAGTGTTTTCAACCGGTCTTACAAGACATACAAGGAATGTATGACCAACCGGGTATAAGTTTAAATACCGGTCAACTGCATGATAATCCGAACTAGATTATGCGGCGCTGTCTCAGTTAAAACCGGATTATATGGAGCATTCACAGTTGAAACCGAAGTTAGCTTTTTAACTGGAGTTAGCTTTATTTCTACGCGGATGTTTCAAGGTAAACTCAAAATTATTTTGCAAGCTTTTTGCATGCATAATTTATGGGTGAGTTTACAGCTTGGCGGAACTATGAGAAAGTATTTTTAATAAGAATAATGTCTTATAAATACAGGTCATGGTATACACAATAAGTGTTGTTGAATGTTGAGAGCGTACAAAGCAGAGGAAGGAGAATCTTCTGAGAGGTGAAAGGTTCAACAGCCAAGCAAAGCATAAGGGCAACAAGTATGATCTGATCAGACAAAAGGTGTCATAATGGATCATTGCTTTGAATTGTAAGAGCAGAATCAAATCCCTCCATCAAGGTGACCCCAACAGGTTCTTGTATAAATCCCTTCACCGAGTGACATCTTAATTGGTGTTGAAAGTCCTTTCACAAGGCGACTCCTAACAGGGTCAAGATCTTAACAGGTCTTCTACCAAATCCCTTTACTGGGTAGCACTCTTACAAGTGCTTTGTAAGCCTTTAACATGGCATCTTTATTACTGCAGTAGTAAAGTTGTGGGTTCTGTCCCACCATGGTTTTCTCCTTCTAATTAAGGGTTTCCACGTATATATGTTGTGTTGACCTCTATATTTCTATTTCTGTTTATGAGTGATTGATTATATTATGTTAATTCTGAAAAAATATATATATAAGGTTTAATTGGAATAGAAATTGTATTTACTAATTCACCCCCTCTCTCAGTAACCGGTTAGGATTAACAATTGGTATCAGAGCTCTAGGTTCTCAAAGATTTAAGGCTTAACCGCTTGAAGAAAGATCATGGAGGGTTACAAGTATCAGAAGCAGCTTGAAGAAGCGAATGACATCATTGCCTCTCTTAAGAATAGGCTAAGAAGGTCCCTTGCAAAAAGGAGATAGCTCTACAACTCAATGAGAGCAATGAAACTAGTGAAGAACTCTCTGAACAAAGTGGATCTGATGAAGCAGAAGAGGCGGTCTCTGATCTCATGAAGAAGAATCAAATTCTAACCGATCAAATCTCCAACCTGAAAAGGGAGCAAGAAGCCAATGCTCTAAGAATGACTGAAATCATTGAGGAAAAGAGGAAAGCTGAAGATGGAAGGAATAGTGTCATGAAATCACTGGCAGCCTCTAAAAGAGCAAGGAATCCGGCAAAAGACGCAGTTAAGGAAAGTGATCTTGTTGTTCTGCAACTTCAAGAAGACATGCAGATAATTACACAAGAAAATGCAAACATGCAAAAGAATTGGCATGATAAAGATGATGCATGCAAAAGGCTGGCTATTGAATTGTATCAACTGAAGGAACAGATGAAAGTTCTCGAAGAAAGGAATGAGACACTTAGAAGATACAATGAGAGCTCTAAAAAGCTTGATGAGCAACTAAGGGCTCAAAGAAAGCACAAGGATCCCACAGGACTTGGGTTCACTGGTCAAAGCAATAAGGAAACCGGTGAGTCCTCTAGAGTCAAAAAGGGCAAGATGGAAAAGAGGGAGAAATCAACGGAAGTCAAAGGTAAGAAGACCTTCAAAACCTCTTGCCATCACTGTGGTAAACCGGGTCATAGGACAAATGATTGCAAAAATGCACCGGTAAAACCAATTACGTCTAACAGTCACTACAGAAACTATTACAAGTATGGCCACAAGACTTCTGATTGTAGGTCTCGTCCCAACAGTGTGTCCAGTGGAAGCAGGGGAAGCTTCAAAGGTTACTGCTATGCATGCAACAAGTTTGCACACAAGGCTGATGAATGCAGATCTAAAACTATGGCATTCAGATCCCCACCGAGACCGATATTCCCTAAGAGGAATGTAAACCAAAGCACAACCAACTGTTCCAACTGTGGCATACATGGCCATAATGACTCATGGTGTCATTCACCAAAGAATAGAAGGGTAAATTCATGTAAGGAAACCAGGATAGTCTGTTACACCTGCAACAAAGTTGGACATCTGGTCAAAGATTGTAGGAACCGGCCAATGAACAAAAAATGAGGATCGGTCAAACCGGTGGATAACACCTCATCTCCCAATCAAAAGGGCAACAAGGAAAAGGAGACTGAGAAAGAAGTCAAGAAGATTTGGTTCAAGAAGGAATCAAAGAGCTCCGCTGAGGAGAAGACAAAAGGAAGATCATGATTTGTTGATGGTGATATCTCCTCAGCTAACTGAGCCCAAAAGGCTTAGAGGGAACCGGTCGTCCGCCTACTGTTCCTAGTAGGACTGGCTAGCAATGAACTCACGCAGTCATAAAGTAGAATCGGTAGAAGTTACCAGTCTATCGTATGAATCGGATAGGTAAGTGCTGACATCACAACCGAAGTTTGATCAACAGGTAAAAACATGAGAACCCATTGTCAAGGAAAAGATTAGGTAAGGTAATTAATGCTATAGCCGTTAACAAATGTTACCGTTTGGTAATTACCGTTAAACCCTAAATCTATATAAGCGAAGGATGATTACTCTTTTCACTTTACTTTGCAAATTGTGGTTTTTGACTGCTTATGATTGAGTAATCTTCTCTTGCTTTGATTTATGGTCTTTATTAAATTATCTTTGTAAAGAAGTTCTTTGTGTAAACCGGTCACAATACGATGGCATCATCATCTTATGTCGTCAAGCTTATTCAAAGAAACCAATTCGATCGACCCGTTTATGACATCATGCCAGTGTAGAACAAGGAAAATGAATGACAGGTGCACTATCATCAGTGCCTGATGGAGTTCTGCTGACTGAAGATGTTTCTGCGCTTAGTCACACTAGGCAAGAAGAATTGGGTGAAACCTTCATCCAAAGCGAGTATCTCTCACTATGCCAAGATGGAAAGCTTAAGGATAAGTATGTGAAGCTCGTATATTCAGGATTGATCAATGGAGTCTGTTATCCAACCGTGTTTCAATCAGATTGGGTACGATTGGTTCTCAGTCGTGTGCACGAACCAAGATTCTGGCTAACAAAAAGCGCATGCACACCAATCACTAAGGAGGATCTGCAAAGGGTTACCAGATATAGCAACAAAGGGGAAGCTCTTACCCTCAAAACCATTACCAATGTTGTTGTCGCAAAGTTAACAAAGGCGAAGTCCGACAATCGGTTGATGACTGTAAACGATATAGAGGATGAGGGATTTCGGTTTGCGTCTGCAGTGATAGGGTACAGAATCTATCAATCGAGCAACCTCAACAGTGTGCCTAGAGGAGCCATTCATGCCGCACAACGGATCATGCACGACAACACACTGTATGATATATGCGCCATGCTATGAGGGCAGATTTTTGAAAATTTGAAGAAGCTCGGTCTTGTGAAGAAGTTCCTGAAATATGGAACCCTACTGGTATGTCTATTCTTTTATTATCAGAATTTCTTTCTGGGAATAGGCAAAGTAACATGGCAAACAGATAGACCAATAATGATTCAAATAAATGATATGGCTAACAGATTGGGAAACCAGCTTAGCAAAGTTATGACCGATTACTTTGAGGCCTTCTAGCTGACGATGCACGCCAGGGAAAGGATTCCCTCAACTATTGTTGATTCTTAAAAAGATGAGGTATGTTTTCTTGTCACCACTGATCACTGCATTATTCAAGCTGTGTAGCTAAGAACTGGGTACGCACCGAAGCTCGGTTATGAAATCTCCACTAAGACAGCCAAGGCATATGCAGATGCCTTACAAGAGGGTGATCTCGATCTCTCTTCATACCAGTTTGGGACATGAGGAAATTCAAGAAAATCTGAAGAAGTCTTCAGTAAAAGAACCTAAAAAGGTATATGTAAAGAGGTCTCCCACATCGAAGAAGAAACCAGCAACAAAAGAACCCAAAGTTCAAGGGAGAAGAGCACAACCGGTGTCCAGTAAACAAGGGGAAGAACAGGAAGAAACAGAGACTGAAGACACAACTCCTCTTCTCCAAAAGAGAAAATCTGCAAAACCAGTGAAGGAGGATGCACCGAGAGGAAGGAAACCAACTATTGAAGAATTTGTTAAAGGAGTTAAGGAACGAGGTGGATTGGGAACAATTGGAAGGAGATATGGTCTTAGCAATGAAGAGGACAAAAGAAAGCTAGAAGAAGTTGTAGTTCACTATATCCACAAGTTCAGCTACACACCAACTGAGCTTCACAAAATAATACCGGATGATCTGCTAGAGATCATATAAGGAAGATGGAAGTCTTCAATTGATAAGGAGAAAGCGCTAAGGATAAAAGCTCTACTTGAAGTACAAAATCATCTAACTCTGGAAGAGGCAACCCAACAAGCAGAACTGCACAAGCCAAGTTTCACAATAAGAAGAAGGATAAGTCAAGTGCTTATCGGAGATGTGGACAAGGTACATGAAGAAGGTGTTGCTACCCGGGCAAGTCTTCTTCAGCGACAACACCAGGTAGAAGAAGAATGCCAAAAAACCACAGAGCCACCGGTCATAGACACCGAGAAAGGACAGGTTATATTAGGCGTTGAGACTTCTGTCAAGAACAAACCTACAGGAGTACTGGTGATTGTTGACATAACGGATGATAAAGTTGATGATCCGACTCCACAAACTCTACTGGCATCCCCAATAAAAGGTAAGGCTCGAACACTGACTGTAGATAACATTGTTGATGAAGTCATGGATTTTGGCGAAGTATCAAATGCAGCCAAATAGTTCAATGTGTTAGTAGAAGAAGATAAGAAGAAAATAGAGGTTACCCTGTTGGAAACTTTCTTAGATTTCAACAGAAGTCCTAGAGATTATAGGGTCAAATTTCCTCCAAAACTGAACCAAAGAATTATGGCTAAATGGCAAACCAGTCTGGCAACCAACAATAAAATAGCTAAGGAAACGTTGACACAAGTAAAACCAGGTCTCAGTGAAGAGACAACCAAACTTCTAATGGAGGAAGTGTCAATGAATCTGGACACAAAGAACAGGGTCTCTAAAATTATCAATATATATGAAAAGGAAGTGTATAATAATACACTAGAATTCTGGCAACAATATGACTTCAGTACTTTGAAGACAAGTCCACAGGAAGAACCTGAGACAATAAGGGAACCACCAGTTCAATTCACTACTCATGAACAAGTTGGTGAGCAACAAGTTCCAACAGAACCATTCACAACTAGTGAGCAAGTCAATCTAGGAGAACAAGTTCTACCAGAGGAACACGTACTGGGAGCATCATCAAACAAGACGACCACTAAAAAAGGGGTAGATGAGAAAGAAACTGCTAAGGATAAGCAACATGCAAATGAGGAGCACCATACCGAGCCTCCACCGGAAGAACAAGTAAATCATGGAGAAGAAGCTCCACTGGAAGAACAAGTAAATCATGGAGAGGAAGCTCCCTCGGAAGAGCTCATACATCCTGGACAGGAAGTCCATATGGAGGAACTAGTCCTACTGGAAGGGGAAGTACAACAAAAAGCACCACAACAAGAAATCCATCAACAACAAGAGGTGCAACACGATGACATACCTCAACAACAAGAAGTACCTATCAACACTGAACAGGAAAAGCCTAAGGGAGAACAATCGGGACAAGAAACAAGTCAGAAAGAATCGGTAGATGTTTCAAGCTCATCCTTATCTAAGAGGAAACTAACTTTTGCAACAGAAATTGACACCAAAAAGAGCTAAGTTAGTGAAACTGTGGTTGACATAAGCAAGATGTCAACTAGACAACTTAAGGAGCTCACCAAGAGGAAACAGGACATGGTCCTCTCTACTACAAGGAACATCTTGTACAACTTTGTATCGGATGTAGAAATTGATGAAGAAGAACCTGTTATTGATCAATTGGAAATATTGGCACAAGCAATTGGAGAAGATGTCACCGATCCGGAGACTATAGCCATTGATCACTATGAGAAGAAGCGAGTAGAAATTCTACATAAACAAATTGAAGAGTTAAAGGTAACAGTATCTACAAACACAAGAGTACTCCAGCAATAGCTACAGTTTGCAGGAAGTCTAATGACAAGGACTTCAAACTTTGAAGTCTTTGTTCAAGATATCACAGAAAAGCTATCCAAAACTTCAGAAGAAATTAGAGTTCTTTCATCAAAGTTCGATGTAAAGAACACATCTGCAATAGAATACAGCAGAGAATGACAAGTCTTTCTCTAACTATCAGAAAAGCATCAGAAGAGAAGGCTAAGAAAATCCACGATTTCATTGGATTCTAATTATTTCTTGCTCCTACATTTGATTTCATGCAAATGACATCAACCAAGGCCGAAAACCTGATCAAGGAAGCGGACTACAAAACCGTAGAAGACATGGAAAACATAATAGTATCACTGCAAGCAGCACAGAAAAATTTGGAGCATGTCACCAGTCTATCAAATCCGTTTCTTCACTCATCGAAGAAAATATATAAAGATATCTTCACAAAGTTACAGATTTGAACAAGGACATTTTGTGACTACCCTTTGTCCTATGGAGGCAAAAAGGGGAAGAATATCAGGACTTAAAGAAGATCAAGATACAAGATGGGAAGAGATCAGGATACTGGTAAGAAGAAAGAAGAAGAAATTAATAGACAGCACAAGGGAAGCCTACACGACAGGGAATGCAAGGTGATGTTTTGCCACCAATGCCAAAGGGAAAGATTGTTGACATATTTAAGTTGTCCTTGGTTAAGTAAAATGCAAACATCAATCCCACCGAAGCACCGGTAGACTAATCAAACCAGTAATATGCATCGGTAGACCAAACAGAGTGTTTTCAACCGGTCTTACAAGACATACAGGGAATGTATGACCAACCAGGTATAAGTTTAAATATCGGTCAACTGCATGACAATCCGAACCGGATTATGCGAATCTGTCTCAGTTAAAACCGGATTATACAAAGCATTCACAGTTGAAACCGAAGTTAGCTTTTTAACTGGAGTTAGCTTTATTTCTATGCAGATGTTTCAAGGTAAAATCAAGATCATTTTGCAAGCTTTTTGCATGCATGATTTATGGGTGAGTTTACAGCTTGGCGGAACTATGAGAAAGTATTTTTATAAGACTGATGTCTTATAAATACAGGTCATGGTATACACAAGAAGTGTTGTTGAATGTTGAGAGCGTACAAAGCAGAGGAAGGAGAATCTTCTAAGAGGTGAAAGGTTCAACAGCCAAGCAAAGCATAAGGGCAACAAGTATGATATGATCAGACAAAAGGTGTCATAATAGATCATTGCTTTGAATTGTTAAAGAAGAATCAAATCCCTCCATTTGGGTGAACCCTAACAGGTTCTTGTATAAATCCCTTCACCGGGTGACATCTTAATTGGTGTTGAAAGTCCTTTCACAAAGTGACTCCTAACAGGGTCAAGATCTTAACAGGTCTTCTACCAAATTCCTTTACCGGGTAGCACTCTTACAAGTGCTTTGTAAGCCTTTAATAGGGCATCTATATTACTACAGTAGTAAAGTTGTGGGTTTTGTCCCACCGTGGTTTTCTCTTTCTAACCGAGGGTTTCCGCGTATATATGCTATGTTGACCTGTGTATTTCTATTTCAGTTTATGAGTGATTGATTATATTCTGTTAATTCTGAAAGAATATATATATACATAAGGTTTAATTGGAATAGAAATTGTAATTACTGATTCAACCCCCCCCCCCCTCTCGGTAACCGGTTAGGATTAACAATGGTAACCTACCAAAAATAAGGTGAAAAATGAGTCTTCTAGAAGACTCGGTAAGCAACCTCTTCTTACCTCGAAACCAATCCTCATTCCTAGATTTCCACAAAAGCCAAAGGATTTCAACAGAAAATACAAGCCAAAACCTCTCCAGCAAAAAAAACAATCAAAAAAGACATGTTCATTACTGTTAGGGACTCTGCAGATAGGGCAGAGATTATAATTGGGCAAGTGTCAACATGATTGATATAAGGCATAGTGAAGTATTGGTTATTACTCATGCCCATGCAAAGAAGGGTGTTTACCCAAACCCGTGTACAAAAAGATAAAGGCTTGGTGAAGCAAAGGTCAAATTGGAGAATGTTCCAGCTAACAAACGATGCACTCAAATGGAAAAGCAGGTACAGTAACAAATCAATTACAATTTGGTATAAATATTTCAAGGCAAGGACTTCACAATAACATACTAGTTATACTAGTGGATTCTTATAGAGTATTCATGAACTTGAAAATCCTATTGTATCAAGACAGAATGAGACAGTGCATGCTACAGCCCATTGGAATTTAGTGAAAATAAAGATCCAATAACTAAACCTTCATTGTCAGGAAATCCTTAGAGATCTCCATAGTAATGGTAACCTACCAAAAAATAGGTGAAAAATGAGTCTTCTAGAAGACTCAGTAAGCAACCTCTTCTTACCTTGAAACCAATACTCATTCCTAGATTTCCACAAAAGCCAAAGGATTTCAACAGAAAATACAAGCCAAAACCTCTCCAGCAAAAAAACAATCAAAAAAGACATGTTCATTACTGTCAGGGACTCTGCAGATAGGGCAGAGATTATAATTGGGATTAGAAAAGAAAAAGTAAACAATGGTAGTTTCTTCAAAAAAAGCGGCCACTTAAAACATGACATTTTAGGTTCCAAGACAATGGACATCAGTGGACAAATGTCAACATGATTGATGTAAGGCATAATGAAGTATTGGTTATTACTCATGCCCATGCAAAGAAGGATGTTTACCCAAACCCATGTCCAAAAAGATAAAGGCTTGGTGAAGCAAGGGTCAAATTGGAGAATGCTCCAGCTAACAAACGATGCACTCAAATGGAAAAGCATGTACAGAAACAAATCAATTACAATTTGGTATAAATATTTCAAGGCAAGCACTTCACAATAACATACTAGTTATACTAGTGGATTCTTATAGAGTATTCATGAACTAAAATCATATTGTATCAAGAAAGAATGAGACAGTGCATGCTATAGCCCATTTGGAGTTTAGTGAAAATAAAGATCCAATAACTAAACCTTCATTGTCATGAAACCAATTGATCGATCAAATGTTCAAAAAAGAAACTAGTGGTGGTGAATATAGAGGTCCTTCAAACAAATCTCACCAATACGAGACACTTGGAGAAATGTGGGCAAGTCGACTATTTGGTCCCCAACTTTTCAACCGCATGCAAATCAACAAGTCATTTAAGGTACTTGGAGTTTTAATGGGTCAAAAGTTAATAATTGGTATCCAAGCACTTCTTTTTAAATTTCTAGCAATTTTATTATGGAAGAAAGCATACGACGCATTGTTCGGTTAGAGATGGTTGGTAGCATCCAAAGCCAATCGCAACAAAAAAAAGAATACAATCTCCATTAAGAACAAGGGTTGAAAGTATATAATTGATTCAAAGAACCGACCAAACAATAAGGAAGCAATTGAATGGCAAAGGTCAAGGTCCAATGGAGCCAAATGACAAAGGGATTTTGGAATTACAAACATGTTTGGAAGATAAAACAAATTCTCACAATGGCCTATTTCAATAGCAAATGGAGGACTATGCGGTATTTTCGTCAAACCGTATTTTTGTTGAAGCTATAGAGAGCAATGAGGATGAACAAGGATTGTGCGATGATAGGGAATCAAAGAATAACTTGGAAAAAAGGAAAATTTATGTGTTTCAGATAGTACAGGATTCACAAAAGTTGGTGATTTTGGTTCCAAAAAAAGCACAAGATTTCCCTAATGCTTTCCAAATCAATGAAGTTAGATCATGACATACTTCATAGGGAGTTTTATATGAAAAATACCATACAAAAAATGAAATAGAAAAAGAAAGTGAGTGAAAGATTAAAAGTGGTCCCACATTCAAGAAACGGAAAAAAGAATCATACTAGTTCAAGGTTTTGTGGGGTGGAAAATTCAAATATTAGAAAATTAAATAGTAATGACCCCCTAATACTAGCATTCAAACCTATACCATTTCTGTTGTACAATATGCTTGTCCAATTGCTACTATGCGATCTACATTCTCATTCACCTCCATACTATTAGAATAATATTTGTGTTTCTTATTAATGCTCACTATTGTATCTTATTGTATCTCTGTAAATATTAGAATGTTTCTAATATTTAGGTGTAGTCTAGAATAGAATGTTTCTATTCTATTCGACTCTCCTCTTTGTATATATAGATCATTTGATCTCTAATTAATCAGTCAAGTATTCTGCCATTTACGTTTGTAACATGGTATCAGAGCCATTATAAGGAATTTTTCGAAAACCCTTATAATTTCGTGACTGAAATTTTCGAAATTCTTTGAGTTTGTTTTCTTTCAAAATTTTTTGAAAATCTGGGCATAGTCTTTTCTGAGTGCAGTTTATGGTGTCTTTCTTGCACAAACAGTGTCGTTTTTTACTTCACAATCCAAAAACGACTTCATTGGTGGAAGCCAACAGCATTTTGTTTCACAAATCCGCCATTATTATCAAGAAATCTGAGTTTTTTTCAAGCTTTTTTCAGCCAGTGCCGTTTTTTTTCGAAACCCTAATTTTTGGGCTCGGAAAATTTTTTTGATTACAGATTCTTGGTGGGTTTTTCGAGATCTCAAATGGATTGTCGTCAAATTTTTTTGGGTGCCTCGATTTTTGTACCTCAATTTTCGAGCCAATGGATCCGGATTCCATCATATTATTTTTGGGTTTTTCGAGCTCTCTTCTGGGTACTTCTCCGTTTTTTCTAGGTCTTTCATTTTCTCACCTCGAAGTTTGTGCCATTTGAGATATTCACATATTATGAGCATTTGTATCAGCAGCATCAGAAGTCAAACTCGATTAAAAAGCAAGCCAATGCTGCTCAGCACTCAGAGCAGAAAGAATCTATCTACCATGCCTTTATGGCTAGCATACCTGCAGATCATGTGAACACCTGAACATTCAGTATCTAGCACAACTTGCTCGGGATGATTTAGTCCATGGCCTACTTGATATCCAGACCCAGAACCATCGCGTTTGCAGAGCTTGCCAAGCAGGGAAGCAACATAGGACACCATTTAAGGATGGTGAATCATGGCGGGCATCTAAAGTACTCCAGCTGGTCCACGCTGATGTATGTGGGCCTATGAATACTCTTGTTACTAGGAACAGGTACTTCTTACTCTGTGGATGATTTCAGTCGCAAAATGTGGGTATATTTTCTTAAACAAAAATCAAATGCTTTTCCTGCATTTCAGCAGTTTAAAGCCCTAGTAGAAAAAGAGTCTGGTTCCCCCATCCGTACTCTTAGGACCGATAATAGGGGGGAATTATGTTCTTCTGCTTTCTCTGCCTTCTATACTACTCATGGCATTAGATGTCAGTTCACCACACCTCACACCCCTCAACAAAACGGTGTTGTAGAGTGTCGAAACCATACCATCATAGAAATGGCTAGGGCTATGCTAGAACATAGAAATGTTCCCAGAAAATATTGGGCAGAAGCAATATCCACAGCTGTCTACCTTCTTAACCGGTCACCCACCCTTGCAGTTAAACATAAGACTCCTGAGGAAGCATGGTCTAGTCGCAAACCTAGGATCAACCATTTGAAAGTTTTTGGCTCTCTAGCATATGTATGGATTCCTGATGCCAAACGCGCTAAGTTGGATTCCAAAACCTAGAAACTCATGTTTACAGGATACAGTCACACACATAAGGCCTACAAACTGATTGATGTAAACACTAATCGTTTAATCTTCAGTCGTGATGTTGTGTTTGATGAGGAACTCGGACCATTTCAACTCTCTGCCTCCCCACCGCATTCTGAGATTCAGTCTTTAGCAATCTCTGACTTGGGTCCTTCTATTTTATGAGTCATCTGATGCTACTAATACACCACCTCAGCCACCTCCAAATAACACAGCTCCTGCTCCTGCTTCTGCTCCTGCTCCTCATCCAGCTATTCCAACAGCATCTGATATTGGCTCCTCTACTCTTCGGCCAAAATGGTGGGCTCAAACGACTCATGATCTTCGTCTTGATGAACTCATTGAGGGTAGAACCTCCAGAAATAAGAGCATTCAGCACAACACAGTTAATGTTGCTCTTATGGCCAACATCCACAATATCTCTAAGCCCCAGACATATGCAGAGGCCAAAGGAATTCCAGAATAGGAACAAGCAATGGATGCTGAGCTTCAAAGTCTTCAAAAGAACCACACCTGGGTTCTTTCAGATCTCCCTCTTGGGAAGAAACCCATTAGCTGTAAATGGGTCTATAAGGTCAAGTACCATGCAAATGGTACCTTGGACAAATACAAAGCCAGACTTGTTGCTCGAGGATTCACCCAGCGCGAAGGCATTGACTATGAGGAGACCTTTGCCCCGACGGCCAAGATGAGCACTATTCGCCTTCTTCTTGCCATTGCAGCTAAGTATGATTGGAAAGTTCATCAGATGGATGTGAAGAGTGCTTTTCTCAATGGTGAATTACAGGAAGAAGTCTACATGACGCAGCCCCCAGGTTTCAAGGTTGCCGGTTCAGAACCAAAAGTATGTAGACTCCAGAAGGCCCTATATGGTCTTAAACAGGCCCCTCGGGCTTGGTACATAAAGATTGATCAGTGCTTGGTTGCTCAGGGATTTCAACATAGCCCGTCAGATAGTAATCTGTATATTAAACACTCTGGTAATGATATTCTTTTCCTTGTTGTCTATGTGGATGATTTGATCATTACTGGGAGTTCAGAACATTTGATTTCCGAAATCAAACAGGATCTGTGCAGAACTTTTGATATGACAAATCTCGGATTGCTTCATTATTGTTTAGGTATTGAGGTTTGGCAGACTGACAACAGTATTTTTTTGTCTCAGTCCAAGTATGCCAGAAATTTGCTTGACAGGTTTCGAATGCAAGATTGCAAACCTGCCTCCACTCCTATGGAGACTGGTCTGAAATTGTCCACACAATCTGATTCTCCTCCTGTAGATGAAACACTCTTTAGGCAACTAGTAGGTAGTCTCATCTACCTTACTGCTACTAGACCTGATCTCAGTTTTGCAGTCAGCTACATCTCACGGTTCATAACGAACCCCAAGACTGATCATTGGATTGCAGCGAAACGTGTGCTACGCTATGTACATGGTACTTCAGATTATGGTCTTCTTTACACAAGGAGTGCTACTCCTCAGCTCAGTGGATTCACCGATTCCGATTGGGCCGGCTCAGTTGATGACAAGAAATCTACTTCTGGCTATGTGTTTAGTATCGGATCTGCAGCAATTACCTGGAGCAGTAAGAAGCAACAGGCGCGGGCACTCTCCTCTACAGAAGTAGAATATAGAGGCATTGTCAAGGCAGCTTGTGAAGCAGTTTGGCTCCGTCAGATGCTTGCAGATATGCATATTCCTCAAGCAGGTCCGACTTCTTTGTTTTCAGACAATCAGGGAGTACTCAAACTTGCCAAGAACCCAGTGTTTCATGAACAAACCAAGCACATAGAGCTTCATTGCCATTACATCCGACAGTTAGTAGAAGATGGATCTATTCAGTTACTCTATGTCCCTACCTCAGAGCAGCCAGCAGATATTTTCACAAAACCCCTTGGTCCTAACAAGTTTGTTAAATTCAGGGGATCTATTGGTGTAGTAAATAGATTGAGCATTAAGGAGCGGTATTAGAATAATATTTGTGTTTCTTATTAATGCTCACTATTGTATCTTATTGCATCTCTGTAAATATTAGAATGTTTCTAATATTTAGGTGTAGTCTAGAATAGAATGTTTCTATTCTATTTGACTCTCCTCTTTGTATATATAGATCATTTGATCTCTGATTAATCAGTCAAGTATTCTGCCATTTACGTTTGTAACACATACTCTCCTCCCAACACAAATGTACAATTCTCACTTTTAACACTATTGTAAGGTTTTCAGTTATCACCATATATTTCCATTCCAACATCACCATACACCCTCCACAAATTGTCCAATCACCATTCACTCTGCAGACCATACAATCGCTGTTTTTTCTGCAGCTCTTACAATCACTATCTATTCTACAAATGATACAATCACAACTCATCTTACGAACCATATGATCCTTATGCTTTTTCTCTATCACATGACCCCATCACCTATCACTTGCTTGCACACTGTACATCTCATTGTCATCAATAGTTGTACTACAATCCTCATTAGTCTGTTGTATGACCTCTAGTACCATGTCATACTACAATTCTTCCCAACCCACCATATGACCTAATCCCCACTATGCTAAATTGCTTAGATTTGCTCTGTCGTATGCCTCACACTCAAAAAATGTTTTCATTTGTACAAAATGCATCACCATTACTAGCTGTATGAATTGAACTAAATATTTTCTACCATACAATCTATATTCTCTATTCATCATACAACCTATTGGAACATGGTTTTTCTTCAAAAAAAAAATTGAGGTTGTCTCAAAGTTTGACTAAAGAAATTATAGTTGGCTCTTCCCCATATTGTATATTCAGCAAAAATAGAGAATCCTTCTTGCTAATTTGTGAATTAAATGAACATGTATTCATGTCAGTTAGGAACACTTAACAATCTTTCCATGATTAGAATGATTTGGAAGAGCCTAAAATATTATTTGGGTTCAATGATCAATTGGATGCAACATCCTCAGCCTCTCATGTGAAATCAGATGGGGTCACTTGGTTGGTTGGTCATATGCATTATTCACATGCTGGTATACATTTTTTAGACAGTCCAAACACTCTTTTTTAGCATTATAAGCATTGTTGTCTGCCTCCTAAAAATTATGAAAATGATGTGTGCCATGCTTAGTTACCGATGCGCTCCCTAGAGGTCTAGATGCAGAGGCAGATGTGCTGGGAAGCAGATGCAAAGGCGGATGCACCCAGGAAGTGCATCACAGGGAATCCACAGCCCGTGATGCGCTTCCTGGGTGCATCCAGGGGGCATCTGCAGGTATCCAAGCGCATCCGGGGCCCAAAAAAATGCAAAACTTCACGTCTGTGAATCTCATGAAGATAACTCACACCCTGTATACATTTTGCTACTTTCTAAGTTTCAAGACAAACTGCTGAGGATGGAAAATAAATAACATTCCCATCCAAATCTCCATCAACATACTATTACTGCAGAAAACGAATTTACTAATAGTTAATAGACCTATCCCTTTCACCACTACCAGTACCTCCAAGTATGGACAATTGGTGTAATTTGAAATTGATGCAAACTAATGAGTGCAGACTGTCACTGGTGCTACACTCTATCACTATTCTATTGATTGCTTAACCATTCTCTAACGCACACACCCAGACCTTGTATTTCTAGAATCAAACATCCAAAGGTTTTCAAATTAAAACGTTATTCAAACCATTCCTTAATGGTAGATCTGACCCAAGGCTAAGAAATTATTGAACTCACATACCCAGATTTTCTGAACATATTTCATCGGCAGAGCTATTGCTCGATACACACTTGTTAGTAGATTAGATGAATGATGATGTAATGGATCAGAAAGCTTGGAAAAAGTGCCAGAGAAAAAATCCTCTCAACCTTTCCAAATTTCTTCATAGTTTTCATAGTTATCACAAAGGAGGATGTGTGCAAAATAAACACTTAAACATCAAGAAGGACCAGTACATGAATAGCAACCCACGTTACAGAACTAACCCTTTAAGTATGATACACATGCTTTCCCATGCAGCAACTATGATCTACAAACAAGCAGCCGATACTATCAATTGGCATTTAATATTTATCTTGATCAATGATGAAGTATCATACTATCAATTGATTTGTATATGTTTTCCTATATGTCTTTGTCTACAATATCATCATTAATTTGGAAAATCTTCCCTAATGCCACTTGATGCTTACTTGTTTTCCTTGTCATCTAGAAGAAAGAATTTTCTTTTAGGGAATGATGTATGTAATGTACAATACATATTATTATGTTTTAATAACATGGTTTATTCAACTATATATTACTTATTGTTGACTTCAACTAGTTATAAGAGTTAGTCAATAGTTGTGTTCCTCTTGGTAACCATTGGGTTCCTTAAATAGATTTCATATCATCAAGAAAGAAAAATGATCTAATCCGATCAACTCTATTCCTTTGCTAACCATCTTTGCTTGACTTTTGGAATGACATGCCCTTGATAAGAAAAGAAATGATAAATAAACTTGGGCGATGAAATTAAAAAGAATGGCGAATGAATAAAAGGTGGTCAATTAAGTTTAAAAGCAATATAATTATCGGTAATTACTACAAAGCATTCCCAAACAGTGCTTATTAACAAAAGTCTGCATTCCTTGCGAATGCAATGGTCTTACTGAAATGGTGTGACTCACTTACTTTGGAAAATATAAGAGGAGAACATCTCATTTGAGAATGACATCCAAGATATTGATTCAGAAATTTATTCATCAATAAATCAACTAACAAATTCATATTTCAAAAATCCACTCAAGCAACAATCACTTTATAAAGCATTCAAGGACTGACTTGTCAATCCATCAAGAATATTAATCAGCAAAAATCTAGCAAATGCATCAAGTTATCAATTTTGAATTCTAGGTATTATCCTGCAAATTGGAAGGAAAAAATCCTTTCCAGGTCCACAAGAATTAGAAGGACAAAATCCATTTTAGGTCCATGAGCGTTGGAAGAACGAAAACCCTTTCATGCTCTTACCGAGTTTGAACCAAAACCCAAATCTTGGTCAAGGAGGACGAAGTTCCTCCAAGATGAGCTAAGAATTGGAATGACTAAAAACCTTTCATGCTCTTTTGTAAGCTAAGGGAAAAAACCCTGTAATGTCCCCTTTGTAATCTCTTAAGATTATAGAACTATTCAATTAGGAGAGACTTCTTTATAATTAGTTATCGTTAATTATAAAACAAATACACTATCTGGATGCTTTATATTGATGATACCACTTGTATAATAATGATAATCTTTCAACTCAATCGATTACCCTTATGAACTGCTATAAACTGAAGGCACAATAATCAATACATACTCTAACCTGATGCATCTTGTATCGCGCAATCAATATATATATAACAGATATATTCAATCTTCAGATCTGCAATATATAATCCTTATCACTTTGATGTTATCCAATTTATCTTGATATCTCTGATATCGCTGTGTGAATTAAACAATGGATCTCCTTCATATAGCTTAGAGTGCTGAAACAATAATTTCCGTTACCATTAGTACTTTAGAAGTATGCAATGATGCTGTGGTTTTGGTTGGATCAGACCTCCCACTCCAAGGTGAACGCTTGTCTGATGTACTGATTATAATGGCAATGTCTCTTGGCGCTGTTCCAGGTTTATATCTTTTAATATATGCAACCGATTGCCTTAAGAAGGCTACTGCTCAATGAGGGTGATCCAGATAATGATGAAATAAGAAATGGAATGTTTGATGCTTATTACGGGTACTCTGATTTTATTGTGTCTTTATGCTCACCGCTGCCTGTGAATGTTTGTATATGATTCTCCGGATGATCGCTGATATTGTATATTATTAATCGTTATTCTATATCTTTTAAATGCAATTGATACTATGCAGAGTTAGGACACTCAACGATAATTGTGTAATAGCAAAATGCTTAAACCCGATCAATTATGTAAGCTAGTCAGTATACACAGATGAATTTTCTCCCCTTCTACAGACCTGAACGGTTAAAGGCTCTCCTCTGTTTCATTAATTTATATTCCTTGGAAGAGTAATAATTGAACTCGTCCCACTTTCCTTCCTATTCTGATCCCAATGATTACACATGCCATTCAGTATTCGTCTTCAAATGAGATGTTTTGACCAATCTGCCTGAAATTAGCATGTTTGATGATTCTATTGAATGAACTACTTGTTGTGATTGATCCGAACAATAGTCTCGGATTGGTAACTGAACGGTAATTAGAGAATGTATTTACCGGAGTTTATGTTCGATCCAATGGGAGCCACCATACTCATTATGGAGTAATATTAGTTTGAATCGCTCAATATTGGCTGTGATGGCCATCTGAATTAAAGTCCTCCATCCTCCTATTGTATATGATCCGCATTCGATTCCTGTCCATATATCGCCCCTTAATATATTTTCCTATCCCCTTTTATATCTGCGGCCAAGAAGGAAAGACGCGCCTATCTCAAAGGTTGCGACTTAGGTTTCTCCTTAAATTATTTATTAATTTGTTATTATTATTTTATATTTTTAATATTATCATTATTCATATTCTCATTTATTTATTAATATTATTATTTAGTTATTATATTTATTATTAATAATATTATATATCCAATATTATTAATAATATATATGTTTGGTATTGCCATAATAATTTAAATAATTATTATAATGTATTATTATTTATTTTATTTAATCAATATAATTTAATTATAATTATATATATATATTTTCTCATTGCTTAATTATTTAATCTTATATTCAATTCTTATTATCCCAAAATTGCTTGTCCCCAAGCAATTACCAATTTAATGTGAATGGCCTCTGTTGCGCAACTTTGATATCATCTTGCTTTACACATTAAGATTGAATGACCCTGAAACATAAATTTCAACTTGAGGTTAAGATAATCATATATTGTAAACATAAACTTAGCAAATCTAATGATTTTTCATTACAAAATTCAATTTTAAAATCTTAAGAAAATTTTAAAAAGAACTTATCTTGATTTACAATAGTGCTTATGTTCTCCTTTGTTAAGTGTTGTTTTACTCCTTGATGCATAACCAAGAATGTCTTAATCAAGTTTTGACACTTACCAAAAATATTCTCTACCAAGCATGGTCAGCATTCACCAAGAGTGCCCTCTACCAAGCATGGCCGACATTCACCAAGAATGCCCTCTACCAAGCTTGGTGACATTCACTAAGAGCACCCTCTACCAAGCATGGCGACATTCACTAAGAACGCCCTCTATGGCCGACATTCACTAGGAATGCCCTCTATGGCCGACATTCATCATGAATGCCCTCTATGGCCGCCATTAACTAGGAATGCCCTCTATGGCCGATATTCACTAGTAGTGCCCTCTATGGCCGACATTCATCAAGAATGCCCTCTATGGCCGACATTCACTAGGAATACCCTCTATGGCCGACATTCATCAAGAATGTCCTTTATGGCCGACATTCACTAGGAATGCCCTCTATGACTGATATTCACCAGGAGTGTCCTCTATGGCCAACATTCATCAAGAATGCCCTCTACCAAGAATATCTTGGATCTCTCAATTCTCTTTTGGAATCTCGACATTCATCACAAATGCCCTCTACCAAGAATATCTTGGATCTCTAGATTCCCTTTAGGAATCTCAGCATTCACCACGAATGCCCTCTACCAAGAATATCTTGGGTCTCTGGTTTGACGTTCACTAAGAATGTTCCTCTTTAATTCTGCTATGAATGTTTCTAAGTTTGCCATAAAATTCTCTTCACTATTTTGCTATAATGAAGTTCTTTATGCTCTCTTAAACCTGCTTTAAATCTGATCACATTTCTGCCATAATATGATCCATCAAGTTCTCTCTCGATGTCTTCTATAACTCTTCTTTTGATCTGTAATAAATTTCTTACAAATCTATAATGTTGGTGTATGTCTGATAAGTAATTACTATATTTTTTATTGTTCAATGGCCAATGAATGATTCAACATTTTCTTCTATAAACTCTCTTCTCAAGCTGGTATAAGAGTGACAGTAAATCTATCACAAACTGATTACAATCTCCTTAAGCTTTCTTCAATATGTTTCATAATGCTACTGTGAAGTTTCTATCATCACTACAAAAATCTTCTTGTATACATATCAACATATTCTTCTTTCTATATATATGTATATGTCTCTTCTTCCAATTATGCTTTTCAATCCCTTGTATGCAGATTCAACTTATTTTCCTCAATCTTACTTCTCATCCTCTCTTGATGAGACGTGTCTCAACATTTTTGAAAGAATGACTCGATATCTACTGTTATAATGGAACACACTCATTAATCATCGCTATACTTCATATTATATTCGCTCATCTATATTAATCACTTATAATTCCAATATAGATTATTGAAGTCTGATTTTTATTCCACTCTATGCTAAATGGTTTTATAATCTCCTTTGTTTTATCAATGCATGAATTTACTTGTTAGCTGAATGATCTGTTTTGATTGATGAGTGATTTGATTATGAAAGAATTGCTTGATTCCTTTTTTTATCTTTTACCCTGCAGGATGATAAGATCATGCTCCGATACTATTGTAATGTCCCCTCTTGTAATCTCTTAAGATTATAGGACTATTTAGTTTTAATTCAATTACGAGAGACTTCTTTCTAATTAGTTTTCTTTAATTATAAAACAAATACACTATCTGGATGCTTTATATTGATGATACCACTTGTATAATAATGATAATCTTTCAACCATAGTAACATGGGGACGCGTCCCCCACCTAAATCCCAGACGCACCCGAGACGGGGACGCACAGGGGACGGGGGACGGCGTCTCGGCAGTTTTAAAAAGTGCAAAAAAAAAATAAAAAACAAGTTTTTAAATTTTTTAATTGGTTACATTGTAACCGTAGACATATGTGGGGCCCGTCTAGTATGTTTTATTGCATGAAAACACTTTGAAGATTCATTTCTATTGAGTGTTTCATTTCTATGTGTTTGCAACAGGAGCAAGAAGAAGAGTGAATCATAGTTCAAAATATCGGCGATAAGTCAACTTATCGCAATAAGTTTGGCCAGGCAATAAAACTTGTATAGTTATCGCCTGGCAAACTTATCGCTGATAAGTTGCGATATATCGGCGATATATCGGCAATAAGTATACTACTTATCGCGATTTCTCGCGCTCGTGGCTGGATAAAGGGCAGATGCCAATAAAAAGGGCCAGTATTGTTATTTTTTCGACTGGCAGTGATATTTTTGGAGAGAAAAATAAGTAAGAAGGGTTTTAGAGTAGAAACATCAGCATTTGAGGCATTTTGGACTGTTTACAAGTATTTTTGACTTAATCTAATTAGGGCAAAAAAATACTCCGACTAATAGAAAAATTGATGATCGACCCTTTATAATATTATTAAGTCATTTTTGGCCTTGAGGGACGCTGCCCCTTGACTCCGCAAGGGGCTCTGCCCCTTGACTCCGAGCTTAGGGGCTCTGCCCCCAATCCCCCATAGATAAGTCTGGGGGGAAACCGCGCCAAAAGAACCTGGGTCTGATTAGGCTCCACATACATAACAGAGGGAGGTCCAGTCACAGCCAATTGTATAGAGGGAGGTGGCACAACCACAGCGGACTACTAGGGCTAGACCCCCTCCCACTCCCATAGTTTTTAGTAGAGCTACTGGGAGGGGAAGAGGAAGATGTAGACTAGTTTGATATTGTACTTGCCAACTTGGCATATGTATTTGCTTATAGTTTTGCAAAGACAATTTGCTGTTTTTAGTTTTCTTCAGAGTTCAGAGTCTTCAGACTATCAGACTATGGCTACCAGCCATCAGCATTCCACATGAGGATGCAATTTTGATACATATTTGCATTTATATATATCTAGATCAGCTTGTTTGGTTTGTTTACTCATTTACTAACTCATTAGATGAATCTCCTTATTGAATTTTGCAAAAAAAATGCATTTCTAATTAAATTTAAGTCATTTTTTAAGTTCCCAAGAAGTTCGCCAATAAGTTCCCGACTTATCTCCGATATATCCCGATATTTTTTTTTTTGCCCTCGGCGATAAGTTGCCGATAACTATATTTTGAACTATGGAGTGAATAGCATAAAAAAGGTTGATTGTAACAGTGAAAAGATTGATTGCAAGTCAAAGAGGAGTGAGAAGGAGCAAGAAGAAAAGGAGGAAGAAGATTCTTCACCTTGTTGAAGAGATTTCTCAAGCAAAAGGTAAGGTTTGTGACTGATTTTTTTTTTCTGATTTTCAAATGAATGTTCATTGTTTTAAGTTTTACATTTCTTGTTGTTTCATTTTCTTAAGTTTTTTTTAAGTTTTAGTTATTTGATTTCATTTCTAGAAATTGAAATTCTTATTGTTTAATAAATCAATTTAAAAATTTAATGTAGGGCATAGGCTGAAACTTGCAAGTCTGAAACCATGTATTTATTGATTTTGTTTTCATTTGGTGAAATGCAGTGTCAAAATGAGCTCACACAGTTATGATAATGAAACACATGATGATGAGGTGGAATTGGAAATTCATTCTCATAGTAGCACTAATAGTCATTCAGATTACGAACCTGAGCATGGTGATGATCATGACACCAATGGGAGGATGAGCAAACTGAGTCCACAGATAGTTGGCCACCTGGTCCACCATCTATTGATTGCCCCTCCACACTTTTGGCAAGGTGGGCTAGGGGTGCGTATGATCCTAAATCTCCTCTTAGACAGTTTGCAATGAGGATAACAACCCCAACACAATCAAGTGGCACAAAGAAGTGGAAATGCAACACTTGTAGTACAGAATGGTTTGGTAGCATCACTAGAGTGAATGCACACTTCCCTTTTTGGACAGGCAAAGGTGTGGGACCATGTAAGTTTTTGGAACTGCCTAAAAAATTGCATTATAGAATTGAACTCAACAAGTTATGGGGTGTTCCAGATGAATTGGGAATTTCAATGCCTATTACTTTATCTGGTAGCCAACAGATTCAGAGTATTCAGCAGCCTCATGAGCAGCATATACAGGGGCAGCCACATATTCACACTCCTAGATCGCAGCAAAGAGCAACATCATTGGGAGGGACAGCCTTGGGACCTTCTTCCACTTATAGTGCTATGGCTGAAGCACAACCAAGCAAGGGAAAACGAAAGGTGACACTTGAAAGTAACCTCATAGCAGATTTGTTTAATGCGCGCATGAAAGAGGAGATAGAGGATGTCATTGGGAGATTCTACTTTTCCAATGGCATACCACTTCATGTAGCTCGATCTCCTTATTATAAGGAGATGACGCAGTTGGTAGCGAGGGGGGAGGGCCATCATTTGTGCCACCAAGTGAGCACAAATTGAGGACCACAGTCTTGGATAGAGAGTATGCCAAGATCGGTACAACAATGGAGAGCATGAGGGCAGTTTGGGAGGAGTCTGGATGCAACATTATCATGGATGGGTGGACGGACATTAGGAACCGTCCACTCATCAACATCATAGTTACATGCACAGAGGGCCCATTCTTTCTCAGGGCAATTGATTGTTCAAGGCATCGAAAGGATGCTGATTTTTAGTTTGACATCCTTCGGGCAGCTATTGAGGAGATTGGGCCACAAAATGTGGTCCAAGCAGTGACAGATGCAGCATCTATGTGCAAAGCTACGGGGAGGCTTATTGAGGCAGCCTATAGACATATATGGTGGACTCCATGTTGTGTGCATGTCATGAACAATGCACTCAAGGACATGGGTAAGACTAACTGGATTAAGGGAGTGTTCAGCGATGCTAGAGATGTGCAAATGTATATCTGCAACCACCACACTTCACATGCACTCTTCAGGAGCTTCACGAAGGAGTTCTTGAAACTAGTTGAGACTAGATATGCATCCTATTTCATTCTTTTGGAGAGAATGCTTGAGTTGCAAGAGCCACTGCAACTCATGGTTATGATGAATGAGTGGAATTGGTGGGATGGATCCAGGACAGAATAGGGGCAAAGGGTGAAGGAGATAGTGAAGAGTGATGTATTTTGGAGTGATGCAAAATACATAGTCTCTATCATCCATCCAGTTTTTCAAGTCATCAAGTATGGGGATGGGGATGCACCTAGCCTTGGAGAGGTGTATGAGTGCATTGATTCTATGCTCGGCCAAATGAGGGCAATTTTGCGAGAGGACCCCACTTTAGCCTTCTACAATGACCACATTTGGCCTATTATTCAGCGGAGATGGGACAGCCTAAACACTCACTTACACATGGCTGCTTATGCATTGAATCTGAAGTGGTACATGCCTAGGCCTGGCAGAGTAATACCACTTAAGGATGACGAGTTAATTGAAAATTTATATCATGCTTGATGCTACTCATTGTAATCATCTTTATGTCTTATTAATAATTCAGAATTCTATTTCTTTTGCCAATAATTTGAATTTTAAATTTTTTTATTTTTTCAAGTGAAGGAAGGATTCTTCAAGTGCATTGATAGGATGTATGATGCAAAGACTGCTGGGAAGGTTCGCACTGAGTGGACCAGATTTGCTACTCTTAGGGGTTATGCAGCTGCAGCAAAGGCGAACATAAAAACTATGGCACAGGAGGATCCGATTTTGTGGTGGAATTGCCATGGACCGAAATCAACAACCACCACACTAGCCATTTGTTTGTTGTCTCAGGTTCCTAGTTCTTGAACTCAATAAATATTTTAACTTTTAAAGATTTAACTTTAGATTCAACTTTTCTAAATTCTCAATTTCTCACACTAGTCATTCGATTGAAATTTGATAATCTCAAGTATCTAGTTCTTCAGCTTCTGAGAGGAATTGGTCTACTTATAGCTTCATCCACTCTCTTAAGAGGAACAGACTTACCTCTCAAAGAGCGGAGAAGTTAGTGGTTGTACATAGTGTCTTGTGTATCATTGATCGCAGGACACGTGTGTACAAGGAGAGCCCACCAGCACAATGGGATGTAGAGCCAGAGGAGCCATCATAGATTGATGAGGATGAGGATGCTTCAGATGCAGGGCTGGTCAATGTTCCTTTAGCGGCTCTTAACCTTGGAGATAGTTCTGATGATGATGAGTTTGCCGACCTCAGGATGGATGATTAGAGGCCTCCTTGGCATTTTGATTTTGTTTTTTGTAATTGTGTTGATATATGCCACTCAATGTAATACAGTAATCATCTTTATGATGAGTTAGATACTCATACTTTTGATATTTATTATTTATCTAATAGAACTCTTCCATTTGCTGATTGGAGTATTTAAAATTTATTGTTTAATGTTCAAGTTTCAACCTTCAATGTCAATGGAATGTTCAATGTTCAATGCATTATGCAATGTTAAATGTTCAATAATTCAATATATCAACAATGCAATGTTCAATGTTCAATGATTTTACTATTTAACTTTACATCTTTATGTCTTAGACTCTTATATTGTTATACATCTTTTCATAACTACCATTTTAAGTACCACATGTATAGTACCCCCGTCCCCCGCCGCCATCCTCAAATTGAGGCCCCTCTATCCCCCCGTCACGGAAACTTGTCCCCCCATCCCATCGTCCCTCTGTCCCCCAGGGCAGTGTAACTATGCTTTCAACTCAATCAATTACCCTTATGAACTGCTATAAACTGAAGGCACAATAATCAATACATACTCTAACTTGATGCATCTTGTATCGTGCAATCAATATATATAACGAATATCTTTGATCTTCAGATCTGCAATATATAATCCTTATCACTTTGATGTTATCCAATTTATCTTGATATCTCTGATATCGCTGTGTGAATTAAGCAATGGATCTCCTTAATATAGCTTAGAGTGATGAAACAATAATTTATGTTTCCATTAGTGCTTTAGAAGTATGCAATGATGCTGTGGTTTTGGTCGGATCAGACCTCCCACTCCAAGGTGAACGCTTGTCTGATGTACTGATTATAATGGCAACGTCTCTTGGCGCTGTTCCAGGTTTATATCTTTTAATACATGCAACCGATTGCCTTAAGAAGGCTACTACTCAATGAGGGTAATCCAGATAATGATGAAATAAGAAATAGAATGTTTGATGCTTATTACGGGTACTCTGATTTTATTGTGTTTTTATGCTCACCGCTGCCTGTGAATGTTTGTATATGATTCTCCAGATGTTCGCTGATATTGTATATTATTAATCCTTATTCTATATCTTTTAAATGCAATTGATACTATGCAGAGTTAGAACACTCAGAGATAATTGTGTAATTGCAAAATGCTTAAATCTGATCAATTATGTAAGCTAGTCAGTATACACACATGAATTTTCTCCCCTTCTACAGACCTGAACGATGAAAGGCTCTCCTCTGTTTCATTAATTTATATTCCTTGGAAGAGTAATAATTAAACTCGTCCCACTTTCCTCCCTATTCTGATCCCACTGATTACACATCGTTCAGTATTCATCTTTAAATGAGACGTTTTGACCAATCTGACTGAATTTAGCATGTTCAATGATTCTATTGAATGAACAACTTGTTGTGATTGATCTGAACAATAGTCTTGGATTGGTAACTGAATGGTAATTAGAGAATGTATTTACCGGAGTTTATGTTCGATCCAATGGGAGCCAGCATTCTCACTATGGAGCAATATTTGTTTGAATCACTCAATATTGGTTGTGATGGCCATCTGAATTAAAGGCGTCCATCCTCCTATTGTATATGATCCACATTCGATCTCCTGTCCATATATCCCCCCTAAATATATTTTCCTCTCCCCTTTTATATCTGCGTCCGGGAAGGAAAGACACGCCTTTCTCAAAGGTTGCGACTTAGGTTTCTCCTTAATTTATTTATTAATTTGTTATTATTATTTTTTAGTTTTAATATTACTATTATTCATATTCTCATTTATTTATTAATATTATAATTTAGTTATATATTTTCTCATTGCTTAATTATTTAATCTTATATTCAATTCTTATTATCATTAAACTCCACTCTGGAAAGGGGACATTACAAACCCTTGGTATTGTCACTCTTGAGTTAGGGATGAAAACCTTGAATTCAGCAAATTTGCAAGTATTTCCAAAGAATCACAATAATCTTGACTTGCGTATTGAGTTATGATTGTTGACCTAAATATTATTATAACTTCTCAATCTTTGATAAATTGATTGCCATTTTAAGTAAATATTATTGTTTAAATGGAAAAATCAGGAATATGCCATAAATGGACATTACATGTAATCATAGATGAAACACTCATCAATTACTTGCCCAGTAGTCAAAAGTCGCGAGTTCTTATGCTCGGTGAGAATTTACCACTCTTACTTGCAGAAAAAAGTCGTAGAGTTTTTCTTATAACCTCGCAGAGTTTTGCTTAAAAACTCCACAAGTCCGAGTTAAAAACTAAGTTGCTGCTGTATATGACACCCAGCAATGTCAAAAAGCCAAAAAAACATTCATTTTCTTTGGTTTTGGTTGGTGCTCAAGAGACAAAACACCCTCCCAAGCTTATGCAAGGTCATTTGCAAGCATTTTAGTTGATTTGAAGTGGATTTAAAGCACATTTGAGGATTTCGAAGCAAAATTGGATTCCTAGGTAGATTTTCTGATTTCATTTCTTTTCTTTTTTAAAATTATTTTATTTCCTTTTTGTTGCATCTAAGTTTGTAGAAACTCAATGATGGCATTTTCTAAATACTCTAAATTGCTTTAGAGTCCAATGAACAAGATTTAACACCTTTTTTCAAGAATCTCCACTTTTCCAAAATATTTCAAACCCTAAGACTTTTTCTTGTTTTTTGTCAAGTTTCAACTACATCTAAAATTATTTAGACTAATTTAGTTTGTTTGCTAATTTTTTTAATTAAATATTAACTTGTGGTTTCAATTCGTATTTGTAGGTTGATTTATAAAGGCAAATTATAAGAACCCTTGCAAATTCTAACTTCACCAACCCACTGAATTGCTATGAAAGGATATATTTGACTGATTGTTTTGGAATAAATATGCAATTTCTTGAAATTTTAAATGGATTGTCAAGCAAGAATTATAGACTTTCCAAGATATAACAAACTGAAATAAATTTCAACTATATGAGTGCTGCAATTGAGTTTAATTATTTACATCTTCATATACAATGATCAAAAACACTCTATTCATACCTGGAATTTGCACCAACTCTTTTATAGTGAAATCTGGAATTAATAGCAGCAAGGTAAAAATCTTGAAATCTGATCAACAATGGCTACATTAATGAAGCTACAGATCTACAATAAATGAGGCTTCAAATTTGCTTCAAACCCTTGTACAAATCTTCTCTTTATGCTAAGATCGGACTCCTAAATGAAGCCCACACTATGGCAATGATTCAGCTGATCTCTCACAGCCTCGAGATTGCAATTACGATGAAGAGTTTTCATTCCTCAAAGCATAAAAATGGCTGAAACCCTTGGTTTCTCTTCCACGGTCACAAACCCCAAAAAAGCATAAGTCAAAATGATCAACAATAATGAATTTATTTGCTTTTTGAGTTCTTTTTATAGCCCCAATCTCCTTAATAGCATTTAAATCCATTTTCAAATCCACCTTTGGATTTTTAAGAAAAACTTTAAATTATCTCCTCAACTTGGGCACTCACTTTTATGCAATTAATATGTATCTGATTTCTCAATTCCGTCTAAACCTGGGAGTTAACCATTGTGTCCATTGTGCACCCAACAACCTTAATAAAAATAGTAAGGGTCCATCTCTATCCCCCTGGCCTACTATAATTAGTAAATCCTTGAATACCTAATCAACAAAGATGCCAAGGTTTACCACTGAAACTAAGGCAGGTCCAAGTGCCCTGCCAAATATAGAAATGTTGGATATATGACTTACTATAAATAGTAAGTGTACCAAACTAATCCAAACGAAGAGCAATCGGAAACACTTCTAACCTCCGGAAGGGAATTGGCCCACTAAACTGCGAATTGGGACCCTCTAACCATCAAACTTAGCCTAAGAGGGCCAATAATAGGCTAATCCAATCATAAACCATATCATCTCAAAAAGGGCACATTACACAAATAGAGAAGGATCTACGACTGTTCATCTTTAGGGTCTGCCTCAATAGATACATGCCTATCTGGATATGTAGAAGCTCGTCCTAAAGGTGCTAGTGATAAGGCTTGGAAGTATGCCTTTGAAGGACCACAACCTAATTTCGTAATTTGCATTAAATGTGAAAAACTGTTTCATGAAGACATAACCCACTTCAAATACCACCTTGCAGGCATCACTAAGCATGATGTGAGGGTTGGTCTAGGGCCGCAGAAGAAATAAAAAAAGAAATTAATGCCTTGCAGCCCAAAAAGAGAAAAAACTATGAAAGAAGAGAACATAAATAGTCATGAAAGCAACCATAACTGAATCTCAAGGTGTTACAATCAATCTTGAAGAAGAAGTAGCACTTGAGGGCATAGTGGACTCTCTTCGTGGCCCACATATCTACAAATTCACTGCCACCTCAGACACCACATCCACTACTTCTAGTAAAACACCACCATTAGTGTTGTAGTCTAAAGGTAAGTATTTTGTGCACAGAAACACATCTGGAGCACAACCATCATTGGAGGCAACTGGGTGCAATAAGGGGGTGCATGAGCGTACAGGCATTACTTGTGTTGGTTTTTGACACTTCAACAACATCCCTTTCAATGTAGTAGACAATGCATATTGCCTTAATTTGCTTACAGCAATGACTATGGCAAGAAAAGGCTACAACGCGCCATCCCATGTAGACTTGAGTAGGAGGTAAGACTAAGTCTAGTTGCTTTAGCTTTTAAATGTTTTACTTTTAGTTTTGATAACTTATGTTAAGTTTTAATTTTATAGTGTAGACTTAGTTTTTGTTCTTTTATTTTTATTTATAGTAAGTTAGTAAATACAATTTTTTGTTAAATTTAAGTTTCTTTTAATCAAAATTGTGTACTTAAACTTAAATTCACTTCGTACTTATCGGTTGCTCACAAATGTTGTTGATAGGGCAAAAGAAGTAGTGGAAGGGCAAAGAAAGGAATGGAAAAAATTCACTACACTATTCTTTCCAATGGGTGGATGGATGGTAAAAACTGCACCAACATTAATTTTTTGGTTGCTCGCAAGGATAATGTGGTGTCCTTAAATCAATAGATGCCTCTAACAACATGAAAATTGTTGAAACTTTGGCTCTAATGTTGTAGCCAGTTATCAGAGGTGGCAATTGAAAATGTGGTGCAAATAATAATCAATAATGCAACACTATATGTGTTAGTTGGTAAAATGCTCCAAGAGAAACAAATAACACTTTTTTGGACACCTTGCGCAACACATGTTCTTAACCTTCTTTTGGAGGACATTGGCAAATTAGCACCAAATGTAGAGGATGCAAGGAGGACCACAAAATACATCTACAATCACCCTTGGGTTCTTCGCTTGATGAGAGAACACACTTAAGGTAAAGAGTTGGTAAGAGAGGATGTCACAAGGTTTGCAACAATTTTTCTAATGTTGCAAAGTATTCTTGTTTCATTGACAGCTTTGAAGCAAATGTTTGCGAGCATGGCTAGACTCAACTTATTTGAAGAAGCCTGAAGGAGAGAGTGTTGCATACATTGTCTTCGACAACCTATTTGCACAGAGTTATAGAGATTGTGAAGGTAACTTAAAAGCTTGAATATTTATTTTGTTGTATCAAATCTTTCATTATTAATTTGTAACTTTAATGATTAATCTTTTTGTATTTTTCAATTGTAGGTGTCAAAGCCCTTGGTTAAAGTTCTCCGCTTGGTAGATTGAACCCCAATGGGGTATCTTTATGGGGCCATGGATAGGAGAAAGGAATTTATCAAAAATTATTACAAGAGGGTCAACCTCAAATTTGATCCCATATGGAAAATTATTGGTAAGTGGTGGAATGATTAGCTCCACCACCCCATACATTCAGTAGGATACTTCCTCAACCCTCGCTTTTTCTTCGCAGATTCCTACTCTAATCCCAATGGAGAGATCATGGAGTGCCTCACCACATGCATTCAGAGGATGACACGTGAGCTTGAGGTGAGAGACCTCATTGAGTCTGAATTGGAAATTTACCAGAATGCAAGTGGTAAGCTATTCTCTTCAAAGTTGGCCAAGAGAAGAAGTACTCAAACCCCAGATATGATATTTCGAATTTTGGAGTCTCTCACATGCACGATAAGTAGGTAAAAATTAAAATATGTTTTCACCTTGCTTTCTAACTCTTCGATATTTTATATTGCAAATGCTTGGTGGTGAACTTGGGGTGGAAATACCCAAAATCTGCAAACATTTGCCCTCCAAATCTTATGCCAATCTTGTAGTTCATCCACTTGTGAGCGCAATTGACGCTTGTTCAAGGCCATCCACACAAAAAAGAGGAACAGGTTAGCTCACAAACGCCTCAATGACCTTGTACCTTATATTTGTGCAATATAATCTTTGATTCTGCATAAAGAAAGTAGAGGAAACACCAGCTAGTCCAATTAATTTGGATGATATAATTCCTTGCAGTGATTGGACATCACAGCAGCAACATGCATTGTTTACAAAGGAGATCTATGATTTTGAGAGGTTGGCTATGGAGGAGGGTGGATTCGCACTAGATGACGTTGAGGATGAGGAGGTTGAGGATGATTAATCATTGCCAGGATGGAGGTAGAACCACAGCCAGTCGTGTTGAGCAAGGTGGCGCAGCCATAGCGGACTCTTTAGATTAGACTCTCTACCTCTCCCCTAGTTTTTATTAGAGTTGGGAAGAGAAGAGGAAGATGTAAACTATTTTGATGATGTATTTACTTATAGCTTTACAAAGACAATTTGCTATTTAAATTTTGCTTCGGACTATCAAGCTACTAGCCATCAACATTCCATAGGAGGATGCCATTTTGTACCCAATCTGCATTTAAATATATCTAGACTCGGCTTGGTTTTTTTGTTTACTCATTTATTGACTAATTGGATGCATCTCGTTGAATTTTGCAAAAAATGATTTCTAATTATTAAAAACCAAATTTTTAAGTTGCTGAGTTTTTTGCCAAGTTTTCGCCGAGTTTTTGTCAAGTTCTTTTTTCCCGGCCTTGGCGAGTTTTTGCTTTTGGCGATTTTTTCACCTATGAATGTAATAACTTCATGTGTAAATAAAGATTTACTTTTACTCCTCTATCTAGCATGCATTATTAATTTTGTTATCTATTTCAAGCATTCATTTTATCAAAATAGGAGAGTAAACAAATACCAAGTACATATGGTTCTTCTGAGCCATGCAACAGACACAATTTATATGGCCACGGTCACCTATACAACTGATAACAATGAGTGTAATGAATTTACCATGAGAAAAAATATCAAAAGAGTAAAATTAACAAATAGCACAATATGTTTCAAAAACATTCAAATACAAAAGGAGAACAGAAGAAACATTACCAATGAGAATCTGATTCACAAGGTACACCTAATGCCAATGCTACTATCATTCCAACACATGTTCCAAGTTGAGATATTGTTCCCAATGAACCTCTATACTTTGTGGGAGATACCTACAATACATGAACAATCAATTAGGAAAATGTAAATTGGAAGAAACAGCAATTAGAATTATAATAATCAGAAGATTATCAAAGACACAAAGATGTCTAATCATTAAAAATCAGGTTACAAAAAGTCATCACATATTTCATTGAACAATAACTTGCACTAGTGGAAATTACTAATTAGTATTTTCATTGTAAACATTCCTTAATCCACTTAGTAATGTGATCATGTATGTGGCCAATACAACATAACCAGAAGCTACTAAATAAATGATATAGCTAAGCATGGAGGAAAAACTGAATCAAGCATAGGGCAAACATTTATACACAATCATGATTTAGACATGATATTTTATGAAGTCAGAAATGTCAAAACCCAAGGCAATTCTGTAGAACACAAACATTTATACACAATCATGATTTACACATGATATTTTATGAAGTTAGAAATGCCAAAACCCAAGGCGGCCAGCACTACACAATTTTACTACTGGGGGGTTGGGGTGAATCAGTAGTAGATTAAATTTTCACATCCTTAATTTACTAAGTATTCTTGATAAACTGAAAAACTTAAATCAGACCTGAAAAGAATGCAACCACACATAGGATTCAACAAACATGAAATACGTGGAAAACCCAGAATGGGAAAAACCACAGTGCAATGTGCTGCTAGGATCTACTGTCCTCACCCAACCTCACAAATACAATGCTTTAATGGGGCCAACCCTAAGGAATCACCAACTTTTCAATCTGAGCACCAACTTAGCACCTTTGCAACATAAGAGATATGCACACAGACTTTTACATATGGAGTATAGACAACTTTCAGATATTATGTCCAGTACTGCAATCCATAGAATTCTGCATATAAACTTCTGTACTCTGGATACTGCCAACTGTTTTACCATTAGATATCTGCAAGTAGATTTCTAGAGCATTCTACTATCAGCACCCTTCAGGACTCTTGTCTACACAAACTCATAACAACAATTGAACATGTCCCCCTATATAACTTATTTACCCTGTTCTCACACTTTCGTAGAAATGAGCAATGCATTGCACACCAACCCCATTTTGAAATCTATGCAGAGGTGTATGTTTTTTCACTTTTTAGGTTGCTTTTTCGCTTTTTGATACTTTTTGGACTACTTTTTCTAAGGGTGCTTTTTCAAACTACTTTTTTAGGGGATGCTTTTTCAAATTGCTTTTTCATAAACTGATTTCTCAAAAGACTGCTTTTTTGTACTTTTTTGGAGACTACTTTTCCAAAAGGCTGCTTTTTCGAACTACTTTTTTGGAGACTGCTTTTTCTGGGGTGCTTTTTCAAACTACTTTTCTGGAGATTGCTTTTTCAGGAGACTGGTTTTTCAAACTACTTTTTCTAGGGGTTGCCTTTTCAGGGTATGCTTTTTGTGAACTGCTTTTTTAGACTGCACTATCTGATCGCATTTCTAGATACCCATTTTCTCCCTCTTCTATGTGCGCTCATTAGTTGCCCAAAATGACCTAACACTAGACTTACTATAAACAATAAGTTTGTTCAAATGTGCAATTAGGGTAATCCAAGACTTACTAAAAATAGACATCCCTAAAAAATAAAACAAACATTGCTAAAAAATAGGAAACCCTAAAAAATATGAACTTTGCCAAAAGACTTCAAATTTCACTAGTTCATTTTTTGAAGGATTTTCAACTCAACACTTCATCCAAATTCAAAATTCTCATTTGAAACACGAGGAACCTAGGGAGCCTGACGCCAAAACTACCAAGCAAAAGCCAAAAAGGGCCAATGGACCAAAAAGTAGGGGGTCCCCATTTTCAATGGGATGATGTGTGAAAAGATCACAACACCACCCAACATTAGAAATCTGATGTACATACACATGCATCCAGATTGTTTATCTAGAGAGAAGGTTGAAGGAAAATAATTTAAAAAAATGTTTGTAAATAGTTTAAACAGGAACCATTCATACTGTTATCAGCACAAGTCAACTGCATGCCCTCTCCCAAACCACCACAGTTGAGGGAAAAAAATGCAAATTTTGGGGGTACCTAGGCTGCATGATTTCGGATGATCCTAGATCATCAAATATGAGACACCTTTACTCTTCAAACTTTGAAGAGAACCGCAACAAACACTCCACTTAGATAATCACACACTGACATAGTGATACCAACACAATTCTCTTTCTAGGTTTGTCAATATTGTAGAATATAAAGAGCGAGAAAATGAAACTCCCACAATTAAAATATCTTAAAATTTCAGACCAGAACCACGCACCAAGAAAAGACAGATGCATTCTTCTTTCACATCTATCATTGAATTTGAAGGACTCTACTTCTGTAAAAGATTTTAAAACCATGACCTGTGGGATATTAAAGCCTGTTCTATAAAAAAATTTAACATACAGCCACCCTTTGTTAACCAGCAACCCTTGAAAATGCATTTCAAACACTTACCAGTAGAATTGTTTGCCCTGGAATTGCAAATTAATAATATTACTGTTTAACAATATTTCCTAGCAGTAACACTCTTTAAATAAACCCATTCTCAGAATGTCATCACATCATTACTGGCAGTCTCAGGAGTTTTTATATCACCTCTGAGATATAAATAGGCACCAAGACAGTGTTTGCTCCAATGCCCAATCCCACAAGAAATCTTCCTAAAACCATCTCATTCAATGAGTTTGCCTCTGCACTGAACACAAAAACTAAACATAAATCAGACAATATAATGTAAGTAATCCAAATCAAGATTCCTCAGCATACAATTCAGACTCTAAATAGATAACAATGACCATGTTGACTATCACCAATTTTTACAGAGAAGTATTGCTGTCCATGAAGAATGGATAAATAGATGAAAAAATTGTCAAGTATTTCCTACTCCTTTTTGATGGCCCTTAAAGAATCCCATGACTGCCAACATTAGCACTAGAATTTTACTATGTTGCTAATTCAAGTTTCAGATCCCCTGTTCACTGTTTTTATCCAAAGTTAGGTACAACTGAGCCCATATACATATATAATTATACATACATACATACATACATATATATATATATATATATATCGCCCTAATTTGCAAAAAAATGTACAAAATTAGATACACAAGAGGTGATAATTCATAATTCAATGTCAAGTGTCCAATGTTAAAAATGAATGAAACAGTTTATATTAGTGCTACTGCACATGAAAAATCAAAACAATTCATCATATTGCTCTTCATCGGGATTATCAACATAGCCAACTGGTGCCTAGTGCCACAAGCAGCATCAGATGTATCCCCACTAGCTACCTCCTGCCCCTAATCCTTGATTAAGATAAGGAAAACTGTAAATTAGGGTGGGTTATATATTTTTTTTAATATTCTTGTTTTTTTTGGGGGGGGGAGGTGGGGGGAGTTTAATTAAAAATTAACCTTTTTTTGGTCCCTAGTGAGTTCTTGTAGACGTGTGCAATCTTAATCCACAGGCCAAGGTAAACCCAAACATATATGGACCAAATCCACAAGCCCAAGCCAAGACCCTAGACAAGCCCAAGCCAAGACCCTAGATAAACCCAAGCTGAACCCAAACACTGCTCTAAGTTCAAGCAGTGTTCTTGCAAAACCCAATAATAAAGGAATTTCACACAAAGAAAGTAAACTATGTAATGTCCCCTTGCAAAACCTGGTAACAGACGAATTTCACACAAACAAAACAAATTATATGATGTCCCCTTTGCAAGCATGAAGAATTTCAGACACCCTTAGCCTATTTTAATTACCATAGGCTAATTGGGATGCTGTGAGGGAATAATTAATAAATCAACTTAAATTGTCTAGAGATGTTTATTTTAGAAGGACAACTTATATTTAATTAATTATTTAATGATAGTATTCTGGAGTTAAGTATAAGAGGGGACAATTAAAGTGACTTAATAATGGTTCAAAAGTAATATGGTGGAACAACATTGTGGAATATAAATCATCCATTTTTATCACCATCACAGTGCCAGAAGAACGATTTTGATATGTACCTGTCTCCTTCCATGAGAATAAATTATCCATTTTTATCACCATTTTTAAGCATGGTCCGAGGATGGCACCATACTCTTCTAGGTCAATTTCCTCCTCCAGGTCTTCCTCACAAACTTCTCCCTTGGCTGCTTGTTCTATCTTGCATTTCTCTTTAGCCTCTTGACCAATGTCATAGGCCATATGTGAAGAGTCTGCCTGGCTCTCTCTAATTCAATTGCACTTAAAATAACTTTCAGAATATATGAACAATAATTTTGAAATTCAATGAACACTTTCAGATTTTCATCATTTATTAGAATGATATCAGAAATTATAACACCACTGAATTGCTTACAAATATTAGAATTAAAGCAACTATTATAACTGATTTCATACTACAACTAACAAATTAACCTGGCACTTTAAAATGAATTCAGCTGCAGGTGTATGAAACTTACGGCTGGCTGTAACAAATGGGAATCTCTGAAGTATCACAAGTCTGATTTTTTAACCCGGCTGTAAATAATGAAATCTGGAAATGGACGCAAGCCATGACATGACCATCCAACCAAAGGAAAAAACTCACGCAGCATGCCTGAATTGATGGCGTACGGCTGGCTGGAAAAAAATATGAAGTCTTTAATTCTGTAAGGCTGCACTTAGGAATTCTGGAACAGAATTCTTTGTCTTTCAACTCCCATCTTGTAGCATTCGTTGCAGATTTCCTCAATCAATTCTAATCCTCAGCAAGAAGACAAATCGAACTCCAGGAAAAATAAATCGATTTGCCTGCAGATTAAAACTTCTCAAAATTCCAATATACCTCAGCACTGGATTATGATCTCAGATACAACTGCAAAATTCACCATCAATCTATAATGGCTCAAATTGCCAGAAGAGGAATCAGCCCCCAAAACCCTACTCGGGTAGTCTCTCTCACAACTTCAATAAAATAATCATTCAACAATGGATGATTTGCCTTTTACAAAGCGTTGCTTTTATAATTAAAAAGTGTCTTCTCTCACACACTTTTCACTTAAAACACTTTTTATACTTAGGCACATATTGAATAATATAATTTATTAATTCATTTGGCTCCAAAAAAGACCTTTTCACCACTATCATGAAATTATGACACGCAAAGTCCCTGTTTCTTGTGCCCAAGATTTAAAACTTTTCATCCCGATTCCAACGAGCTATAACACTAAGGTATCCAGCATATAATACCAACAAAAATGGCAACCTTAGCAAATTTAATTAAATAATAATAATAAACCACCCATCTTGCGAAAACAACTGAAGAAGCGTCCGAATCGAAATCTGTCAGCACAAGATTGATCCAAATGATGAAAGATGATGAATGAACTTGACGGGGTGACTTACTAAAAATAGACGCTCTCTCCAAGATTCTTGGACCCCAAACTGGAAGCCAGAATTGAAAACCAAGAGCATCATTCAACTTCTCTAACTCATCTGAGCTCATCGGAACTATCCACTAACTTACTATAAATAGTAAGTTCACACCAAAGACCATCTAAACACCTCGCCAGACCACGAGGATCACAATAATGACCTGGCACCATCAGATCAATGACCTGCAAAAAATGAGGACATTACACCATAAAGCTTTGTCATCTTCCCTCATAGGGTGCCTTCCACCTCTAGTAGCCATTTATTCTCACCCATAGTGTTGGTGGCCCAAGAAGGATATTCCATATGGTGGAACAACATTGTATAGCCAGCAAGGAAGAGAAATTGCAGGGATTGTACAGACAATTGAGTGTTGGAGAAGGATAAAATTGAGAAGGATTGTAAAGGACAGTTACAACAACCCTATTACAACAACCCTAATAGGGTCGTTATGAAATCAAGTATAAAGTTGGAGGCAACAAGAAGAATGCAGTGCAGGCAAATATGGCCACTTGAGTCTAACCAGGAGTGAATATAGAGCATGGTGGGAGAACACTCCGAACAACCACCGACTGAAGGATTCCCTGAGAAAAGCGGAGATAGATAGGATCATTTTCATGCCCATATTCAATCTAAGGGAGTTCAAACCTGCATTGCAATCTATGGTTTTTGGATATGACCATCATTCCCGCAAGTCCAATATAAGGTGTTTTGACCATATGGTGGTTGTTTCGTTCTTACCAAAAGAGTTCACGAAGGTTTTTGAGGTGTCATTGAAGGGATCTTCTACCATGAAACCCTTGGCAAAAATGTCCTCTCAGTATAAAGAGGTACTACTAAAGTTGGTGTGCAAGCCCGACCTCTCCCCGACAAAATGGGATAGCCTAAGGAGTAGTAATAACAATCGAGGATTGAAGAATGAAGTGGGCTAACCCTGGTTCTAAAAAATTACTTGAATTAAATTAAAACAATTAGGTATTCAAAGGCAATTTCTTTGTTTTTTCCAATTCTTTAGCAATTTATATTCCTTCAAATAAGCAAACTACAAGACACAATATCTAAATGTTCTTTGTTAAATATGATAGCGTCGATATGATAAATATATAAATGAGTATATATAATACATTTATGAATATATATTAATATATATATAACAATGATATCTATCATTATATATACATTAATATATATCCATATACATATTTTAATGAAAAATGTTCTCATCTTATAACTATCGATTATCATGAGTAATGAATTGATGATCATCGATTATCATTAGTGATAGATCGATAACCATCGATTACCATTAATGATAATTTGATGATCACCGATTTATATATGACTGTCAACTTACAATGAATACCGATTAGTATCAGTTTAAGTATCAAAACTGTTATGTTATCACCGATAGTATTATCAGCTTATGTGATATCGATTTGTATTAACAGCGACTTGTTTGTTATGAAGAGTCACGTCAATGATAAGACGTGACTCATAACATTTGCTTATACATGGCTTATCATTTACGTGACTCATAACATTTGCTTATACATATATGCAAAACGCTCATTGGCTGAAACATATTGAAATTGAACATTGTGTATTCAGCAATCTGCATACAAAACAATTTAATTAGATGGTTGTATATTCACAATGTATTCATAAAGAAATAAAAGGGATACAAACGCTATAATTATCATTTGAATAGAAGTTTGAATTGCATTTACATGGTATCAGAGCCAAGTTAAAGAAGATCCAAGAAGCTTTCAAACTTAAGACATTTAAATATAATTTATAGCACATCACATTTCCATGGCAAGCGTTATCAAACTTGAGGATATGCTTGAAGGAGGGAATAACTTTTCATCATGGAAGTTCAGAATTCTAATGATACTAAAAGAAAATAAGGTTGAGTCATTCATAAAAGAAGACAAGACAGAAATGGAGAATAATCCAGAGAAAACTACATGGATTGAAGGAAATGATTAAGGCCATGAAAATCATAATCGATGGAGTCAGAGATCATATTGTACCACTCTTGACAAAATATGAAACGGCATATCACATGTTGAAAACACTTGTAAACACTTACGAAATAAGTAGTGTCAACAAGACCTTAGCCCTGAAGAGAGAGATTAACCATATAAGTATGAACAAAGATGAATCAATCAACTCATACTTTATGAGAATCTCAATTCTAAGAGATCAACTGTCAAAACTTGGGTACAAGATAGAATGTAAGGAATTATCATTAATTGCCTTAGATGGTCTATCTGACTCATGGGAGACATTTGTTTCAAGCATCAGTGCTAGGTCTAAATTTCCAAAATTTGACCGGTTAAGATCAGATTGTCTCCAAGAAGAATCAAGACTAGCAAAGAAAAGACTCAAGAGGAAAAGTATCGATGAAGATCTTCATGTATTAAATGTAAATTCCCACAAGAAAGAAAAGAAGAAACATTTCATGAAAAGGAAGAACAATCATGGGAATGGTAAATCCAAGAAAGATATGTCAAAGGTACAATGTTTCAGATGCGATCAGTATGGACACTATGTAGTTAAATGTCCATACAAAAAGCATCAAGCCTCATTTGCCAAGGTAAAGAAGACTAAGGAAGAGCATGAATCTAAGAAGCTTGTATTCTACTCCGCACTTTCAAATCAAGTCTCTAATAAAAGTACCTGGGTCATAGACAATGGTTCCTCAAGACATATTACTGGATTCAAAGATCTATTAGATTCCATGGTGGAAGAAACTGATGAGGAAATAACTATTCGAGATGACTCTGTACATCCAGTGAAAGGTGTTGGAACTTGCACCATTAGACTGAAGTCAGGCATCTCTATTCAGCTCACAAGGGTATTGTTTGTTCCAGGTATCAAAAGAAATTTAGTCTCCATATCTGCATTTGAAGAAAATGGATACAGGGTAACTTTCATGGATGGTAAAGTATTGGTATGGCCAAAGAACTCTAATATTAAGAAAGCACAAACCATAGGTAAGCGACAAAGTTATTTGTACAAGATATGTACAGAGCCAAATCTAGCCCTTATCCATGAAATTGCAGACTCTAATGAAATATGGCATAGAAGATTAGGACACCTAAATTTTAGAGCCCTATCTTCCATGGAAAGATTAGTCACAGAATTACCGAAACTTAAACAATACCACTCTGGGGCATGCAAGGGGTGTGCCTTAGGTAAAAACACTAAGGGATCATTTCAGAATAGTTCTAGCAAAACCAATAATGTATTAGAATTATGTAATGTTCCATATCTAAGCTAGGATTGAATGATAAAATATAATAGTAAAATTAAAATAAATAAATGAAACAACAAAAATTATATAATATATTATTAATATAAAATATATATAATGATAATATAATTATAAACATTAATATTATAATATAGATATTTATATATAATATAAATAAATAAAAATGGATAAATAAATAATGCAATAAGAGTCTCTAAAGAGATTAGATTGTAATTATTCTTTTATAAGTTTCTACAGATATACCACATTATTAGCAACGACATCACACTAAGACTATCCTTCATATCTCATCGATATAAGGTAACCAGCAAACTTCTATTTGGTTGAAGTTGACAAGACTTCTAAACAATTAGCATGTGAACAATAATCAATAATGCTAAGGTTGGATATGATGATTGAGTCACAATGAGAAGTGCTTCAGCCAACCTCTACAAAGTTATCCTTTTGAAATCACAAAGATGACAAGACAGCATCTTGAGGAATCAATAAAAAGTATGGGATATTGAGCAGTGATAATTCATATCAACATCACATTACCACGTCACCAACTCATCCTAAGTCGACTTTTTACGCTAAGGAAAGAGATACTAGCAAGTCTTGTTCAAAAGACATTGAACATGAAGTCAGCGCTAATATTAACATCAGTAACTAAGCTTAGATAGCGTAGGCAAATATTCAACATCTAATGGTATTATAATACTTCAGTGCCTATATGAGACACCCAATCTACATGTCAGTAAATATATGATGAATCGGCAAGGTAACTAATACCAACACAATTAATTAACGGATGTCAACTATTGATACAATATCAATTAAGGGAAGAATGATTACCTTCATGAAATGCCACAATATTAGGACAACGATCTATATTATGAAGAGGACTAATATTGATGATGACGGGGGGGAAGGAGACTAATCACTAAGATGACTAATCAATTTACATATGGAGATAGTGTGATTAGTATAAGGAGGGAAGGCATTTACGTACAGACATGCGTCATGTCTTTTGGAAACGTGTCTTAACATTCCTATTACAAGATATAGAAAGGCATCGAAAGAAACAAAAAGGCACGGGGGGGAAGATACATGGAAATGGGCCGATTCAGACAGAGAAGCATTATCAAATTGAAAACAATGACAAAGGAAAGCTATCGACTTTAATTTAATGACGGAGGTATATATATATTAAGAAACGGCAGTTGAAGAAAGATGAACAACAAGAAGCATATGTAAGGTACAATCAATCTAAATTCCACATCATCGATCCAGCATCAACAACAGGGGTTTGGAGATATACATATATTTATCAAAATTAATTCTACTTAGTGGGGGAGACATACGGATCTACAGAGGGAGTAAGTAGAAGTTGATTGGAAATATAATATCAATTTCAATGTATATGTGAATGATTAGAATGTATATTTTCATTGACAAATAGAAAATATAAAGGAAGATATATAAACTCATTGGGTACCTTATCAATGAAGAGATATAAAAACCAAAGGAAATAAGTCATTCATAATGGTCAGAGACAACTAAGAGTTAATACTAAATAGCAAAATTTTATATTCTATTGAGGATAAAGAATCCTTAGATCACCTATGATACAGACCAATTTTTACATATGTATTATTGATCAAATCAAGGGTAGGAAGATGATATTATGCATAGTCTCCATCATAGCAGCATCAAAACATTACAAATTGGTAGTTATAGTCCTTAGTCCCAACGGGGGACATTACAAATTAGTCCATTCAGATTTGTGTGGGACCATGTATGTCCCTTCATTAGGAGGATTTCTATATTGTGTAATCTTTGTTGATGATTTCTCTAGGAAGACCTAGATCTATTTCCTCAAATTTAAAGAATCTGAGGAGATCCTTAAAAGATTTAAGGAATTCAAATCCTTTACTGAAAACTCCTCCGGAAGAAAAATAAAAACCTTAAGGATAGACAACGGGAGGGAATATACATCAGATATGTTTAAAGAATTTTGTAAAGATGTTGAGATTAAGAGGGAGTTCACTGTCCCTTACAATCCACAACAAAATGGGGTTGCTGAAAGGAAAAACAAAACCATTGTAGAAGTTGCCAAGGCAATACATCTTGATCAAAACACAAAAACTTCTCTTTGGGTAGAAGCCTCTAATACTGCAGTGTACAGACAAAACTGTAGTATACATACAAAATAGATGTCCACACTCGCATATTGATAATAAAATTCTTGAAGAAGTTTTCACCGGTACAAAACCAAACATCAGTCATTTAAGGATATTTGGGTGTCCTGTATACATACATGTGCCCAATGAGAAAAGAACAAAACTAGAACCTTCAGGAAGAAAGGGTATTTTCATAAGTTACAGTGAAACCTCAAAAGCTTACCGAGTACATGTGCCTGGTCAGAAACAGATTGAACTAAGCAAAGATGTAATTTTTGAGGATATAGCATTCACAAGAGCTAGAAACTCCATTGAGATAGAAATCCAAACTTCTCCCATAGAACCAAAAAAGGAAACTACTCTTGAAATTCAAAGTGAGGATCCTGAGGAAGAAGAAAATGAAGAATCAAGCACATCCTTAAAAAATCCTAAGAAGAGACCTCTCTGGGCAACTAAGATAATAGAAGAAGAAAAGTCTTACGGACCTCCTTCAAGAACTTTTAGAGAGAGTAAAAGACCCACAAGATTATCTCTAGTTACGTAGCCCTAATGAGTGAGCTCTCAAAGTCAAAACCTGCAAATGTTTCAGAAGCTATTCAGCAGCAAGTATGGAAAGATGCCATGGCAGAGGAATATCAATCCATCCTGAAGAATGATGGATGGGAAATTGTATCTAGACCTAAAGAGAAATCAACGGTCTCCTCCAAATGGTTGAACAAGATCAAGCATGTTGCAGATGGCAGTATAGAAAAGTACAAAGCAAGGTTCATAGCCAGAGGTTTCTCACAAAAAGAAGGAATTGACTATGAAGAAACTTTTGCTCCAGTTGCCCGATATACTACAGTCGGAGTTGTTCTAGCCATTGCAGCTACCAAAGGATGGAAAGTACATCAAATGGATGTTAAGACCGAATTCTTAAATAGAGCTACTTGAAGCAACCTAAAGGATTTGAGATCCATAATTCAAGAGCACATGTGTGTAAGTTAAAGAAAGCCCTTTACGGACTTAAGAAAGCTCCCAGAGCCTGGCATGAGAGAATTGACAATTACCTCATGAGATTAGGATTCTCCAAAAATGATGCAAATCCAAACCTCTACTTCAAGCAAAGCAAAGGTGATATGTTAATGTTAATATTATATGTTGATGATCTGTTGATTACAGGAGAGGATCATCTCATTAATCAATGCAAGAAGGAACTAGCTTCAGAATTTGACATGAAGGACTTAGGACTATTGCACTACTTCCTTGGCTTAGAAGTCTATGATCTATTGATTACAGGAGAGGATCATCTCATTAATCAGTGCAAGAAGGAACTAGCTTCAAAATTTGACATGAAGGACTTAGGACTACTGCACTACTTCCTTGGCTTAGAAGTCTGGCAGACATCAGATAGCATTATTCTAAACCAAGGAAAGTACACCATCGATATATTGAAGAGATTTGGCATGATGAACTACAGACCGATGTCATCACCCATGGAGACAAATCTTCACAAGTTGAAGGAAGCGGCAACAGATTCTCAGTCAGCTGATCCCACTCTTTACAGACAGATGATTTGATCATTGATGTATTTGGTCAACACTAGAGCAGATATTTGTTATGCAATGAATGCTTTGAGCCAATTCCTGTGTGAGCCTAAGGAAATATATCTTGTGGTTGTGAAGAATATAATGAGGTACCTTCAAGGTACTCTAAATTATGGACTCAAATATGAAAAGGTTGCCTTAGATCTTCATGGATTCACCGACTCAAATTGGGATGGAAGTGTGACCGATCGAAAGAGCACCTCAAGGTGTTGCTTCAATTTAGGATCGGCTATGAAATCGTGGATTAGCAGAAAACAGTTGTCAGTGGCACAAAGCTCTACAAAGGTCAAATATAGCGCAGCATCAATGGCTGCTAGAGAAGCAGTATGGCTCATAAAACTAATTGTAGGATTATTCGGCGAACCACTAAAACTGACTATCATCCCCTGTGATAACCAAGGTTGCATCAAGGTATCAATGAATCCAGTATTTCATGACAGATCTAAGCATATAAAGATTCCTTACCACTATGTGAGAGACATGGTAGAAAGGAATGTGATCCAGTTGGAATATATCAGTACAGGAGATCAAACAACAGATATCCTTATCAAACCACTCCCAAAGGTGAAAGTTGATCACTTCAGGAAAAATCTTGGTATGGTTGAAATGTAAAATTTTGATTTGTACTAATTGTTGTCCTCAATTTTGAAATCACAAAATTGAGGCGACCCTACGAAATTTTCTTGTGAATTCGTACGTGTATCCTCTACGATTTGGATGTTTTGGATAATGCGTTATAAAGACAATTCGTCATCCTTGAAATGCTCTTTGTAACACACATTTCATGCGTTCTTTAAGTCCTTTTCTTTGTTTTTCTCTTTCTTGTTAGCAATTTTTAATCTTGATTTTCCCTTGAGTCAATAGCCCTTTGAAATACACTCGTTTTGAGCTATCTTAGACATCAAACGAAGTTGTATAACTCAAGTTATGATGCAAAAGGTGGAGTTTTTCAGGCTGACTGCATATTCTTTAAAGATCCTTAAAAAGATGGGTTTTGGTGAGTTTTTCAAAGTCACTTGCACAAGTTCAAATTATATTTAATATATAAAATGGATTTTGATGTCCATTTTCAAATTTCAACTCATTTCGAGTTGATTTAGCTATAGTTTTTAATATTTTTGTGAAATTAGCTTTAAAATAATCTAATTTCATGTTACTTTATTAAAACTATAGTTATATATTAAATTAATTTAAAATTAAAACACTAAGTTCAAAAAGGTGTAGTTTTTATTCTTCATTGCATATCATCAACATGCAAAACACTTTTTAAAACCCACCACTTGAAATTAAGTCTTTTACACATTAAATACGTTGTTTTTATATGCAGCTGCATATATAAAACATGTAAAAGTGGCTTTTTCTAAGCCATAAACATGTTTTATAAGAATGTGCAGTTGAACTCAAAAAGAACGTATTTAATCCTCTCATGAGTGTCATTTTTATATCCAACTGCATATATAAAACAACGTATTTAAAAGATATAATGTGGCTTTTTCCCAATCAAAAACATATTCTTTCAAACGTGTAAATGCACATGAAGAACGCATTTTTAATAAGAATACACTAAAAGTGTTGTTTTTGAACACAAATGCATATCTTTTTGTGTATTTTTATATGTGCAAACACATAACTGAAAGAACGTATGTAATCCTCCTCCTTGGGCGTCGATTTTGGAGAGGATTACATGTCTTTTGAAACATGCAAAGGCATATGAAAAGTGTGTTTTTAATGCCCAGATCTTGGGTGTTGTTTTTAAACACATTTACATGTTTTTTTTTATATGTTTTTACTCTTCCAAGCTGTGTTTTTCCTTGGGCGTCGAATTTGGGAAGGATTGCATGTTTTATGGATGTGTTTGGGCATTTGAAAAGTGCGTATTCTCCTTTATTTGGCTGCGTTTTCTCTTGGACGTCGAATTTGGAGGAGATTGCATATGCTGTTTGAAATGCAAGGCATGTGTATTTGGAGAAAAACAGTCCGTTCTTTGCTCATTATTCTCCAAAAACGCTTCATATTAGAGGGATTTGAGCATCTATAATTGTTTTCTCAGCTCTAGATATGATTGTAGGTAAGTTATTTCTTTCTTGGATTGTTTTATTTCATCATTTTGATTGAATTTCATGCCCTAGAAGCCGTTTTTCATCTCCATTGCATATGCATTAGAAATAGTCAAAATGGCTGCTATTTCTTTGCATTTAATCTCTCATTTCTTCCCACATGGCTGTATATGCATATTGACTATCCAAAATTGAAGGAAAAAGATAGGAAAGTGATCTATATATAGTTTTTCAATCCAATCCTTCCTAAATACGAAAATCTATTGGATTCATTTCAGATTTTGCTCAAGATTTTGAAAGCTTTCATCTTGAGAATTGAGGTAATTTTTCCTTAAGTCTTTTTCTTATTTTCTTCCCAAGGTATTTTGTTAACATGTAAACTTCATTTTTTTTAGATTTACATGTGTTTAATTTGTGATTCTTCTAATTCTATCTTTCATTCTTAAGATGCATATGCAAGAATTTCATCTTGCTTGCATATGCAGTCGGGATTAAAAACTCCATTCTATGGTAAAAAAAGGAACAAGTCCATCTTGTGTATACATACATTATCCTTCAAAAAATCCATTTGCTGTCCCACAAGTTTCCAGCCATCCTCTATATGCAATCCCCTTTGAAAAAACCGTTTTTTATGGTTTTTCTCACCATACAAGTGACCATTTTAAGCCAAACCCATCCTTGCTTTCCCAAGTTTTACAACCATTCCTCTTGTTCACACCATTCCAAAATCCATACTTGTACATTAAAAAACGTGCAATAGACCCATCCATGCTTTATTTTCTCAAATAATACTTATTGTCCATTCATATGTATTACCCTCTGAAAAACCCATTTTTGGTTTTTCTCACAACACAAGAGCCAATCTAACCCAAATCCGTTTGTTCTTTTGTTGTTCACAAGTATTTCATCCACTTACAATACCCCAAGCTCACTTCTTGTGCATCCAAAAAGTGCAATGGATCCAACACTTGAAGATATTCTTACCTTGTGGAATCTTCATGTCACAGCTACTCAGGCATATCAGTTGCCATGTCAGGAGAATTTCTAGCCAATACTAGTAAAGGAAGAAGTAAAGGCCTAAAGGATTGAAAGGGAGATTCAAGAAAGGTTGGAATGTGAGAAGCAAAACTTAAAGAATGATCTAAGATGGTGTTGCCTTCCTATGCTGACTATCCATTTGTGCAACCAGGCTTGGATATAAATGTAAGGCAGGAAAATATCATTTCAGACTTAGGGGCTTTCATTTGGAATCAAATAAAAGACGACACACACTATACAATTGCTCGGGCCATCTTGGAGGAAGAGGAGGAAATTGGTATTGAATTTGAAAGAGAAAGACAGAGAATTGAAAGGGGGCTTAGAGAAAGATTGGAACATGAGCAAAGAGAAAGGGAAGCCCATAGGAGAGCTCAAAGGCCACCCTTAAGAGAAATTCAACTTCGAGGGAATCAAGTGAATCAAAATTAGAACACAAGCTGGATAAGACGATTGGATCTTTCTCCCTAGAAAGGTTCGAAAGACTACAATCAAAAAGAATTCTTTCAAGGCAGAGATGGAAAGAAACAAATGTGCTTCTCAAAGGACGACCAAAGATGCAGATTCTTATTCCAGATCAAGATGCTTTCACCAAATTAGAGCATATCAATCATCACGCACCAGCATGAAGACAAACGAAGGATGATGTAATAGGTGTTGTGTCTTATTAGACACAATATTTTCATCATGTATTCGTAATTTGTATTTGACAGATTACATGAAATAGAAAGATGTAATTGTATGTGATAGTATCACGTACAAAACTGTAACATGTAATCAAGTTGTCAGTGCATTAGGCATGCAACTTTGAATAAGTCAAAAGTAGTTAGTTAGTTAGGGAATAAGTCAAGGTGGTTAAGGGTTTTCCCCTTCTTTCTCCACCTTTCTCTCCACTCTTTTCCTATATAAAGGAGAGAGATCATTGTAAATAATCATCTTTTGGCAAGGCAAGAAAATTCTGCCGATTTGTATCTACACTCTAAGACTTTGAGCCTAGATGTAAATTTGAATTGCTTTCTATAAAAGGGGCAACTTGCTTTCAAACTTTGTGTTGATTCAAGGTGTTATGTGACGACATTCTCTGGATATTGATTGTGAATTTTGAAGTTTTGCTCGAGGGATTTTAATTCAATTGTGCAGACTTTGAGCTGCCTATTGCATTCAGAGCCAATTTGAATTTTTGAATACTTTGTGCTGCAGGAGGACAAATTGTTATAGTTGATAGTGGCTGCAATTACTTAGAACTGAAGACTTTGGGTTTCAGTTGTAGGTATTTTTATTAAGTTTCAGAGTATCTAGTAAGAGACTTTGTGCCTTACTAGTTATTCTACTTGTATCCTAGTTTGGGATAATCGCAGGAGACTCTGGGTTCCTGTGCTTATTCCACAAAATATAAAAAAAAAGTCGTTGCCCCTAGTATTGTTCTTATGTCAACTCCAGGGTCACCAGTATTATTGTAGCAATAAGGCACTTTTTGTTAAGTTAGAAAGTAGTAGTTGTATGCAAACTGTTCCTGAGAAAAGAGAAATTGATTAAGAGAACCGCCCTTTTTGTAATTTCAATTAAGTTCCTGTTGAAGCCACCTACGGTAAAAAGGGAGCCTCCCCTATTGCCAAGAGGAGAGAGAAATCTCATGAGACGTTGCCTAAAGTTACAATTTTGTAAGGTGTAGTCTTAGTGACTTCCAAAATTTTTAGCCAACACTAATATAATAAAGATGTTTAATGGGTAAATTTCTTTTGTCATATGTGTGACTGTATGACTTTATGGGCCACTCATTCTGTGTACATTGCTAAAAAATGACGATTTTTATTTAATGAACACTTGTAGTTAACATTATAAGGTGACGATCTTGTAATGTTGATATCATGTTGACTTGATATCATCTTGATTCATGGATGTGCCATGATTCGTTATGGTAGACATTATGTGATGTAATGTCAGTGCACATACCACAATAGGGGTATATAAGGAGAATGTAATGTTCTCGAGCATATTATATCCTTCATATTACGAGTTAGGTGATATGTAATACTTGGTATCACGGGTTAGGTGATTCCTCATATCACGAGTTAGGTGATATGTAAAACTTGGTATCACATGTTAGGTGATTCCTCATATCACGAGTTAGGTGATATGTAAAACTTGGTATCACATGTTAGGTGATTCCTCATATCACATGTTAAGTGATATGTCATACCATTTTACATTCACAAGTAAGGTGGTATATATATTCTTATGAGAAATGAGATGCATCAAATACTTTATCTTCCCTAGCTAAGAGGGAGTGTTAAATATAATAGCATCGATAAGATAAATATATAAATGAGCATATATAATACATATATTAATATATATATATAGCAATGATATCTATCATTATATATACATTAATATATATCCATATAAATATTTTAATGATAAATATTCTCATCTTATAACTATCGATTATCATGAGTAATGAATTGATGATCATCGATTATCATTAGTGATAGATCGATAACCATTGATTATTATTAATGATAAATCGATTATCACCGATTTATATATGACTGTCGACTTACAATGAATACCGATTAGTATCGATTTAAGTATCAAATTGTTATGTTATCACCGATAGTATAATCGGCTTATGTGATATCAATTCAATATCGATTTGTATTAACAGCGACTTGTTTGTTATGCGTCAATATGAGTCACGTCTTATCATTTATGTGACTCGTAACATTTTCTTATACATATATGCAAAATGATCATTGGCTGAAACATATTGAAGTCGAACATAGTGTATTCAGCAATCTGCATACAAAAGAATTTAATTAGAAGGTTGTATATTCACAATGTATTCATAAAGAAATAAAAGGGATACAAAAGCTATAATTATCATTTGAATAAAAGTTTGATTTGCATTTACATTCTTCAATTATAGTTACACATATGAACCTCTAAATTTCATTAAACTGAATGTCATTTTTTAACAAAGGGCAATTATTTAATTTGCACACCTTTGCTTGATAACACGAGCCTTTAAACATAGGAAAAAGTCGCAGTATGCCTTAGTCCTGACTTCTACATGAACAGACAACCCGGAAACAAATATGAACCTGTTGATATGTGAATCTCCAGTGAGGGCAGACGTAGCACCACAATCTACAGCTCCATTCGAACATGTGCTCTATTCAGCTTCTCTTCTTCTTGCAGTTTGTGATATGACAGCCCTGTTGTCATTTGACCCAGAAATATGATGTTTATGACACATCTTCCCTTAGCTGTGAATGTCGTTCGTTGTTCTCAGATTATCCACTTCGACCATGAAAGAAAGGCTCCTGTGTTGAACAAATGCAGTCCAACAACCTCTAAAACAACCAAACTAACCGCATGCAACCTTTCCAATCTAATTACTAAGATGGATAGTCATTCTCCTTAGCGACAACTCTTGTTGCAGTATTTCAAAGAAACTCAATTCAAGGCACTGGCAATCTCCATTTGTGGTTATGGTACTCTTCTTTACTCATAATGAACTCGATACTGTTGAAGTCAGGCAATCCTTCATTCATTTGTGGACTTCAGATACATCACTTGAGATTCTCAGAGACTTAGACTTCGTTTCATTACATTAACAGTTCCAAGACAATATTTGATTCCTATTTCAATCAATACAAACTTATGCGGCAATTATGTAGCTTGCAGATTCAAAGGCATTAAGGCATTTCATAGCTTCACTGACAAACGGCAACATCCCTTCCAAGCTTCAACTAACAGCAACTCACAGCAAGTATGGTCTCAGGAAGAACACCATCTAAAGGAGCTCATAACATTCGATGCAACTCACCGCTCTAGTAGCTTGTACACTTGTCAATTGAATCTCCAATATTAGAAAAGAATTCTTAACTATGTCTTCCTCGGATACTTTCTTACTACAAATGCTTCCCACGTCTATCCTAGGGACATCTCTCAGTGCTGAAGATAGAAAAAACTGACAAGACTCCACAACCACAGAAATCGAGCCTCTTGTAAAAAAAATTGTCAAAAACAATCTGTAAAATTTCCTCCCCCCTCCAGTCTGAACGAAACTTGCATCTTTATTCTCCTCCCATATTCGTAACTGCCAAGCTTCTTGTTTTTCCCATGTAGAGACAAAATATTCTCTTCAATTAATAATACATTTCTTTTATTCTTTGTTTGTTCTATGATGTATATAAAACAAATAAATTAATTTTAGTTTATTAAATGTTAGTGGGAATTAACATTTAATAAACTCAATAACTTGTCTTATTGATTGAGGGAGGGACATTGCAGTTCCCCCTTACCAAAATTGCTTGTCCCCAAGCAATTTCAGTCCCAAAAGCCTTAAAATTTTCTCATTCTCCCACGTTGCATCTTCCACCAGTAAGTCTTTCCACTTCACTAATTACTCTTTGATCATACGCTTCCTGAGAGTACGTTCCCTTGTCTCGATAATGGCTTCTGGTATTAAGATTAGCTTCCCTTCCTCATCCAAAGGTGGTAATGTTGTAGATGGACTAACATTATGTCCCAACGCTTTCTTCAATAAGAACCATTTCGTTTAAGGGAGGATTGCCTATAGGACTGCAATCTCAAGTATACCAAATCATCAACCTCAAAGTTCTTTTCCATGCTATGCTGATTTGGCTAATTTTAGGCTTGTTGGATGTTCTCCTTCAATGATTTCATGATATCCCGACTCTGCTGCAACAAATCCTTAGCCTTTGGCACTCTACTATCACCAAAAAATAAGTCCATGAAGCTTGGTGGTTCATACCCATAAAGGGTCATAAATGGAGACATTTTAATGGACATGTGATATGTAGAGTTATAACAATACTCATTCAAATGCAGCAATTTCACCCATCCTTTCTACTGCCCTGAAATGTAGTTTCTCAAATAGCCCTCTAATCATTTATTAACAATTTATGTTTGACAATCAGTTTGTGGATGGTAGCTTGTGCTGGGAGTGAGCTCCGTTCCACACAATTTGAACAATTTCTTCCAAAATAAACTCATAAACTTCCTCTCCCTGTCACTCACTATATTCTGAGGCGACCCATGAAGTCTGAAAGTTTCTTTAAAATACAGATTTTCCACCTGTACTGCTGTAAGCGTTTCTGAAATTGCAAAGAAGTGATCAAATTTGGTTAACCTATCAACCACAACATAAATACAATTCATTCCTTGGACAACAGGTAACCCTGTAATAAAATCCATAGAAATACTTTTTCTATTTTTGATTGAGAATAGGCAAGGGCTGCAGCAAACCAGCAGGGTATGTGTTGTCATATTTATTTTGTTGGCAAACTAGACACTCCTGAAGGAATTTCTGAACTTCATTTTTTAGTCCTTTCAAACTAAACCTCTCCCTAATCTGCTTGTATGTCTTAAAAAAACTAGGGTGGCCAGCCATAGGAGTATATATATATATACTCTTGGGAGAGAAGAAAAGGAAGCCAATATCACTATCAGACCATGATTAGGATCCAGTTGACAAATGAATTGCCAAAAATTGTGGTTCATATGTTAATGCTCAGTTGCCCCTTTCCAATATTTCATACATGCAAGCGGCTTAGTTCTGAATACTTTATGCTGATTGACCTGTTACATTTCCTTCTGAACTATATGATAATCTTATTATTCATTAGTATATATATGTACCAATATTTTGTAAATGCAAGTAGCTTTATTCTGAGTACTTGAATTCTGATTGACCTGTTGTGTTTCCTTTCAAGTATAAGCTAACCTTCTTATTCCTACAAACTATGTTGAATTAAACAATTACTTTAAAATTATGTTAGTAGAATAAGTAGTAAACATTTAGTAAAATAATACTGACAGGCAGACAAATCATCCCCCAACTTACAAGCTATAATAAAATAATAAATTTTATTGAACCTTCCTTCGGTTGAAATGCCATGGGGCTGTAAAGGGTTACCAGTTGAACCTTATCTAAAACCATGCCATGGACAATAATGGACTTCTACCCTTTGCTGGATATTTTGATCTGAGCATACATCAACCAAACACCCTCTGAGCTTGGAGGATATTTGGAGAAGTCCCTAAGCTGCTGAACCTAAATAAACTCATTTTTGGGTAATTCTCTGCTTGTTAATTCCTCCCGATCCATTATTAGAATGTAGTTTCCTGTTAAATCTGGATGCACCTTGGAGCTCAGACTCTTTCAAACTCAAAATTTAAGAAAGCATCAGGGGGAACGCATGATTCTCGTAACATGACTAGGACTAGAATAACTTAACAATAAAGAGCAAGAAACTTATAAAATAACCTAAAAATTAGAACAGAAGGAAGAAATGATGAGCAACATATTTAGGGTATATGGGTCAAGAATAGACCTTACAAGGGCTCCAATTATCAAAGGAATAGCATCCAATTGCAAGGTACGCTGACGACCTATCTTATCTGCAAGTACAGTGGTACCAAAGCTACCAAAAAAAGCACCAACTACAAATATGCTTACTACAAGCCCCTCAGTAAGTTGATTTCCTTCAAATCCTAGTTCATGTGCAATAGATGTGATTGGGCCATTCATTACCCTGCAAAACAAATAAGTCATCAAACCACTTTCAATCAGCCAGAATTAATATATTAACCGAAACATCGAATGATAACAGAAGAAAATAAAAACATAAATCATTTGGATTGTGAGACAATATTTATTGCAAATTGTTGCCAAAGTTATCAGAATTTATGAATACATAATTCAAGTCCATTGACTTGTGGGATCAAAATGAGCAACTGTCAAGAATGACTCTGTGATCAAATAACTATTGAGAATATGAATAGCTTATCTGGTGATATGTCCAAAGTGTCAAATGTTTTGACACCTTATTCTGGTAGAAGGACCTAGCAGGGAAGCACTCTAATGTGAAAATTCATTCAATCACTCCCTGGATAATGTAATCTTGCATATCAATGTGCAGCTCTCACAAATATTAAGTGTGTAAGTCTGGTAGAGCAGGTCAAATGAATCATTAGCGGAGATCAGAAAAGGTATGGCAAAAAATGGAACGTGTGAGAACATGAAAACAAACACATTGACAAGGGAAGAGAAAAATTGTGGCTTCTTTTTAAAATAACCAATATCTACAAAATAATTTTGTCACATTCCTCTTGTCCACTGATACTTTGTTATGTTTTGGGTTGATTCCATAGATGTTTATATTGCAGGTATTGCAATGCATAGTGATTCAGAATCAGTGAAACCTGGGGATGCGTACCCGGCCCAAAACCCTGAAGTGATGAAAATTGTCATTGATGTCAAAATTGTTAGCTCATATATGATTGATTGAAAATTTATATACAGCATATGTAATTGTTATATATTATACATCACATATATCTCAATATGTGATTAATGGAAAATTGTTATACAGAATATGTAATAAAGAATATGTATATATATGCATAATAACAAGTGTATATATATATATGAATGTATAGAGAACATTTTCAGAACATATATAGATGAACAGATGCCTTATTAACAGAGAAAGAGAATATGTACAGCATATTAACAAAGAACTGCACCTATCAGATACATTGTCCAAAATTATCAAAGTTATATACAGCATATACGAAGATGTATGCATTTAATATATCACAGCATACATATTACAGAATAATATATTTAAGAATATAGAAGATACATATGCAGCAACGTATATATATACAGAACGATGCTTATTGAAGGTTTTATCGATTATAACACATAATCGCAGATACATATGTAATATATCTACGGCAGGTTTTATCGAAGGTTGTATTAAATAAAACCACAACACAGCGATTAAAAAACACATGCCGCAGACCACAGACCAGAGCACGGCACGTGTAAAAATGTTTGGTGTTGACACGTCTACTCAGCGTATGCGTATGCGGTCACAGCAGAGATTGTAAAGAATGTTTACCACAGCATCGAAGATATAATTTAATCAGTGAACAAGTAATATAAGCACAGCGGAGATTGAAACGATATCGAAGATGGCATATGTTATAGCGGCAGAGATGAAGCGTATGACTGATGACACAGCAAAATGTTATAATCTGAGTTGTATAACTTATATCGATAACACAGCAAGGATTCCACAGGATGAAACAGGACACGATAATGCGGATGAAGGCTTTATCGATTGATATTCATGAAAGTTTTATCGATTATAATATAATCGATAACAAATAACATACGAAGGATATATGCAGCGATGAGTTATAAAATGTTAACAATATTTGAAAGAAGATAATATGACTAAAAGTAGTCGATTAATATACATACTTATCACAGATTTTTATAAAATAAAATTGATCATTTTTTATTAAAGTTTTATTAACTTTAATAATTATAATATAAAGACACTTTTTCAAAGGTCATGTCCTTTAAGAGGACACATTGTTTCAATTGTAAAATATGTATATATATATTCATTTTTGTTGAGGAAATAAAAAAACAAGTCAGCATGTGAAGATAAAAGGAAGAACAGCAATAGAGGAAAGGAGAGAAAAATTACAGAACTATATATTCAGATATTGGCTGACTTAAAAGAGCAGATTGCATCCATCATCAAGTTGAATAAGCAACTATATAAAGGTGGAATTCAGAATTATATTCAGAAGTGAAGTAGGTGCTTTGCTTCAAGGTTGGTGCCTTCAGATAGTGGGTTGGTGCTCACAGAACAGCGTTTGGAGGTTGGTGCTTCCAGTGGGTTGGTGCTCACAGAACAACATTCGGAGGTTGGTGCTTCCAGTGGGTTGGTGCTCACAGAACAACGTTTGGGGGTTGGTGCTTCCAGTGGGTTGGTGCTCACATAAATTGTAAAAGAATATTATTATATAAATAAAATAAACTATTTGGAGAATTATTTTCTATGTGCACAATTGTTAAAGTTACGTTTGAATAAAGTTTTTTAAAAAGTTAAAAATTGTTAATATACTGATTCACCCCCCCTCTCAGTATATTCGTGTGCTCTTCATGAAGTACACGGTACTAGGACTATTATGGTAAAATAATGAATGTGTTATTAAACAGTGGAACAAAAGTTCCTTTATAGATTAACTACCTAATAAACTAAAGATTAACTAAGATGACCATTAAAGAAACATTATAATATTCTAATACCCTCCCTTAATGGTCATTGTCTAGCTGTTGTCTTTTGGTCACAAATTCTTCAAAACATTTTGTTGCTGCTAAGACCCTCCCTGGATCTGCAAAATGTTAATGACCAAGTACCCGGGTTTGGGCAATTGCACATTCCAGTTACTCTTTCCCATTCCCCAATGCAGCTACCAACAGTGACAACGCCCTCTACGGAGGTGGTGCGTGTAGAGATTCAGCTTGAGAGACAGGTAGTAGTGGTCCCGGGAGGTGATGTGGGTCTTCGCGGGACACAAGTCCTAGAGGCTAGGTTGGAGTCAGTGGCATCAGGAGATGCTCCAGATGTAGTTGTAGTAGACGCATGGCTCAACCAGTTCTAGATGATACCTAGGCAGCCTATTGGACCTCCTTCTTCCCCGTCGACACAGAGACAGAGATAGTTGCCACCACCAAGCACCAAGGTAGTTGAAGTTGAGGAGTGCAATGCGGGCACTCAACATGTTCCGGGTGGAGGTGAGGATGTGGGGCCACAAGGTCCAACCCCGGCACAGTCAAAAGCTACACCTGCACAAGAGCCCGAGAGTGAGCTAGTAGCCATGGGAGCATTCACGGTGGAGATCTTCGAGATGGGGGACAAGATGCTTGAGATGGGACAGAGGCTGGCAACTTCCATGCGGACTGTCAGGCAGGATGTGGTAGCAGGGGCCATGAGCCGCAGTCTTGATTTTCTCACTGGGCAATGTGAGGGAGAGTTTGCAAGGTTTTTTCTTTCTGAGGGGTGGCTTACTGTAGAGACTTCTGCCATGTTGTAGGCATGGCAAGCTCTGCGCCTACCCGGAGGACATCGGTTGTATACGCTGCTCCAAGAGTTGGAGCAAGGCTTCCGAGTTGCGTATTTGAAGATGCGGAGGGCTCAGCATGCAGGAGGTGTGGCCGAGGCAAAGAAGGGAGTAGCCGTTACAGCTCGGGAGGAGCTCGCCACTCGTCTTCAAGCTGTTGAGGCTAAGTTGGTCAAGAAGAGGGAATCTGAGGTAGCCTTGGAGGTAGACAGGAGGACTTGGTATACTTGGAGAGTCATCTGCGGGATGAATTGGCTCAACTGCAGCAGCAGTTCATGGCCGCACGAGAGACAGTCGACCGGTAGGAGAAGCAAATTTTGGAGGCAGCTCTCATGGTGAAGACTATGCGGGAACGACAGTTGCTTGCGAAGCGTGATCTAAAGCACATAATTGAGTAGCTTCTTGAGCTCCGAGCACGCACACCTACTACACCGGGACCTTCTTCATCGGGGACGCTTCCTCCGCCCCCTCCATGATTTTTCTGTTAGTAGTCTATTCGTCCCATTTTGTTGCAAGTCCCGGACATTTTGTATGATGTTGTCTGGAGACGACATTCTTTTTGGGGGGGATGATGTTGTCGGGCAAATGGGTAGTTAGACGGTTAGCCCGTCCGAGGGAGTTACACGGATGCGACGGTTTGCCTCGCATCCCCTCAGAAATTATATGTATGTATTCTCCTCTTGGAGGAAGACACGGATATAGTGATGGAGATTTATACTTGTACTCGATGATTATGATATGAATACAATGTTGTTATGTTCTCTTACATTTCCTATTGAATACTTTACGTTCTGAATGCAATTAGTTTCTGTTACCCCACGAGGGTAAACAGCCATCTATCTCACTATCCAAAATTACGAAAAAACGAAGAAAACTGCAACTGAGAATGAAAACAATTAGGAAAACATGCAACTTTTATTGATAAAAGATTCATCAAAAAAGAGAAAGATAGAAACCTGTGATTTCATCCAAAAATCATAAAACAAAATCTGTAAACCCACGATTTTTCAAAAACAATGATCAAAAATCAGCAAACCCTAGGCCAAAAAAGCCACATTTTTTGGCAAAAAAGCATGAAAAAACATGGTAGTTTTGAGAGGAGCACGATTTTTTACAAAAATCGTCAAAACCTTATGCAGACTTTGGAAAAACCTCATTTTATGGTGAAAAACGGTAAAAAAATCTGCAGAAAAATTGTTCACAAAGACAGACAAGAAGATGTTGAGCCATCACAAAAAACACTTGTGCAGCAAGAAATCCCTTCAGCCGACATGGAAGAACAGAGGGTAACAGAGAACCCTTAGTCACAGACCTCGACAGAAAAAAAAACAAATTGCAGCGCAGGAAAAAAGGGATTTCCAATAGGAGGTGCATTTTTTTCCTCAAAAAAGAAAAAACATTATTCTCTAGATGGGTGGCTTGACCTACTCAAAAGAAAAGAATTGCACAATCTCTAGAAGAAACAAACGCAATCTCCACCAAAAAACCCTTTGAAAAAACACGCCATTATTTTTATAGAGAAAATCTCACAGTTTTTATTTTAAAAAATCGATCAAAAAACTTCAAAAAGAATTCTCACGATTTTCTTTAAAAAAGCTACAAATTTTATTATTAAAAAAAATTGCCAAACAATTGCTTTGCTTTGATAACATGAAATGATAATTGATAAATTACGAAGGAGAGAAATACTCCTTCAATAAGCGATTACAGAAGATCTTTCCATAATGGAAGCAATCAAGAACTAAAGACATAAAAAGAAGTTACTAAAAACTAAGTAAACAACTTATATGACCATTATAAGCTAAATATAACAACATTACTTTACTATATATATACCGTGCCCAAATGTACCATGGCCAAGAAAAAAAATTGTCATATCAGGATAATTGTATCACTTACCCATACCTCAGCCACGTTCCAAAACCAACTACTTAGTTATTTTAATATTGAAAAATAAACTTACTTTTCTAATGCTACAAATATGCAATATTTATGATTTTTATATGTTTTATTGTATAGAAAAACACAAAACAAGCCAACCCTCAAAACATATTTTGCCATATCTGGATACTGAAACCCCATACCAATCCAATAGCCTAGCCAATAGATCTTCTGCTGTTGTTTTTTTTATAGTATTTGCAAATAGTGTGACAACTCTCTATTGCATTTTCTATTCACCGTTGGTGGTATACAGAGCAAATCATTTAAATCACCTATAACAAAACCCATCAGGCATTGAATGAAGGGCAATTAGTGTTCATGAAAAAGAGATACATCAAGGTAGAACAATGTCAATCAAGGACACGTATGATAGTTAGAAAAGAAAGACTTGATGAAAACTCTTCGATACAAAAGAGTTTTTGACAAATTGGGGGTGATCAATATCCATTACAATGTAGATAGAGCATAGGGATCACTATTGGTTCAACAAAAGAACTGAATATGGCTACACTATCTTGAGTTGTTAACATGTAGATAATGCAATGCAGCTATGTCACACTCATTTTATCTTGTGTTTTAGAATTGGGTAGATTGATTTTGAGGCCCTATACTTCATATTGTTGTCTTTCTTGTCAGAAATGAGATCATGCTATTTTACGTGTGATTTTAAAATTCTTTGTTGAAAATTGTCTTGCTTTTATGCTCCTACTTATCACACTCAAATGGATCGTATACCTTTGGAGTCATTGAAAGGGGACAACCATCTCTGTAGACTCCTATACAATTGTCATTCTTCATTCTTGATTGATTTCCATTAATTTGGAGAGTAACAATGGTTTCTTAATTAACTGATTGTTAGCAACATTCATGATCTAATTTGGTGATCCGTATAAAGGATCAAAAGATTTCAAAGGAAAAAAATGAAGAAAATTGGAGGTTTCCATACCAGAGTGTAAAACATCCAGTTCCAGTATGTGGCAATTTTGAAAGAACTGCAACAAATGAAAAAAGACAGTTTCATGCTGGAGTGACAGCTTTGTCACTGCACAAAGCGATGATTTCCCCACATGTCCAAAAACAGTCTGTAAGAAATGCTTTGAATTTCCTTCGCTTCTGACTAGCAGGGACATCACCTTACTATTTGCCACTTCCTTTGAGGTTTCTACACAAGTAGCTAGATCGCCTGCAGTTCTAACATTTCAGGTGAATGGAGTGAAATCAACAGAGAAACAAAGGGCCACAAATTCATAATCGCAGAACCCAATTCCAGACTTATTCAAAGTGCAGGCTAGAAATGATATATATCAGGTCATTGACAAATTCTCTTTAGGTAAAGGTATTTCTTTGTATGCTGTCAATCTCTTAATTATAAGGAGGTTGTGACCAAAGTAGACAAAGCTCGTCAGGGAAAACTTTAGTAGTGAATATTCGCCAATTGGTGAATATTTTGTATCCGTGATTTCAAAATTGGCGAATAAGTGGGGACTGAACAGGGAGGTCAGATCGCCCTGACTTTATAAATTTTTGGTCAAATTGCAATTAAATTCGCCATCATTTTTATTAATTAATTTCATCAATTTAAAGATTTTGCCAATAGAATCTACGTTTTCCAAACAGTTTATTTTATATTTTCACCAGCAATTTCAGAAGTGTCTTAATTGACAGCCATATTTGCCAATATGTGGTCGACATTTAAGGTTAGGGCACTGGTTAAGTATATGGATTCGACATATGTCTCTATTCCAGAGACTTTCCGCGGAGCTGTGTCCTTTGGAGCTTTGGCCTGAAATAGAATTTATGTCGTTGATCTAGGATCATCCAACGGTTACAAAAAATAGGGTTAGTTTATATCAGCCGATAGAAAATTAACTCACAATTCCTTAATAAAAAAATACAAAGAAATTTAGGGGGAAATTGCGCCAATAAAATTGGAGGAAATTTAACCTTCGAGTCTCATAATTGATTAGGCTCCATATAACAACAATGGTGAAATGATGGTTGCTAGGTATGTGTGCCTGTGGTCGCAATTTTCTTCAATAATGAAAGATTCGCCAAAATTCACCAATAGAAATTACTATTTTTTTCTTTGAAATTAAAAAAATTCGTCAACCAAATTAATATTTTCCCCCAAAATATTGAAAGATTCGCCAAGATTTTACATCTTACCTAGGGGGGTGTCTTAAAGTTATCCCTAAAGCCGGTATCCCATTTTATGATTTTAATGTTTTGCCACGTGTAGATTGTAATTGTGATTCTCAGCTTATATACTTTCAAACTTTTGAAGTCTAGCATTTCATTAATATAAATATTTTTATAATTAAAAAATCATATTATTAAAAATTTGTCATTATGATGAATTTGAATGATGACTAATGACATTTATTAGGAGCAATGGCCTGCACAGGGGAAACCCTAATTGTGCCTTATGTAGAGTGTTGCGACCACTGCATGAGGTTTTAGGGTGAGGATTCTATCCACTGGATGCCTAGGTGTTGTGGGTGGCTTCTAGGGCACGTGAATCTTGTTCACAGAGGCCATATTCTGCAAGTTTGAGACTTTTTTGCTGCTCTTTGTTTGTGGTGGGTGGCTGTTTGGACACTCCTTCCGCTCTCTGCCTTCTAGGTGTGTTTTTGGACTAGAATTGGTGGTGTTTAGGCCCCAATTCGTGGGTGTGGATTTTCTTTGCTCTTCGGTCTAGTTTTGGCATGGAGCAAGATGCTTCTTTGGGCGTGGTGATTTTTGGGGCTATGGATACCTCTGATCCTTCATCCTCTTTGCAGCAAATGTCACAGAGCATATGAAAAAAATTTCAACTGGTGAAGGGTCTCAATCCTCAAAGGGTTTATCCAAAAGAAAGAAAGTGAACGGTTGTTTAGACAGGTACCAAGATCGTCTCATTTTAGTGATTGAACCGAAGATGGTGCCGGAGGATGTTTCATATTGAAGCATTCATGCTCTTATTTGTAAATTTATAGGACTTTGTCTTTCTTTGCCGGTCCTAGAGTCTTGGGCACAACGAGTTTGGAACCCTAAGAGGGATATAGAGATATTGTTGGCTGCTAACAATTTCAATCTGATTGTTTTTTCCTACATGGTGGACAGACATAAAGCTTTTGAAGGTGGCACATATTTCTTTAATCAAGTACAACTCTTCATCAAACCCTGGCACGTAGGCTTCAACTTTGCAAAGGAGCTTCCCTCAAGGGTCCATGTCTAGGTTCATCTTCCAAGGCTTTTGCTTGAGTTATGGAGGAGTGACATTCTTCACTCGATTTTTTTTTTGCTTAACAAACCTGTTGGTTCTACTACATAGACTCACAACATAATGATAATCTCTTATGCTCGAATTTGTATTGAAGTTGATTGAAATAAACCGTTACCAAATTCTCTAAAAATACATCTTGGATCGTCTTCCTAGATCCAACAGCTTGACTATGAGAAACTGCTATTCAAATGTAGAATCTATCATGGGCATGGGCATTCTCAAAGAAAGTGCCCTCAATCTAAGTCGACATCTATAGCAGCTAATGCCCCTTCCAATCCTACCCTAAGGTAGATAAGGGGAAGGCTCATTTGTTTAAAGGGACTACTCATAAGGAGAATGTCATTCTTGTTAAACCTCACAATAAGGAGAGACGAAAAGACTCAAAAGAGACCTCTGATGGGTTGACGGCATGATGGGATTTTTAACAAGTTTAATGTTTTAGATGACTTAGTTTAGGAAGAGGGAATTCAATTGAATTATCGATTTTAGATGACTTAGTCTAGGAACAGGGAAGGAACGATTCAGCAGCAGCAGCAGCTCACATTCCCTCTTGAAAAAATTGCTCACGGGGTAGCAGCAGCAGCTCCACAAAATCAACCCAAAAATTGCCTTCGAATTGAAGAATTATGTGCATTCAAGGGGCCTGCGAACAACTCTTTATAGAAAAGAATGGGCAGGAAACCCTCCAAAATAATTTAGAAACTTTAAAAATAGCAATTTTTAGATGTTTACGCTAATGAGAAAACTGCCATTTTCTCCGTCCAAATAAAATGGCGAACTTTATCGATTTTTTTAGAAATATTTGAAATTCGGGAAAAACCGAACTTCATCGTTAATATTTGTCGAATGTTGTGACTTAGGTTGTCGGTATGACTTCTTTTTGGGTCTCTCTGATGAAAATTCATGTATCGATAAGACAACTTGGTGTCTCTCTAATGGAGGTGATGTGAAAATGTTGTGTTTTCTGCATCGGGGTGACTTGCAGTAGTCAGCAAGAGTTCTATTTGGCTCTCTCCGATAGAACGGATGAAAGCCATCAAAGAGAGATCTTCCTTGTCTCTCCGATGGGCTTTCAAAAGGATGCAAAATCTACTTCCTTGGTCGGGGAGACGAGTGGCTATCAAGGGGACATTTCTTCATATCTCTCTAACATATTTCTTTCCATCTTGCTCTTATTGGGGTGACCTTTTTGGTCTCTCCGATATGTGCTTTTGGTCGAAAAAGTTGTGTTTTCAAACCCGACAAGTTTTTTTACCAGTGACCTCGATTTGATGTTTAACGACTATGAGGCAACCGAGGACTAAATATTTAATGCCAAATTACTTATTTGGCCTTGTACACACCACCCAACTGCTGCCCCATGCCTCTTTATGGTCTGCAAGTGTTTTTCTTCCGTCAGAAACATCTTTCTTGCTGCAAACTGCAAAGTGCTTTCTTGGGCTTCTTTCTATCACTTCCATGATTACATACACACAAAAATCAGATTTTGTTCTGATTTATCCTACTTGTCCTGCAACTTGACCCTGATTAGTTCAAGAGTTCGAACTCAATGTTGTATTCTGAGTTATGCCTGATCTCTTCAAAAGGCAGCCTTGTACATATTTTTGGTTCTCTTTTGTTCTCTTGCAGTAGCTATGCTCTGCATCTGTAAATTTGTCTTTGCCTTACATGAATAGCAATCTATGTTTTTACCTCTTCTCCCAGTCTGATACAATGTGCGAAAATTCTTGCCTTGTATTGATTGCCTCTTTTCCATATTTCAAGTTTGTATGCTTGTGTCATACTTTCTCATGAATGGTGTAGTGTGAATGTAACTTTTCTTGCAGCATTTCATTGATTCAGACCTGCATATGAGTCCTTGAGAGGTACATTAGAGGTGAGACTTGTGTGTGTTAGGGGTTCTTGTTGATGTTATGTGTAGTTACAGGCAAGGAGCAACCACAGTTCCATCTGGTGCATCACCCCATTTCCCTTTCATGCATTCTCCTTCTCCCTTTTCCCTCAAAATTTGTTAGTCTTAGGTGCTCCCTGATTGGAAGGAAGTCGGCCTTGTCCGAAGATTCAGCCTCACATGCACAAGTCCCACACTTGGGAGGCTGTTTCAAAGTTTGACAAGGTTGCTTGGGGGTCATACCCCCAGCATCGGTGCAAACTTTTGTGATAACAAGACCCTTGGAAGGTTGTACCTCATTGGTGGATTTCAAGTTGTTCCTCTATTTCTATGGTTGCCTCTAGTTTGGATTCAGGAGAAATCTGTTTGTTTACTAATGTTTATGCTCCAATTGATGGCTTGGGCGAATCGCAGCTTTGGAACCACATTAGATGTGTCTTCTCCCTAGGACCTTTTCTCCCTTGGATTATGGTTGGTGATTTCAATGCTATTTGTGAAATATGCCACCCGGATATTTAACCCCAAATTTCTCACAAAATAATTTTCAGAATTATGTAGATAAACTATGCAACAAATTTCAGAAAAACCAGCAAATACTCAGATTGAAACTTAGACAATTGTTATTGCATTATAATAACCAGCAATACAATAACATAATATAAATCCAATCCTAAACATAGTAATAATAGTCAAATCAAATAATCAAAGAACTTGAAATGCAATTGTGAATTCTGTCGTGAATCCACCACCGAAGTTGAATTGGGTTGTCGTCCAATCCACCAATATGCCTGAAGGTTTTTGTCCTCAAGTTTCTGAAAGAAAGTTTGAAGCTTCCTCAATTTCTCCAAGAGAAATCTCAAAATCAAATTGAATTCAAGCATGCTGAAATGAACCAAGCTTTCATCTTTTAATGCCCAACGTTGTGACTCTTCAGTTTCCCTTCCTTGTCACTTCATCTTTTACTCTTTTATTTTAAAAATGTCCTTTTTCCACTTAGGAGAATAAAAGACCCTTTTTAATAATAAAGTGACTTATTAATATGTGCCTTGATTTAATAGTCGCTTTATTAAATAACTATTGAATCTTTTAGCATTAAAATAAATAACCCATTGAACTCGAAACATGCGTGATAGCTTGTCGGAATGCTCTCGACAAGATGCTCTAAGTCCAATACTGAAATGGCCAAAAGACTGAACCCTGTTGACTTACTAAAAATAGTAAGTACCTGGAAACACTATCGAAACGACTTTGATTGGCCTGCAACTCGAAGTGCTTAGACCAAAACTCGTACTGATCTCTGTAAAGACCTGTTGGCACGCGAAACCATGGTAGAAAGGGCTAACGACGCATTAGAAAATAAAGAGACAGAAAAGGGGACATTACAGTCATCCCTCCAAGAGATTGCTTGTCCTCAAGCAATCAGCATCTGCATGTTGTGACCAAAATACCTAGATCTCATATCAACCTCAAGAAAACTGCTCCATCAATCCGCTGTGCTACTCTGATACAGGTAATATATCCAGATTTGTTAAGCAACTCATCAATACCCCACTGAAATAATGCATCAACCATGTCGATACCAGGATCCCACAATATCACGTTGTCACAACTATCTAGTATGAGGAGATATAAATATCTCAAGGAGCTATCAACACTAGGCAACTCTCCATCTATGAATGATCTCCCATGGAAATGCATACCACCCATCAAAGGCATACAATAAATCATAACTGCCCATCCTAAACTGTCGATGAAGGAATCAAACTACTCAAAAGTTGAAATCAACACCAAAGGTGCAGAAAGGCTAATGCTACAGTCATCAGTCCGAAATGCACCTGGGTACATAGGTGTCATGCGTAAGGAAAGGACTGAAAATTCATCCCCTATGATCAAACTATAACTCCCATCAATCCTCAACCAAAATCTATTCAATTGTTGAAGCATAGAGTCCATCCAACTCATATGTAAGTCAGAATTTGGAACCATGTATAAGCTGATCAAAGAATGAGCAGCAGTACTAACTCTTGAAATCGATCCACCACTCCAATCTTGTGACCAAAACTCATCAATAGAAACTGCACCTAGGTCCACAATCTTGTAATCATTCCCATCCTCATCACGGAAAGAAAAAAAGTCTTCCTCATTCAGCTCAAAAAGTGGATTATCAAATGTCCAATCAGCATCAACCTCAAACAAAGAATTGTCTACTAGCTGAATGTGATCCAAAATCTCGTTACATGATCTCTTGGGGTAGCTATCCAAGTCATAAATCTACTGAATGCTATCAAGTTCCTTAATCACTTCCTACAAAAACTCATGTCTTCCTTTGTCCTCTTGTTCTCTAGATTGATTAGTGGCAACAATCTGATTTTCCGCTTCATGAAGAGCAACTCGTGTATTATCCAATGCCTCCTGAGTGATCTAATTTTAGGATCTGTGACAATAGTTTGCTAAGTGAATTTGCATAAAGGTGAACAAATATTTAATGCCTTAAAATTAATTGAAAGGACATTAAATATTAAAATAATAGGAACAATAAAGAGAGAATTATAACACATAACAAGAGATAGAGAAGAGGGAACAAGATTGATTACGGAGTTTGTTCGAGTGGACTACATCTCCGAGTCTAGCTCAACTGAGTGACCAATCTATTAACAATGCTCCAAATGCAATACAATCTCTAAAAAGAGCCTCCTAGAAATTGCTTTACAATATTTTGTAGCCCATCCACAAAGTCGTGATACAAAATCCTTACTCAAATCACCTCACATAAAGGCTCTCAAAGCCACAAGACTGATTTACTAAGAGCGAGAAAAAAAGACTTTGCCTAAAGGCTCTACTATGGAAACAGAGCATTATTACCTAATAATTTTCTCATACCTTCTACAAGAATCCTTTTCATAAGAATTCTCTTACAAAGAAAGATAATGTTCTCACTAATTCTCCTCCCTTTACAAAGAAACTAGGTCTCTTTTTATACACAAAGTGTGCCCCCAAATTAGCTCATAACTAAATGATTTTTAGGATAATTTTTAATCCCACAAACTCATTCACAAATCCCCTCAAAATAATTAAAGACCCAAAAATAAACCTTTTATATCTCCTTACTTAAGAAGTTTGGCTTATTTTATTGTAGAGATTAGAACTATCCAACATATGGACTTCAATTAGTATTTTTCCCCTTTAATTCGGAAAAGCGGCAAAATGGATAGAAGGATATGCTTTAGAGAGGGAAGGTCAGCGGTTCAAATCTATCAGCCTCTATTTTTAGCTTAAGTGGGGTGCACAGACATCCTTTAAATAGTCATCATTTGAGCATCAAAGTTCCGCATGGCGCATTGGTAGTGGGAGTGCATGATGTAGTGAAGGTCATGGGTTCCAAACTCCAATCCTCCAGTTTAAATCCTTATCATCGGTGGCTGAAAAGGGCTTTAAATAAAGTGAGCGCATTATTTACTTCAAAGTGCATGCGTGGTGTGTTGGTGAGAGGGGAGATTAGTGTGGAGGTGGTTGTGGGTTCAAATCCTAATGACTAGCTTACCATGTGTGCCACGTGTCATCTGTCAATTAGTCCATACAATATAAGTGACAACTCACCATGCCACATCATTATATGCCACGTCAGCCTCTTGCAACTGATTTTGCCACGTGTCATTTTGTGACTAGTTCACATCATTGTATGGATGTTGACATCATCAAGTCTCCTTTTTCCTTTGCAACCTTCAAACTATGATAACTTTTGCGTATGAATTCCGTTTTCGACGAAACAAACACCGTCAAAAAGCTCTTGACGAGATCTTCAATTTGGAATCAAGTTTGACCAATTTTGGAATGATCAATTTTTTTGGCTTCCATGATTGGCCTTTGTACCTAGTTTGACCAAAACTTTGACTAACCATAACTTCTGCATATAGACTCCGATTTTGAAATTGAATGTAGTTCCAAAATCAGCATAACGAAAACTATAACTTGGGATCATTTGTTCTTGGATTTGAGATGGACAATTTTTATGGTTGACCAACTTTGACCACGTGTTGACCAAACTTGACTGTGTAGATCCTCCTAGATCAAACCTCCCCACAAAACAACTTTTGGACCTCCAAAAGGTTCTAGTGATATTCTCACCTCGTCAATTGACAAGAATCCCAAGTCTTAAGTTTTGATTGCAGAGTGGTATTATTATATGAGAGAAGGTTGTAAGCATTGAGGTCGGCTATCAGTCCTACCAAAATTCCTGTTGCAAATACCATCCAATTTAACATTATAAAAAAATATATTGGATTCCAATTCTGCTTCCACCATGCTATGCCTTGATACTATCCACTCTTCCCTCTTAGGGTCTTATACTTTGACAATATCAAGAAAGCATGCATTTCCATATTCGCCTGCTAGGGTCTTGCACTTCATAAATGCATGGTCAACATACTCATGACCATTCCTGCCCTTTAGGGGACTTACACTAGGACTTCAAAAGGGATGCAGTTTAAAAACGGAACTTGAAAAACCATAAAGCAAGAAGAAAAACTGAGAATGGTAAACCTATCTCTCAATGCTTCCAACGGTAGTAGTTCACGTTTGCATTCCAGTCTAGCCACTTCTTAGGCATCATTATGATGCTCCTTGCTTGCAAACTGCAAGAGCGATGGAAACTATGCCTCAGCTTGAAAACATTCCTTCACCTTTGTACTTCGGAATGGCTAATTAAAGGCTTCACCATAAAGCTCCATATGTGTTCGCCTAAGCACCAAGGTCATGACGAAAGACATTCAAGACATCGGTCATCAACTGACCAATTTGGGTTGAGTCTTCAAGAGGAGAACTTCAAGGCATCTCTTAGCCGTTCTCTGCAACTCTGAGTCACTATGTGGTATGACCAACTGGATCTATCCACTAAACTGCAACAAGTGCTTCTTCTTGAAGAAGTTTCGCACCAAAAGAAATTTGTAATAAGAAGTTACAAAGTATTCTTCTTTCTGGACTATAAGAGATATGGCTTCCAATAGCCTTACAAAATCTCTACCATAGGATTATACTACTTCATACAAATATTTGCAAACCACACTAGCTTAATATCAACAAACAATTTACCCTATTCTAAAAAAAAGGTAATACACCCAAAGCTGATAACACTAGTTAGAAGCAAAGTGTTCCCAGCTCTTACGGAGCTATTCAAAGGAACTTTCCTTCTCAGGTTGCTTAGTATTTTGTTGCGCTTCCTCTTGGACCGCCTCAGGGGTGGTGGCAACCACTGACATCGTCTATGTCTATACCTTTGGTATTGTGGTTTCAGGTACCACCTCTGCTCCTTCCTCAACTTTTTGCTGACTAGATTCTGCAACAAACCTAGATGAGCGACGGAGTTCTGGATGTAGCTTCCAACACTTTTCAATCCAGTGCCCACTTATCTGGCAGTGGGTGCAATAGTTCTAGATCTTCTCCTGCTTCTTCACCTCCTTCTTCGGGGAAGAGTCGGCTTCACTACCATCATCATCGTCAGGAGTGCTTACAGCTGAATTTCCATTCTTCAAGGCTTCGGAGGTCTCACTGGTTGCTCCAAATCCTAGACCTTGTTTTTGAGGCCTATGTTTTGCCTCTAAAGGCTGAATCATGCCTTGTTCATGGATTCCAAGGCCTTTGCCACTATAGCCCATCTTGGTCATCGACTTTGTGCCAATACCCTTGGTGTGCCTTTCAAAGCTTCCAATCACAAAGTTCTGCTCACTTTCCTCCTTTTGTTCTGATGCGGAAGATTCTTCTAACCAACCACTTTGGTTGCTAGAAACATGGAAAGTTTCAAGTACTCCATTTGTTGACCAAAAGCACATTGACTAGCATCCTCCTGGCTTGAGCCATAATTTGCCCATTTGCCATGATCGCATGCAAATCCAGGCTTAAGACTCTTGGTCAAGGACTGCACCTCAAATGATGCATCAAAACTACCAGGTGGAGTTAGTGGGGAGTAAGAGGAAGTTCCCTCTGAATGTGGGCAGGAAGCACACATGCCAGCACTTTCAGATTTAAGAGGACCCTTCTTGTTTTTCTCCTTCCACAACATCTCATATAAGTCTTGCTTCTCCTTGTTAGATTCTTCCAAAATTCTTTGAAGCTTTGCATTCTCTGATAGAAGGCGTTGATTAGCCTTTTCCAACTTCGAGAATCTCTTAGCCTCTTCCTAACAGTCTTGAAGGAGTAGTTCGATCTTCCCTTTGATGGAGTAGATGCTTGCCACCATAGATGGAGTCAGTACCACCTTGTAAGATCCTCTTTTTTCTGATGCCATTCCAGAAAGTACACCTGCAATCACTTCTTGCCAAACTTGCTCTAATACTACTTGATCTAATTTTAGGATCTATGACAATAGTTTGCTAAGTGAATTTGCATAAAGGTGAACAAATATTTAATGCCTTAAAAATAACTAAAAGGGCATTAAATATTAAAATAATAGGAACAATAAAGAGAGAGAATTATAACACATAACAAGAGATAGAGAAGAGGGAACAAGATTGATTACAGAGTTCGTTCGAGTGGACTACGTATCCGGGTCTAGCTCAACTGAGTGACCAATCTATTAGCAATGCTCCAAATGCAGTACAATCTCTAAAAAGAGCCTCCTGGAAACCGCTTTACAATATTTTGTAGCCCATCTGCAAAGTCATGATACAAAATCCTTACTCAACTCACCTCACATAAAGGCTCTCAAAGCCACAAGACTGATTTACAAAGAGCAAGAAAAAAAGACTTTGCCTAAAGGCTCTACTACAGAAACATAACATTATTACCTCATAGTTTTCTCATACCTTCTACAAGAATCCTTTTCACAAGAATTCTCTTGCAAAGAAAGATAATGTTCGCACTAATTCTCCTCCCTTCACAAAGAAACTAGGTCTCTTTTTATACACAAAGTGTGCCCAAGTTAGCTCATAACTAAATGATTTTTAGGATAATTTTTAATCCCACAAAATCATTCTCAAATCCCCTCAAAATAATTAAAGACCCAAAAAAAAACCTTTTATATCTCCACACTTAAGAAGTTTGACTTATTTTATTGTTAGAGATTAGAACTATCCAACATATGGGATTTAATTAGTATTTCTCCCCTTTAATTCGCCGTAGGAAAAGTGGTAGAATGGATAGAAGGATATGCTTTAGAGAGGGAAGGTCGGCGATTCAAATCTGTCGGCCTCTATTTTTAGCTTAAGTGGGGCGCACAGAGATTCTTTAAATAAAGAGTCGCTATTTGAGCATCAAAGTTCCGCACGGCGCATTGGTAGTGGGAGTGCATGATGTAGTGGAGGTCATGGGTTCCAAACTCCAAGCCTCCACTTTTAATCCTTATCATTGGTGGTTGAAAAGGGCTTTAAATAAAGTGAGCACATAATTTACTTCAAAGTGCATGCGTGGTGTGTTGGTGAGAGGGGAGATTAGTGTGGAGGTGATTGTGGGTTCGAATCCTAATGACTAGCTTACCATGTGTGCCACGTGTCATCTGTCAATTAGTCCATACAATTAAAGTGACAACTCACTATGCCACATCATTATATGCCATGTTAGCCTCTTGCAACTAATTTTGCCACGTGTCATTTTGTGACTAGTCCACATCATTGTACGGATGTTGACATCATCAAGTCTCCTTTTTCCTTTGCAACCTTTAAACTGTGATAACTTGCGTATGAACTCCGTTTTCGACAAAATGAACACTGTTGGAAAGCTCTTGACGAGATCTTCAATTTGGAATCAAGTTTGACCAATTTTGGAATGATCAATTTTTTTGGCTTCCCTGATTGGCCTTTGTACCTAGTTTAACCAAAACTTTGACTAACCATAACTTTTGCATATAGACTCCGGTTTTGAAACTAAATGTACTTCCGAAATCAACGTAACGAGAACTATAACTTGGGATCATTTGTTCTTGGATTTGAGATGGTCAAATTTTTATGGTTGACCAACTTTGACCATGTGTTGACCAAACTTGACTGTGTAGATCCTCCTGGGTCACTAAGCATCCTTAAGCTCCATGTTGGGCTTATTAACCTTATCCTCTTTTTTCCTTAATTGACCAGCATATATTTCAACAACCTTTAAAATATAATCCCTACCTAAAAGCAAACATAAATAATCTGATTTTATAGATTCAAAGGCTGCTTTGACCACCTGATAATCAGCAACAAGAGAATTACCTTCCATTCCCCTTTTCTTCTTTTCCATTTGAGCCTTCCTGTTTAGATCCTCAATAAACCTGTGAGTGTCATCATAACATACTAGAGCTGCAACAACCATTTCTTATGTAACTCTCAGTTGATTTTTCAAAGCATGCTTCTGATCATTGTCATATTAATATGCATTTTCTAATTGGATATCCAAATCACTATCATCCTGAATTGCCATCTTTAATTGGTTCCCTAAATTACTATCATGTATAAGTGAGTTGCTGCTATAAGAATCACATGATTCATCATATGCCTCAAACTCCCTGTTTGATTAACTTGTATGCAAAGACAAGGTTGCTGCTACGTCATCATTCTCAAACAAATTCTCATGATGTCAAGTTTCATAAACTTCTTTCGAGACATCTTGAGATCCCAATGCGTTCTCACATTGAGGAAGACTACCCCCAACAAAGTGTGTGTCAACTCTAACCTCCAAGTCATCAATGTAGAGATTTGTGTTATTTTGTAGGGGCAAAGCTGTGAGATTTTTTAGCTTCTTCATTGCTGGTCTGAATTTCTTTGGCTGCCTTATCTTCATTATAATTCCCACAAACATGATTAGGTGTCCAAGTTTGTTGGCATGTAAAACAAATATGCTCTCTTCTCATTTGGTTCTTGCTCATTTTTGGAGATCCTGCAACCTGTAAGCCCAGTGATCTTAGTTCATTTTCAGTCATGTGCTCCATGAACCTTTCAATTTTATGCTCAATTAATCTTTTGGATAATTCATATGCATCAGGTGATACAAAATGTTCCTTTCTCCAAATGGCCAACAAATTTGGTTGCAACCGTTTACATATATCATCATCTTCGTCATGGATTAAAAGGACATCACAATGTACATGCAAGCCCTCACATTATCTGAATGATGCTTCCTGATTTCAGCCAAGAAGCATTGAAACATGTGGAGAATCAAATCATTACATTCAAGGTCAATCATAATGGAAAATGATCTGACCTTTGTCATAGTTTCTAAGATCTTAACCCTCTTAACAAAGGCAAGGCCTTTGTCATCATGTGGCCCCTAAAAGCTTTTCACAATTAGCTGCAAAACTTTCCTCAACACATCATCATTATAGGCTGCTATAGGTGCGGTTATCCGTGTGATCTCACTGAGACATGAAGCCACTACAAGTCTAACATCTCTATGTGTATGCTCCATAAACCTATGTTGGACTAAGGCAACTATTGAGGGCTGCAAGCCCCAATTAAGAAGTCTCCAATCTGCCTTGCCTACTTTGGACAAACATGTTTCCAGTTCTTCCAACTTGGGAAGAAGAGCATCCAGAAACTTCAGGGATTCCAATTGTAAACCAATTATATAGAACCCATTCCCGATTTCTTTTTCTTTTTGCAGGTCTCTTAGCTGTTCACTAATAAAGGTAATAGGTATCATTAAAATCCTTTGAGAAAATATTACTTTTCAGATTTTCCAGTTCTCATTTTCATTTTCTGAGATAATCTTCGTGGATTTCATAAAATCTGATCCACACCTCCACTAAAAGATGCTGCCACTGTTTGACTGAATTTTGTCTTTGCCACTTACACTAAACTGAACCTATGTACTGCTGTTAGGTTCTAGCTGCAGGTTTAAATGTACAACCCCTGTAATTGCTACTTCTAGATTCCAACCAATCCTCTGCAAATCCTTGTAAAGTCTGACTTGTCTCATGACGACCACTATAAGAGCCCCCGCTGAAATTCCTCCCGAATCTTACAGTTTGATTAGAGAGATTTTGTCAAACAGTTTGCCTCATGATGCTGCTCTATAGTTTTCACAATTCAAACTAGCATCCATTCCCAATATATGGAATTTTTTTCCCACGAGTTGACTACTTTGGGTCTATTAATTGTTAATATTGATCCCAATCCTGTAATTTGCTGAGTGCTTCGTTCTGATGTTTTTTTTTTTTGCAAGTATCAACTGAAAGTGCTAACATGCTCAGCCAATAGTATTTTTTTCAGAAGGCAGTAATACCACCATGCACAACAAGATCAGCAACTATACCTACATGCCCAGCAAACCGTAATTTAGGAAAGAGACTCCAACATGAGCATAATCAACATGAATGCCTCTGTTAGTATGTTGAATATGTAGCAAAGAGCAACAGTTTTACAGCAAATCTGCATCCACCCTATACTTCTGTCCACAAAGCCTATAGTGTTCCAGTATGTTTTCAAGGGAATTTTTATCTGCCAACAATTGGATGAAGACTTAATCCAGGCAATAACCTTCCTGTAGTTCTTGTTTACGGGATTGAAAAGTTTGGCTCTAAATCACTGTAAGATCCTCTAAGCAATCTTTGCCCAAATGTTACTTTATTCTTTGTAGTTCTATCAAACAATTGTGTTGCATACCAGAATATAGAGGTTTCTGATTTGAAACTTTTCTTGATGAGTTTTTGGTCAAACAACATATCCCTTACCTGTATGCATTTAACAATTGCCAGAATATACGTTAGTGTTCTTCAAATTGCATATCAACTCCAACCTTCCTTCCTATGCAGGGAACTTTCTTCAATAAGTTTCAGCCTATCACTGTTATTTCAAATATCAGGAATGTTTATACAGCAGCAACTCCGAATCGGGATTGCAAGCATTTCACCAGCACCAATGAATATGCAGATAGCTTCAAGTAGTCGCAAATGATATGCACTGCTACTCAACCAGAAATTCCAATGTCCATTTTCAATAGAAACAGAGATCAGGAATGATACAGCATATGGCATGCACCTTCAGAAATCTCGAGTCACCAACAGAACCCAATGAAAACAAGCTGGCATTTATGTTGCAAACAGACACAGACCATGAAGGCTTGCAAATAATAAGGAATGGTTCAGAATCAAACAGGTTCAGGAACAATCTAAATAAATATTGATATGCCTGGAACTGTGTTACTGCCCAGGTTGCTTCACAGCAATAATCCAGAGCGGAATTCTCAAACCACAATCTCCTAGACAAATCTGCACTCGGATATAATGTACGCTGATTCCTGTTTGAAGGCAATATGATCCTTGCGTTGGGACGGAACCACAATAACCTGGGTCACGGAAATACTCACCCAAGTGGATAATACTCACCGAATTCTCAAAACTCACAAGCTACATGCCAGTTCACAAACCTTACGAGCTGGATATTGTAGTCAAAATATTGCTTACTATGTCTCCGTTTGGTCACAACTTCCAACTCTGCAATTTACTTAACCGACAGCCAGCATTTGAATGAACCACCAATTTCTTGAACTGCCACAGTTTTGACTTCTGCAAAGGATTCCGTCATTCACCAGTAACTCAATGTAACGCCAACAAAAAATACTCACAACTATAATCTTCAACAATATTAATATTTGGTACGGAGCACCTCCCGACGGTAGCAAAAATAATTTCAAATTTTAATCTCTAGAAGAGTCGTCCACTCAAATCCCTTTCCAATAAACTCCAATCTCAGTGGATAGTATAAAACAGGACCCACACAAACATCAGTTTGGCATTAATTAATTTTGATTACACACTATGCTATGGAAATAATATAAGCTCATACATGGAAATAATAAAAGTTGTGAATTCTAATGTTTGGGGTGACCACCGCAGATTATAAAATACTTGATTAATTGTCATTCACAAAAAAAAAACCCGTGTATAGCAATGAAATATTAATCCCCAAATAAAGTCTTCCCTCAAAAGTTTGGGACCCACAAACTTCTATTTAGAATTAAAATAAGTTTCTATGCATCGACACCTGCGATTTTCTTCCCTGTAACCTTTGGCACTGATAATAATGCTTCTCAAGGTCCCGATAAAATTTTTACTCAAAATTAAAGTCTGCATCAAATACTATTTTATTTTCCGTAAATCTCCACGATATAATATAGCCAAACCATTAAATATTTCCTTCCCAATGTTTGGCTAGTAAATTCTCGGGCTATAAATCTCTCCCGTGCCAAAATTATTTTCTTCTGCAAATTTGTCTATGCCCAGAATTCAAAAAATGATTTCTTCAATGTTAACCCTTCAGGCTGGCAGGATAAACTGCTATGATACCACTGAAATATCCCACCCGGATATTTAACCCCAAATTTCTCACAAAATAATTTTCAAAATTATGTAGATAAACTTATGCAACAAATTTCAGAATAACCAGTAGTAAAACCAGCAAATACTCAGTTTGAAACTCACATAATTGTTATTGCATTATAATAACCAGCAATACAATAACATAAAATAAATCCAATCCTAAAAGCAGTAGTAACAGTCAGATCGGATAATGAAAGAACCTGAAATGCAATTGTGAATTCCATCGCGAATCCGCCATCGAAGATGAACTGGGTTGTCGTCCAATCCACCAGTATCCCTAAAGGTTTACGTCATCAGGTTTCAGAAAGAAAGCTCAAACTTCCTCAATTTCTCCAAGAGAAATCTCAAAATCAAACTGAATCCAAGCATGCTGAAATGAACCAAGCTTTCATCTTTTAATGCCCAACATTGTGACTCTTCAGTTTCCCTTTCCCTTCCCTGTCTCTTCATCTTTTATTCTTTTACTTTAAAAATGTCTTTTTTCCACTTAGGAGAATAAAAGACCCTTTTTAATAATAAAGTGACTTATTAATATGTGCCTTGATTTAATAGTCACTTTATTAAATAACTATTGAATCTTTTGGCATTAAAATAAATAACTCATTGAACTCGGAACAACATGTGTGATAGCTTGCCGGAATGTTCTCAACAAGATGCTCTAAGTCCAATAATACTAAAATGGCCAAAAGACTGAACCCCGCTGACTTAGTAAAAATAGTAAGTACCTGGAAACCCTGTTGAAACGACTCCAATTGGCCTACAACTGGAAGTGCCTAGGCCAAAACTCGTACTGATCTCTGTAAAGACCTGGTTGGCCCGTGAAACCATGGCAGAAAGGGCTAACAACGCATCAGAAAATAAAGGGCTATAAAAGGGGACATTACAATTTGCAACTTGGGAGAAAAGAGAGGGGGTGCGGTTGGACTTGATCCTTCTGCGATCCTCCTTAATGGGGATATTGATTTTTTAAATGTTATAAATGTGAAGCCAAATAATGGCATCTTCACTTGGAACAACGAGAGATGGAATAAAAACTCATAGATCTTAGATTGGAGAGGTTTTGAACTTTTGATCACTAGCCAATCAAAATCTCAATGGTTTCTTCTAGAACTTTAAAGAACCCTTCTTTTAAGTTTCAACTTATGAGATTGTTGGATCTTTCTCTCAGGATTTGGTGACTGATTGGTGGTATGAAGAAAAGCCTTCTTCTGGTAGGTCTATGTGTTCTTTTGTCAAAAGATTACAAAATGTGAAATATAAGCTCAAGAGGTGGAATAAGCAATGCTTTGGAAACCTTCACTTCAACAAAAAGGCAACTCAAGCTCGGCTAGATTTTATCACTCACTTATCTGAGATCAAAAATTTACCTTGGACCTGAGTCAGGAGGAGGCTATGGCAATTAAGGATTTGGAGGAATGGGAACTTCGTCAAAAGATTTTCTAAAAGCAGAAGTCTAAAATTGATTGGCTATAGGACGTAGATAGGAATACTGCCTTTTTCATAATTCTGTTAAGGAAAGAAGAAATGGCAATCTCATTACCTCTCGTGTCTTTGGAAGGTGCTTAGCTTTCCTAAATGGGAGAAATCTTTTGGGAAGCTTATCAGTATTTCTCTGCCCTGTTTGCAGAAGACTCACCTCCTACTAGTGAAGATGAAATCTCTATACTGGATTGCATTCCCCCACTAGTTTCTAATGAGATGAATGAGGCTCTCATTCACCCCATCTCGCTACAAAAAGTGCAAGATGCTGTGTTTCACATGAAAATAGGTAAAGCCCAAGGCCCTGATGCACTTATGCTTTTCAATGCCCTATAACTAACTGTGATGTCTCCATAAAATTCAGACAAGCAGACATATATGAATACTTCTTGTAATACACAGGCAAAGCCGACTAAGAAGATTATATACACCTAGACATAGCAGCGATTATTACTAATATATATAGAGAGCAATAGTCTAATAACATGAGCAAGGCCAACTCCTATTAAGGAAATATTTATTATTAACAATAGGGCGGTGACATTAATGAAAGAAAGATTTAACTTAATTAGCAGCCAGCCTATACACCAAAGGGTGAAAACATGAAGGGAGGCATCTTTACAGAAATTGGAGATATAAATCTCAAATGAGTATTTGTGTTTGAGAAAATAGAGCAAAGATTTTATTCTAATATCAAAATCAACCTGGGCACTCAGATTGAGTCACAGATTTAAAAAATCAGGTAGCATGATTTAAAAGAGAAAATATTATCAGAGACGGCACCTACAAGTTGCACATTGCATGATCATAATGTCAGAATTCTGAAATAATTGTGATTGCATCAATTAATCATTCAATTCAATTTCAGTTTACCCTTCAAGCATTGTTCATCAATTAAGCAGTTTCAAGAGGAAGTTATCCACTAGCTGATCTAAGCCAAGATCGCATATTCATAAAAAAGCCCACCAGGAACAGCAATCCCAACATCGCATGAATATTAAGACTTGAAATCAGAAATAGCGATAAGTGTAGAGAATCACCTTTACAAGCATTTACATCAGACAAGCAATCATATCAGACTGACAGCAGTGACAGCTTTGCATATTTTATAAAGCAACATCAGATACAGCAATAACTATATATCATCCATTTTAAGTCATCACCATTGATAATCAATAAGGCCGATCAACAAGAGATCATTTGCATATACTTCAAGACAATATCAGAGATAGCATCTTGATCGATATATTTGTATCGAATTATCTAGCATAATACTAGTTTCATAAAGATAGGAAAGACATACTATCCTTAGCATATTCAGATCTATCTTATACTTCAATATATATTGCAATTACACACACACACATATATTGTAATTACATTCTATATATACACACACACATATACATATATATATACACATATACATATATATAGATATATATATATATATATATATACATACATACTTGTATACATGTGTGTGTGTATACATGTATGTATATATTGATGTGTCTAGATATGTAGGTATATATATGTGTGTGTGTGTGTGTGTGTGTGTCAAATCCGATACTTCGATCCGTTTCCACAAGTTAAGGTCTATATAATTGACATTGGTTGATCATAGAAATCACCATATGTATGTATGTAGTATACACACACACTGTCATGGCCCCCTGTTTGAAACTCTAAATTATGTCATCCCCACCCCTTTCACGTCATGGCCACCAAGTATTCCAATTTTGTAAAGTCTCTAGAAGAGACAGAATTGTAAACTGAGTCAAAAGATCATTACTAGAAGACAGTCAAATGAAGAGAGTTTGTGTAGAAGGAAAATGAACAATAATGAAACATGAGCAACATCCTGAATAAAGTAAAGTTCACTTCGTAAGTAATGATTTATAAAATCCAAATAAATAAGAACAGTCAATGCCACAAAGGAAGTCAACGAATGATAAAGAAGACAATTAAGCAAAAGACGACAGTGCTACTACTATAAAGGCAGCGAATAGGCTAAACAAATGTCAAAGACATCCACAATGCTGAGTACTGATTAATGACTACTCTTCAAAGACGCTCGGGCAAGAATAAAAAGGCATGCTGAATAATAAAGATTGGATCAATAGATAAATTGTCAACATCATATAGCCACATAGAAATAATATTCCACATAACCGATTAGGGGGTCGATCTCCTACGCTCAAGAAGAGGATACAAAGAGTGATTTGGCCAATTGTCGATTCATGCGACATCGTTTCAAAAAGGCGTTGACAAACCATAACCATATGGGAAAGATTTAATTTTAGACTACCACTATAGAAAGCTAAGTCCAATCAAGAGATGCCGTTAGAAGATTAAGGAGGAAAGAATCATTAGGGTTGAAATAGGGACAGCCGGTATTCAATTGCCTTGGTGAGACTAGGTATACCTTAAGTACTTGACTATGATTCGATAGAGAACCACAATGTAACGATTGGCCTTTGAAGATAGCTAGCTCGATATGTCATGCAGATCATTAATTCGACTAAGGCAAATACGTTAAGAGAGGAGTTCTGACTTTGACTAAGCTATCTTGACAAATATCAAGATCATTGACTAATGACTAGTCAATATTACTAATCAGTTAAACTTATGGATATCAACAATCCTACTAATCATATGGTTAGTTAACAAATCCTAGTAATATCGAACTGATAGAAGTCAGCAATTAGTCAAACTTGATCTCATCAAGAGATGCATTTAATTGATAGAGATGTCATCTAAGGAGACATGCCTCCTCAAACACAATCTTTCCCATCAGGCCAAACATATATATGATGGACAAACACCTCTAAAGGGAATTAGTGATCAGGGGAGAAAAACAAGCATTGATAAAAGGAAACTCTACATCATCATATTCGTATGACCAGCAATCTATAACAATACATTTTTAAATGCATTAATTCAGCGATATCTGGTATGAGTAACTTAATATGTATATTCAATATTATGAGTTGCCGTCTAAAGGGGTAGGTGGGTTTTCGGACTGATTTTCAGACCATGGACCACATTTTGACACTACGGACTATCATTGAGGAGGCTCGTTACCGCTCGGCAAAGGTTTACTGCTGCTTTGTGGACTTCCGCAAGGCGTTCGACTCTGTTCCTCAAGTGGCCCTTTTCTAGAGACTCAGAGACATTGGGATTTTTGAGACTCTCCTGACTGCTATTATGAGGCTTTACGAGTGTGTGGTGGGCAGGTTTAGGACTCCGCAGGGTTTCTCCGAGCCGATCCAGAGTACCATTGGGGTGAAGCAAGGCTGCCCTCTCTCGCCTACGCTTTTTGGCATTTACATTGATGAGCTCAAGGCTTTCCTATGGGATCTCTCGCTCCCCGACGATGGTTGCTATTTGCATCAGGTCCTGATCTCCATTCTTTTATTTATCGACGATGTGGTCCTCCTGGCCTCCTCGCCGGAGGGCTTACAGAGACTCCTTGATGGTTTGGCTTCCTTTTGAGATCTTCGGCAGCTGGTAGTGAACCTGGGCAAGACCGGGGTGATGGTCTTCAATTGTTTGAAGACCTTTCATCTTCACTTCTACTTTCAGGGCTCGGAGATCGAGATCTCATCCTCCTACACTTACCTTGGGGTTAAGTTCTCTGGACCTTGCTTCAGTTTGAAACCTGTTATGCAGCCCTGTGTCAACAAGGGGTTGGGCTCCTTGGCTCTGCTTGAGAGACAGTGCTTCAGACATCACTTTCAGGACATCAGGTCCAAGTTGTCCCTCCTTGATTCCTTAGTCAAGCCGACTGTGCTATACGGCTCTGTTGTGTGAGGGCCCTCTCTCCTTGAGTCGGATTGGACTTCTGTTGAGAGAGTTCAAATCCTCCTCCTTCGGTGCCTCATCAAATGTCATCGTTCTACTCCTCATAGTATTATCCATGCTGAGTTTGGTGCACATCCTTTTAGGCTTGCGGCTATTTTTTATCTTATCCAGTTCCTTCACCGTCTCCTGAGATTTGTTGATTCTGCTGACGGTGGGCAAAGATATCCTTACCTCGCTTACTGCTCTTCTTTTGCCTTTGCGAGCGTTGATCCCTCTGGTAGAGCCCGTTGTTGGTACGCCCAGGCTACTGCCTTGCTGGGTTCCGTGGGGATCTCGATTGATCATCTACCCCCCTTTCAGTTCTCCCTGGATGCTCACGCCCACCTCCTCCCCTCTCAACAAGAGCTTAATGGTCACATCAAACTCGACATCTACAGACAGTATATCACTACGACACCCTCTTGGAGGGCTTTGTCCCAAGATGGCCTTTTATGCTGAGCACTATATGGAGATTCTGGATGGGGTCATTGTGCGTCCCCCGTACTTGGTCCACCGCTGGAGTCATGCTCTTTGTATTTCTTTGGGGTCTTTTAGAGTTGGATCTCACTGGCTCCACATCTAGACAAATCACCACATTGATAGGGTTGACTGGACCTACCACCTTTGCACCTTGATGGAGACGGAGTCCGAGACACACTTCATTTTTCGATGTCCCATTTACTATGAGATCAGAGGGAGATTCCACTGCTTGTTCAGAGAGTGTAGATCCCTTTCCTCCTTCAGATACACCGATCAGCGGTGCCTTGCTCTTTATCTTCAAGAGACCACGTGGCTTTTGTTGGCATTAAGCAATGGTAACCGGTAAGCCTGCTACCGGTACAAGTATTGTCATTGATTGGCAAAAGAGGATCTAAAGAGATCTGTATGAAAAGAGGCTGGTTTGACAACCAGTGACACAAGGCAAAAAAGAAATGACTGTAAATCAAGAGCAACCGGTCACTACGAAAAGTCTCAGCAACCGGGTAATGTATCAGTCAAGGAAAGGAGGATTCACCGTCAACCGAGGACCAGAATACAACCGGTGTCAACAAGCACAAAGGAAGAAAAGGTGCAAACCGGTGTCAACAATACAACCAAGGATAATGTGCTATCGAAAAGCAAAGGAAGGAACAGTGACAGGTTAAAGCTCTTACCTGTTCACAACATAAGGATCTCAACCAATCAAGAAAAGACTTCGGTGTGATACGATAAATCGGGGAAGTCATAGTCAACTATCTGTTTCAACCAACTCTTTGACCGGGATTTACTGCACTAAATCTGGAAGACTTTGAGTTAACATGATGATCGGTTTGAGGCGCATTGGAAGATTTTAAAGTTGAAATCTATGGCTTTAAAACAAGGAGTTATCTCTTGTGAAGGAAAGGTGCTTGACATGCATCTATTGTTTTCTTCATAAAGCAGATAAAGCAAGAGCATGCATCGGATGTTTCCTCAGTGAACTGTGAACTGGTACTCCACTGAGTGATGTATCTGAAAGGGATCTATAATTAGGTCATAGATGAGAGGCGCAATTAGGGCAAGAAGTCTATATATTCTTTTGCCTGTTGAGAATAGAGGTTGCCTTCATTCTGTCGAAGAAAGAGTGAACCTGTATGCTTAGAGAAGCTTGGGTAAATAGAAAAGGGAAGGAGAAAGAAAAGAGTGTGCAAAGAAGCGCAACAGTAAAGGAGAACACACCTGCGACGACCGGTGATGCTTCTCAGTCGAGCACAAACAAAGACCTTATCAGGCTATGCAAAGCCACTTGTAAAAGGTCAATCTTTCTATTGTTTTCTAACAACTACAATAGTTAAATCTCAGTATTTGGGTGGACTCTAACAGGTCCCTTGTATCAAATTCTTTAACCGGGTGACATCTGTCAAGGTGTTCTAAGTCCTCTAACCAGGCAGGCACTAATCGGCCTTATTGTAACAAATCCCTTAACCTGGTCGCATCTAATAGTGCGTTATAATCCTTTAACTGGGAAGGCTCCTAACAGGGCGTACTCCAGAAGAGTACAAAATTTGTGAGGTCTCCTCACACCGTGGTTTTCACCCTAATTGAGTTTCCATGTGATAAATCTGGTGTCACTGTGTGATTGTCTGCTTGATGTTATTTTATGCTTGAATCTGTTTGGCTTACAGTTATAAGTATACTTCACCAAATTTAAAGAGAAAAGTTTTAGAGGTGCTGATTCACCCCTTCCCTCTCAGCACCAGTTGGGACTGTCAGCTTCGTGATTCCACTCTCCAACTTCTGTTCCCGTCCAGCCACAGCTCTGATCAACTTATCACATCATTTTTCACTTCGGCGTCTCTAGCCCATGGCACGAAGTGCCCTCTCGGTCCTCCTTCCTCTGGACACACCAAGTTTGTGAGACCTCATAGAGATCACACTCGGCAACAGCACTCCACCTCCAAAGCTATTCAGAGACGGTCTGGGGCTCCTTCTCGTCTCGGACTGTATCCTTCGGTGCTTGATTACTTCTCGCCCGAAAAGGGCCTCTAGACGCTCTTCCCGGCTCTTCTGCTTTTTGCTTTCTTGTTGTTGTTCTTTCCCCAGACACCATTTGGTGCTCCTATTGTTGGCAATTTGCTTTGTATGCTTTCAATCCCTTAGACCCTTTTGGTGGTCTCTTGTTGGACGTTAATAATTTATCTTATCTTATCTTATATCTTATCTGCTTAATAGTGAGACATGTACGTACACTTTAACTGAAAATGACTGTTCATATAGTGACAAGCTTTGGAGGTTGAATAAATCCTTGTTTATAATTATAATACAATGAATACATTGGTGATTCCTTACGTATAATTTATTTGATATATGGGCATATTGAATAATTGGATTGATAAAATACTATATGTGTTTCCATCTCTGACTATCATGATCAGCCATGATGGGGGAAGTGAAGATTCAAGCACACCATGAGGCCACTTTCTAAGCACACCACTCCATGCGGTGACTAAGGAGTCCCATGGAGCCAAAGGGGATCAAGGTGGACTGCCTTTGGGATTAGGAAGGGTAGACTTTTGGGGCACCCATGTTGTGAAAAACCCTCACAATCCTGATCATGGGGAATAGACCTTCAATCAGGGGAGACAAGCTAAGGGTGACTAGGAGGGAAACAGCGATAGGACCCCACACTAGGTAGCCCACCTCATATGCATGGCAAGGGCCACATGAGGCCAAGGGGGAACAATGTATCCGTTCTTGGACCTAGGGTAGGAGGTTTCTAGGACACCTCATTGAACCCTCTCACCTTATCATCTCTATGGTTGATCCAATTTACATTTCTCATATATGTTTATTTATAATTAAAAGAAATCTAACTATGACATTATGATTATAAATGAATACTAACAAAATTGCAGGGTTTCAAATTATGGATCACACAATTGAAGGAAACCCTACACACACACACACACACACACACACACACACACACATACACATATATATATCAGATCCAATATTTTGATCAGTTTCCACAACTCAAGGTTTATATATTTGACATTGGTTGATCATAGAAATCACCATCAATATACAAGTATTGTTGTACAATCCAATCCTTGAATACTATCTAGATAATTGACATTGCATTCGCTACTCTCCAAAAATGTTTCTGAGTATAAGTTTGATAGAAAGAAGTCTCTTGCAATTGAAATCTAAGAATTTAGTACCAAACCCTAAAGAATCTTATAATGGGGCATTCAATAGTATCAGAGCTAATGAACTTGCTAGCCTATGGGGATAGGTTTTAGATTAATAGAAGATAAGGACAATTCAAGGGTTGGTGTCAAACTTGAAACAAACTCAATGATAAAATGAATCAATTCATGGAAGAACATAGAAACAATCAAGAGAGATTGGCTCAATTGTTGGACATGCTGACACAAGTAAACAATAATAACCACCGTGATGGCAACAAAGGAGGCAATGTAGGAAATAGCGAGCAATCCATCGACAATCAAACTCCAAATAGAAGTATGCCTACAACAAGTTTGAGGCCAATAATACATACATTCCCACCTAAAGTAGAACATCAATAAGGCAATGAACCCACATTGGTTGATATACAAGATAAGTTTCAACAAATTGGATAGATGGAGGATTACAACATGATATGCCTCTAAGAAACTACATAGGTTTAAGAATGAAGTGCTTGCCTAAAGGACGTAGAAATCATCACCTCGACCCAAAGAGAAAAATTGGAAAGCATTGACACTTAAATGAATAAGAGATGAATGATTGTGATTCAAAAACTGCAACAAGAGTTTCGCACACCCACTCATCAAACCAAAAATCAAAATAAATGTCACAAGAGAGGCCTTGAAGGTTGTTACACCAAAGGGAGAAAGTGTAAAGAGTTTGACAGATGCAAATCATGAAGCCTTAGAAAAGGTTAAAGTGATAAATAATCATCAAGCATTACAAGAAGCAGAAAATCAGAATATAGTCACTAAGCATTTCATAGGAGAGGAATAGTTTTCAACACCTCTAAAGGGATAGAAGCAGTTGATTTTTCATGTGTTTCTTCTACCGCAAATAAATAGAGTACATGGATTCATGAGGATTATGAAATTGCCCTTAGTCCATCTCACAGATCATGCATTGAGGATGACATTGTAGGGATTGAATCTAAGGATTATAATTCAGACTATGTGGAGCTTCTTGGTGATGAGGATGCCGAACAAGGTTCTCCTTCACCTCCCAATGAGTACATCGCATCCATTCACAAGTCAATGTTTGTGGATGAGAAGAGTCACATTTCTAATGACAATGGATCAGAAGTTACATCATGGGTCCAATCTAATCACCTTGAGGAAGATAAACAAAGAAATGTGATATTGAAAGTTTTGGGGGATGAGATACCAAAAATAGTAAGCAAGGATAGATCAGCAGCTAGATGTCATGGGACCTAGATCAATATAAGCAAGAAAAGGTTAAGTTGAAAAATGTTCATAAAACCTTACAAACAGGAAATCAAGGTGTAGAAACAAGACATTTCAAAGAACAAGAGGGCAAAGGAGGAAATGATGAGCACTACGACTCAAACCGTTGTCTAGAAAAATCAGATAATAAAAATTGGGAAAAAGATAGGTTTGAAAACAAGGATAACATTCAGCTTGTTAATAATCGCTTGATTGAAGTGGAAGCAAATAGGACCTATAACAACCCACTCATTCAATTAAATAAAGAAATCCTTCATAAATGTTTACACGAGAATGAAGATGATCATAGAATTTGGAATTCAAGTGCACTCTCCATCAATAAAGAGTTGAGACATGATCGAAGCCTCAAGATAGGTTCTAGTGGTGTTAACATTAGCCACTTTCCAAACAATTTACAAGAGATCATAATTCTCAACACTACATTTCACCCTTTTGATCAGCTATCAAGTGTTGGAAAATTTAATTTAGTTGAAAGAAGTGACACTTCAACGATATCAAGGTCCATACCCCTCAAACAAAATAGTTATTATTGCTATTGTTGTCCCATAGTGATGACAATATTTAAACAAAATCAGGACTGAGTCTGGCAATTATATCTTCTGTATGGATGTAAATGACAAATATTCCTTAGGAATCTATGTGAGGCAAACACAATGTGAGTATGAAAGGAAGATTGATGAAATCAGAGTGGCGCAGCGTCAGCATGATGATTCATTTCTAAGATTAACTTTGAACCCTAGAATCATTTGGAATCCAATGGTTGTTTTTCGTAAGTTTGTGGTGATAAAGAATATGCAAGAATGTCTTTCAGGAAAATTCATACAATACTAGAGTGATCTTCCTATTGGTGAACTTCAAGAGGTCACTTTCGCTGGTATGAGTGAATGGCGCTACAAAACTTGGGATCATGGGAATTCTGTGAGGAATAAATTGAATGATATGGAATTGCCAAATGTTGTGATAGAGTCTAATAAACTTGGTGGTTCAATAGCATCAGCAGGAATGGTGGATGTATGTTGGAGAATTCCACAGACTTATTTGGGACCCTGGTATCAACTTGACAATTCAACATTGCTTGTGGGCAAGCAATTTCAAGGAGGGGAGACTGTGATGTCCCCATCAATTTAGACAAGAAGACATATATAAATACTTCTTGTAATACACAAGCAAAGCCAACTAAGAAGACAATTATTTACACCTCCTACACATAAAAGCAATTATTACTTATATATATATATATATATAGAGAGAGAGAGAGAGAGAGAGTCTAATAACATGGGCAAGGCCAACCCCTATTGAGGAAATATTTATTATTAATAAAGACAGCAATAGGACAGTGACATTATTAAAAGAAAGATTTAACTTAATTAGTAGCCAACCTATACACTAAAGGGTGTGAACATGAAGGAAAGCGTCTTTAGAGAAATTGGAGATATAAATCTCAAATGAGAGTTTGCGTTTGAGAAAACAGACCGAAGATTTTATTCTAATATCAAAATCGACCTGGGCACTCAGATTGAGTTGCAGATTTTAAAAATCAGGTCGCGTGATTTAAAAGAGAAAATATTATTAGAGGCAGGGCCTACAAGTTGCAGGTTGCATGACCATAATGTCAGAATTCTGAAATAGCAATTGCATCAATTAATCATTCAATTCAAGTTCAGTTTATCCTTCAAGCATCATTCATCAATTCTGCAGTTTCAAGCAAGGGCTATCCACTAGCTGATAGAAACCAAGATCACATATTCATAAAGAAGCCCATCAGGAACAGCGATCCCAACATCACATGAATATTAAGACTTGAAATCAGAAATAGCGATAAGTCTAGAAAATATCCATTACAAGCATTTACATCAGACAAGTGACCATGTCAGATTGTGAGATCTTATCAGACCGACAGCAGTAACATCTTTGTGTACTTTATAAAGCAACATCACAAACAGCAATAACTATAGATTGTCAATTTTAAGTCATTGCCACTGATAAACAATCAGACCAATCAACAAGAAATTATTTGCATATACTTCAAGAAGATATCAGAGATAGCATCTTGATCCATATATTTGTATCGATATATCTTGCATAATACTAGCTTCATAAAGATAGGAAAGTCCTAATATCCTTAGCACAGTAAGATCTATCTTATACTTCAGTATATATTGCAATTACATTCAATATATTAATATATCAGATCCGATACATTGATCAGTTTCCACAAGTTAAGGTTTATATAATTGACATTGGTTGATCATAGAAATCACCATCATTATACAAGTATTATTGGACAATCCAATCCTTGCATATTATCAAGATACTTGACATTGCATTTGCCACTCTCAAAATTCATTTTTGAGTATAAGTTTAATAGAAAGAAGTCTTTCGCAATTGAAATCTAAGAAATTAGTCCCAAACCCTAAAGAATCTTATAAGGGCACATTACACTAATGTCTAGTAGAGCGTTCAAAAACCAAGAGTGCGAAGTAGATATAGGAGAAAGAACACATACCCGATATGATATCCAAACAAAATATTGGAAACGGAAGCCATGAGCACCTGCGGAAAAGCTGGAAGCCATTCCCAATCAAAGCTTGTGCTAATATGTAAAGCTTCTTTTTCTATGTTGTCACTGCAATGATCACTACTTATACAATCTGCAAAAGTTTGCAAAAAGATTTTTATTCCATTGCTTGCCTCATCCATGTCAATTTTTTATAAATTCATATAAGATCAAGTGGAGGAAAGATTTAAATTGTATGACTTTAATACCTGAAATTTAGTTAAGCACTCCCAATGGTTTCTCTTCATAATAAAGGAATGTTAACGTTTTCACATATCAAAAGAGACATGTAATTTAGAAATAGTTTACTTTATTGACATGTCGGTGTAGTTCTCAAAATGATTACAGACAACAAGACTATTGATATGGAAAATGACTGATCATTCATGTCCTTTTACCTAAACATTCATTCTTGTTTACAACTAATGATCTCTTAGAAAAAAAATTCTGGACTGCCAACATTTCTAGCTGTAAATACAGTTTGCTTTATCTTCTGCCTTAACATCAAATAGCAATTTCTAAACATCATTCTAGGTCATTTCATGGTATTCTTACTCTGAGGCCTAAATTTATGATGCTAAGAAACTCTGCCTTTCCATGAGAGAAATGCAATCTCCAACTGTATTTTCATGTATGATGGTCACCTTTCAAGACCAACATATCACCCTTTTAGAAGAATGAAAAACACATAGAAACTGCAGCAGCCTCAAGAACAAAACGTTTCGAAGAAACGTCAGTAAATAATAATTCATAATTCCTAATTTCTTGAATAAGTTCATAGAAAGATGAGTTAAAAAGCTTAACTATTTTTCCATGTACTACATGCTCTGCGTCTAAGGAAGAGAGAAAATAAATAATGCTCAAAATCATCAATGGCACTGATCCAAGAGGTAGTAGATAAGTGGCAGTGCTCCCACTCAAGATCAAACGCAAAACCCCTAGAAATCATGTCTCCGCATTTATGTGACATAAAAAAATCAATGGCACTAAATTCCACCATCATGTCTAACAGGTAAGAAAAAAACCATTGGTATCTCAACTCTAAGTTAAATACTTGAATACACCCTTCACACATGAACTGCAGAGGGTAAAGATTTCCTTACTTTGCAATACCATGAATATAGTCAGTGTTATAATAGAAACAATGAAAAGAAAAACTTTCAAGCACTGTTATTAGGTGACCACAAAATCAATGAATTAAAATTATGTCTCTTAACCTCTGATACTTGTTGGAACAGTCACTGCTTGCTAGTCCATATATGTCTTTTTCAACAATGACTTCCAATCAAATTATTAGACAAATTATTTTCAGTACTTGTTCTAGAAAATGCTAGGCAAGTGTCAAACCAAGTCCTTGTGGTGACAGTTAAACATTAGAATTCCACAGTTACATCTGGTTAGATAGTCACCATCGAGGAAAAATCCAGCTGCTGAATTCTGCCCCTATCTGATCTGCTTAATGTCTTGATCTCGGGTTATTACAGTAAGCATAGTTTGTTTGTCTTATCTGGATTTTCTCTTCTTAGAGCTTCTTTGAGTGGTTTGTTTGATTAATTTTTAATAAAGTTTCAGCAGTTAAGTATTTGATATCTTTTGGACTATGGTAATCCCAAAAGAAGGTTGAAGGTGCTTGGTCCTGCTCCATTTGTCGGTTGTCAATTTTAGAAAGGTTTTATTCTACCTTTTGTCTACAAACAGAAATTGTTGAGATTTGGTGAAGGGAGTTATCATAATTTGTTGTATATTTTAATGTATTGCTGAAATTTCTATATCTCTACATACTTCTTCCAGAATCTTTCTCTTTCAGAAGCTTTTCTCTCTTAAAAGCTTCATTCTTCTAAAAGCTCCCTTATACATCCTTTGTAATTATCTACAACCAAAACCTACAAATAATATGTTTTCAGAAAAACAATGGCAAAGTAGGTGTTAGAGATGACAACAGTCCTCTCTATTTAATTCTCTTAATAATAAAAGTCTCGAAGATAAAATTAGAAAATTGTGAAAACCTAATGCAGTAGCCTTCTAATATATTCTTATTTTACAAGGAATACCTGTTGAGTTGCCTCCTTGATTGGTATCTTGAAGGCAATTGTGTTTTCTTTGACAAATATATGCGTGTATAACCTTATTTCGTGTATATGCATATATATACACAAAACCTTAGTGTATATTTATATGCATGCCTTGTTCAGTTTCTTTGTATGTACAGATATATACACATAACATCATTCTATCACTATGTATATATTTATATATACACCTTGTCCTGCATCTGCCTATATATATATATACTTTGTTCTGCATATTCACAAAGATATATATCAAAATTACCTACATAAATACATTGGCATCGATCTACTTTACCATGGATTCGATATACACCTGAAGAATGCAAAAGCCTTGAGATACCCATCTCTATATTTTTAAACTTACATTGATTTGCAATTGACATCTCAAATCTGTTGAATATTTCTCCGTAGATATCATCAATTCTTAACTTAAAACTAATCTGAATTAATAATAGCCATTTCCTAACTCCTCCGTTATATACACTTTGTTCTACATATTCACGAAGATATATATCGAAATTATCTATATAATACATTGGCATGGATCTACTCTAACATGGATTTGACATACGACTAAAGGAATGCAAAAGACTTGAGATACCCATTTCTATATTTTTGAACTTATATTAAAATGGAATTGCCATCTTAAATCTTTTGACTATTTCTCCGTAGATATCAATTCATGTTAAACTTAAAATTGATCTGTAATAATAACAGTCATTTCCTAACTCCTTCGTTACCACAGTACATAGAAACAATTGTCATGCAGTTATTTTTTTAAGGCTTTTGAACACTACTTTTTTGGAATAGGGTTTTTTCTAATAATTGTTAATTAAGTCTGCGTATCTATAAACGTGAGCTGACAGCATCTACAGACCCACACACCATAAAGTAAAAGTTGATGAGGGCTGAAAATTATATACGACACAAATAACTTTGAGCAAGCATATACACATGGGCAGAACAAGGCCACGACAAATATACACAAAGAACAAAGTTATCTGTAGAAAAAAAAAACTCGAAACAATTGTGTATATTTGCAGATATAACGAGCAAGATAATGTGTCATTAAATTCTCGCAACAACGATAGATGGGTATATATACATAACCTTAAACCGTCATATATAAATAAAGAAGCAGTACGAGTTTATGGATTTATATACATAACCTCAACTAGGTTATCTATGACTATATAATCTTGAAAAGGTATATATGCAGAATGACTCTATACGCATGCATATCAGAATCACAGGGTGAGTATCTAACCTGTTTCTTTTCTCTTTCCTTGTATTGGGTTAACTTTTTCATTCTCTACGACACGAACTACGCAGTTGGGTTTTTTCCTAGTTGAAAGGCAACCTGTAAACGAGGGTACCCACTTAACAAAAGCATGTGAATCTTTCTTCCAAACGACAGGAATGCGGAAAGTTTGGCCACCAAATCTCCCATTTGTACACACATTTGATCTACTTGCAAAATTGGGGATGATCACAGCCGAATGCATGTTGAAGATGGATTAATTTCCCCTTCGAGAAGAACGTTCATCAGACAGTTGCCTGATCAAGTTGGCATTGTTTTGGATAAGCATACAAGTTCAAAACAGGCCAATGCAAATCCGGAAGTCACTTTCCCACCAAAGCCTACAAAATATGTTTTGTCTGATATCCGTTGCACCGTCTAGATGCCATTTTTTTCTTTTGTCCTTGGGGCAAAGACGATGAGTCTTTCTCCCCAAATGTCTACGGAAACCGATCACAAGTTGTGTTGGTGCTAGACTCACGGACTCGCCTGGCTTATTGCAATGATTAGTAGGTATGTAAGTGTGTTTTTCTCGTTTTTGCCCTTTTCTTTTTCCTTTTTTTTTAATTTTTGCCCTTTTATTTTTTTTGTTTTTTTTTTGAGTCGGTAAAACAACTTGATTTTAGCAGTTATCGTTAAAGACATGTGAAGGAGCTCTTTTATTTTTGAAGTGTAAAGATAGATAGAAATAAATAAAAACAAGTGTTAGTACTTGTCTTTTTAGTCCCTGTCCTAAAGTATGCAGGTTACTAATATTTTTGATCGAGCTCTTGTCTATTTACTCGTACAATTTGAAAATATTTCTTTTAATTTGTCATATATATATTTAGTGAGTGTAATGTCTACATTTTGTAAACAAGATTTTGGATTATTTTTTGCTATTTTCTAATTGACTTTTTGTATGTTTTTGAGGTGGTTTTATTTAAAGTTATCAAATTTCTAAAATTCATTAAAATAATGCTCAAAAGAGTATCACGGAAAAAAAAGTCGACCTGTCTTTTTTTTTTCTTTCTCCCACAAATTAATTTGAAAACTTGAGCATCGTGATTTTATTTATTTTAATTATGAGAAATTAAGGAAGTGTCGACGTGTCTTATGTTTGTAATACATGTACAACTATAAGTATAAGACAATGTTAGAGTAGTCTTATGTTAGCTAATAATTAAATCATTTAATTATTAGTTTATCATACTCTAGGCTTAAGTTTCACTTAGGCGCTTTATAATTCTTTAGGGTTTTAGCCTTTAGGGTTTCGTGTTTCCTTTTATAAGGATTCACTTCTTTCATTTCAATAAAGAGATTGTATTATTTTCATCATTGTTAATAGAAGATTATTTTCTTGCAACATGGTTTTGCAGTCTCTAGCCTTTTGGCCGCCATAGCTTCTGTCTTTTTGCTTCTTCTTTGTGACAGTCTTGCATGCAGGTGTTCTTGGGATGATTTGCGTTTGTCAAATCTAACATGGTATCAGAGCTCTCCTGTTGTTCGCTGTTCGAGTTTTATTGAAGCACAGAGGGTTTCAGAAGTTTTTTTTGTGGATCTGGGGGGGAGCCAAAATTTGGCTCACCTTGGGCAAAAATGGACACCACCATTGTGTCTGGAAGGCCCAAGAACCCCTAAATCCATATAAAACTTGTCCATTTTGGACACAGTGGCATCTGAGGCAAATTTTTTTTGCATACCAGGGCCGTACGGCCCTGGCACGCACTCCGAGGTGGGTTCAAACGGTGATTTTTTTAAAAAAAATATATATTTTGGGGCCGCCGCCCAGCGGCCACCCCCGCGCCGCCCAGCAGCAACCGCAGCCGCAGCCACCGCCCGAGCGGCCACCGCAGCCGCGGCCCCCGCCACTGCAGCAGCCACGGCCCCCGCCACCGCGCCACCCGCGGCCCGCCCCGCTGCCGCCCACCCCGGCTCCGCCACCGCTCCGCCGCCCTCCGCGGCCCCGCTCCGCTCTGCGGCTCCGGCCCCGCTCCTCTGCGGCCTCCGCCGGCTCCGCCGCCTCCCGGCTCCGCGGCCCCCGCTCCTCTGCGACTCCTCCCGGCTCCGCCGCCCTCAGCGGCCGGTCCTATGACCGACCAGGAGCTCCAGCTCCAGCCCCCTGCGTGCGCCATGCGCCCAGGGGCTTTGTAATTCCAGCCCCCGGGGCTTAAAAATATATTTTTTTTGTCCTTTTAGAGCTTTTTCTAGGGGTAGCTGGGTTTTTTGGCCGTATCTGGAGCATACGGGGGCCTTTTTATGACTTCTTTATATCGTCGGAAAGCTCTTTCCGAGCTCTTTTTGATGATGGAGGTTAGGGTTTTGGGTTCTTCCATTTCAATAGCATTTTTTGCTGTTGAAGTCTGATGTCTTTTTTTGCCTTCCGGGAGTCATATCTGGCTCATCCGGACTCCTTTTTCGGCAAACGAGATATCGTCGGAAAGCTGTTTCTGTGTACTATTCAGTGGCAGAGGTATTTCTTCCAGATTCTACTCCAGGTTTTCACTCCTCCGAGTTATGCAGTTTATGCCCTCTGGTGGTGTGCTTGGTTCTACAGGTCCGGGGATCTCTTCTTCTGGTTTCTTAGTGCACTCTTCTTTCTGACTTCTGAGCTTGCATGCTCTTTCTGATGCATCTTTGTTCTGTAAACGCACTGAGATAAAGTGCCCTCTTCTGCATTTCTGGGATTTTTTTCACCTGGTTCAGTTTTAGTATTCGCACTCAGTTATAAAGTGCCATGGGGGGATTCTGATGCATTTGCCACTATAGGCGCATCCACTCTTGTCAAGTGAGCATACCTTCCACGACATTAGCCCATGTAGACTGTGTCTATGACACCGCCCTTTATCCTGTTTGTGTGCTTCTGTTGCACTGTTGGTGTTCCTGGTTCTTCTTTTGCAGCTGTTTCTGGCATCGCATTTCAGTGTCCCTGTCACCTCTCCCAGTTCAGCATTATGGGGGGGTTCACCTGTTGGTTCTATTGCTTCCTGGTTCGATTGATCAGCTCTTCAGACACTTGTCTTCTCTACCTGGTCATGCACTTCAGTGGGGGTTCCAGCAGTATCTTCTGACAGAGTTTTCAGACATGCTTCAGAGGAGTTTCTTGCTCTCTTCTTGTTCCTTTCTCTGGGACATCTTTTGCTTTATGTTTGGGTACCTGATCAGGCCTAGTTGCCGGGACCCATCTTTCCTGCTTTCTGCAGTAGTTTAGCTTTTTTTGCTTCTCCCTAAGTTACACTTAAGGGGGGGTGTTAGAGTAGTCTTATGTTAGCTAATAATTAAATCATTTAATTATTAGTTTATCATACTCTAGGCTTAAGTTTCACTTAGGCGCTTTATAATTCTTTAGGGTTTTAGCCTTTAGGGTTTCGTGTTTCCTTTTATAAGGATTCACTTCTTTCATTTCAATAAGGAGATTGTATTATTTTCATCATTGTTAATAGAAGATTATTTTCTTGCAACATGGTTTTGCAGTCTCTGGCCTTTTGGCCGCCATAGCTTCTGTCTTTTTGCTTCTTCTTTGTGACAGTCTTGCATGCAGGTGTTCTTGGGATGATTTGCGTTTGTCAAATCTAACAGACAATACATCATTTTTTATGTAACATTTTATACGCTAGGTAATATGTGTGCTAGAGTTAATTTCGATGGGAATGTTTTAGGTTTTTTTCTGAATGAAATTTTTAATTTGTTTCGATGAGAATGTTTTAACTTGTATTGTTTGCATTCTTGTTTGAGCAAGGTTTAACAGAGAGTGGAGCAAGGGTTGGGCAAGAGTCGAGGGAGGGTTTTGAGGTATAGTGATTTTTTGTTTTGTTTTGTATAAAGTTTTGGATTTTCTTTCACGTTAGTTTTGTTGTTTGAAGTGTTCATTATCATTGGTTCACTATTAAAATGGTTTGCCCTTTGTGGTGTGGTTTAGCTCTTGTAAATTTTGTGGGTTTTTGTTATCGGTTAATTGGCATTGTAGTTTAAGCAAAGGCTAAAAAAGATTCAAGCAAAGGCTGAGCGAGGGCTTTGAGACATCGTCATTATTTTTGTTTTGTTTGATTTCTTCATTTAGCTATGGTGTTCCTTATTGTAGAAATTATTTATTTTTATTGCTTCATTATTAAAATTGGTTGTAATTTATTCTCAATTTAGTTGTTCATTTTCATTGCCTCACTATCATAATGGGCTATAGTGTGTTGTTGGTTTAGCTATGGTAAGTTGAATGTAGCCACCCATCTTAAAAATCTTTTTGTAATGGAAAGAATACTGTGAATTAGTTTTTTGTGACGATGGTGAAAACGGCACAGGTTTTACATCTTAATCTAATTGTAGGACTTTTTTTAGTTTGTTTTTAAATATTGTGGGTTTTTGTCACTTGTTGTATAATATCCTTGTTTGAGGTGGAATATAACTATACATGCTAAAAATGTTCTTCTAGTGGGAAGAAAATTGTTAATTAAGCTTCCTCACAATGGTAAAACCATGTGGGTTTTAGATGTTCGTTCTATTGCAAGGATGTATTGAATTTGTTTTATATTTTTGTGGCTTATTGTATTCTTTTAGTTTTGTTTTTTTTTAATTTTCATTGTGAAAATTAGGGAAAAAAATATCAGCATTTTTTTATTTTACTCAATTTCTTGGTTTAGCTCTATTACAATGTAGAAAACGATATATGGTTAGTGTTATCTATAGGAAATTGGAGAAAGACAAATATTTGTGCTTTGTAGGACATGGTTCTGACTTTCATGTTACACTTAAGTGAATTCTGCTATATAAAATGGCTAGAAAAAAATGGAAAATTATTTTCTGGCTTTGAACCTTGCAATTGAAGTTCTCTGTTCTAAAGATACAATTTTGTACCTTATTATTTTTTAAGTTTCTTTTTATGTCGTAAATCTTCCTTGTGTGGTTCTTAGAGATTTACTTAAGCCACAGAAAATTGCCCAAACTTATCCTTCTTTTAGTTCTAGCCTTAGAATGTAACTATACGTTTTCTTTCGAGGGTTGTCAGAATATAAGATTCATCCCTTTCACCCGACTATTTTTGCCTTTGTTAACCTTTGGAATATTTCACCCTCAATCTATATTATTTTTGAGTCAAGGATGGACTTATACCTTACCAATGACCTTAACTCAATCAGTCTTTCCTTCAAAGTTTGAGAAAGAGCACTGCTCATCTTCCATTTTTTAAAACTTGCACCTCTCAATACCATTTTTTGAAGTGTCAAACCTTGACATTGGGAAGTGTGAAATCTGACTGTATTACCTTTGTCGATGGTGTCTTCACTCTTCATCCTTTTCCGATGGACTTAATGACTTTTTTATGGAAAAATTAGTGGGGTCCACAACACCCATCATCAACTGATAAAAACCATTTGATGAATATTAGATCAAGGACCCACAAAGCTTTTTGGGCTGATTTGAGGAATAACCTCCTTCCTTTTAAAAAAGTTCTCCAGAAAGAAGACACATGCACGTTTCTTGAGTGGGACCCTCAACATCTATCATCAACTATCATTAACCATAGGATGAGCATACGATCCATGACCAAGATGTATTTCAAGCTAAGTTGAGAAAGGACCTCCTCCTTTTAGAAAGGATCTCCAAAAAGAGGACGTGTGTCTAGAATGGGGCACTAAACATTCATCACCAACTAACAATCACTGCAAGATGTAACATGAGATCTACGAACCACAATGCATTTTGGGCTGAATTTGGGAAAACACTTTCACCTTTGGGAATGTGCGATGAAATGACAACACATGGGATGTTTTATATTATTTTAAAATTTTTGATCTAAACTATTAGTGTCCTAATCATTTTGCATCTATATCCTTGTCCTTCTAAGATGGTTTTTATGGTAGTAGTTAGAGTTGCCATTTTCTGAAGACTATATTAGTAAGTTGAGTGATAATTACATGTTGGGTTGAGAGTAAATAATAAATAAAACTAATTAATTAAATAAATAAAAATAAAAATAATATTGTGGCCTCTATATTGCAAAGTAGAGAATCTAGTGTTAAACCTATTAATATATATATTTTTTTAAATTGTTGGTATGTTTTTTGGTGTGTTTTTCCCTTTGAGTTTTGGGCATGAAATCTTCCATGCCTTCAACACATGTAGATCATATTGTCTCAAATCCCAATCCACCAAATACACTTTTTAAGTTATGCTTAATACATTCACCTCTATCTCAATGCCTCAAATCTCAACCAAAATACACATATTGCAATAAATTATATGCTTTAGTACTATTATTACTACCACCATGGATAGTGATGCAGGGGCATTCGAGGGTAATCGACAAATTTGCATGGTGGTGTGTTGAAGGGGTTTTGTGTTACTCGTTTGCAGCTTTGACCGAGGAGCTCGGTCATTGAAGGGCTCAGTCACTAAAGGAACTCAGTAAAACATATGGCACTTGGTGGACACATGTACTCAGCAATGCTTGTGGTGCTCGGTCGACATGCTTGCTCGGTGATGCTTAGCGTGCTTAGTTGTTTTACTAACACTCGCACTAGTACATTTGAGACCTTTTTTCTGATGGCTGAACGTCCCAATTTCGACCATATACTATCGATTGAGTGACACTACCCGGTGTCGCAGTTTTGCAGTCAGAAAAATTGATGATTTTGTTAGGCGTCGTAATTACAACACCCTTAGTCATTGCAAAAAGTGAGTGCTAATAAAGCGAACCTGTCATCGCACCTATTTGTGGTCGTCCCTATTGTGATGCCTAACTGTCACAACAAATACAAACGATAGCGACCTGCCAGAATATTCTGACAGGAAGTCATCATTATTAACCTGTTCACCGACAGAAATGCTATTAGTGCAATGGATTTTTGTTGCAAGATTATGATGGATGTGCATCGTTTATGGTTTGTAACAACGACTATGTTGTACATACAATGGACATGCATTGGAAATTTACGACGGACATTCATTTTTTATGATTTGTTCTGACAGGGATGTTGTTAATGCGACGGTTGTATGTCAGATGTTTGCGACGGATACCCATCGCTGTTGTAATTTTGTCATAGTTACAACAACAATCAATTTTTTTAAAAATATATATATATTTGTCAATTCAGAACTGTGTTCTTGCAGATCTGGTTCATGCTCATCATTTGGTTATGGATCATTTGGAGATAACTTTGTAGTAGATTCGATAGCAGGTCGTGGATTATTGAGTCAAGTCTAGAGACTTGGATTTTGAATGGATCCTACCGAATCAAGACTTGTGACAGCAAGGGCTCCGGCACAAGAAGCTAGTGCGGCGATCAGAGATGCATTCTTCCTGATGTGTCCATGGGATATATGTGGACCTGATTGCATTCGGATCTGATTCGAGTGACTTCTTGACTTCTTTGGTCCAAATTTGATGTTCTTTGTTCCTATGGAGTGTAGTAGTGACTTGACTTGGAGTTTGAGTAGATTGTGCATTGATCGACTTGAAGATAGAATCAAGCTACTCTTTGTGTTGTTGTTGAGATTGGGTTGTGACAGATCGTTGGGATTGTCTACCATTTTTGCCACAGTTTCGAATGAGTTAGGTGTGATGTTGAGAGAGCAAAGTGCAAAACTTGCACATTAGAGATTCATAGATCACTATGGTGTCCGTGATGACTTGAGAGAAGTCTTCTTCTTGGTGAACCAAGCTGAGAGACTTAGATTATAGAAAGTGGATCGTTTGATGCACCTTATGAGATAATGAAATGTGGTAGATGTAAATGTGGTTTGATTGACCCACCAAAAGTATTGACATCCAGTATTTCCCTGACAATACCAAATGTACATCAGTTCTTCATAAAATGAGTAGTTGTCACATTATTTTAAAACATAAAATATAATTATGAAATATCCAGACCTTTTTCCTATTTGGGCAAACCCAAAATTGACGCCCAAGATTACTTGTTGTGCGTGACGTCTTCAACATGCATGGGCCAACACCACATTGACACATAGGCACATTGACCGAAGTCATCGACGCTATTTCGACAAATATTGCATTATCAAAAATATTGCATTGTCATTATTTTGTTCATTCATACTAATTATAATTACAATAAAAAGAAACATACTAATGTAGACTTGCACATTTTTTGGCTAAGTCGAAGTCTTTGGTTTAAATCACTAGACACTCAAAACAAAATGACAAACCAAAGACAACCATGCAATTGTAAAGAAAGGTAATTTTCTTAATCACGTCACTAATTTGTTCATGTCTAAATACTGGTGTCTTTCAAGTGATTTGATTTTTGTCATGCCCACTACAAATGAGAACACTCTTAACTAGTGAGGTTGTTTAAGCATATAGAGATTAAATACACTCTTTTAGAATGAAATTTCTCATAACAAAAGATCAAAGATAGATGTATAAGTAGGACATATAAAATAAGGTGAATAAGAGTAGTACATATAAAACAATCGTTAGAACATGCCAAACATCTGGCATTATTGTGCATTTCATTCATGTCATTGATATTCCTCTTCATCCATCTCATCCATCTCATTGATATTAGGAACATCTCGCATCCATGATTGTCGATGATAATATTTAGGGACATCAATAATAAAATAGTACACTTACTATTTTGAATTTGAGCTCATAAAGATTAACTTTCAGAAGAATATGAATGAATGCAAATATACATAAGTGGATGAACATAAATAATGGAAGTACCAAACATTGTCTGAAGTAATGAAGTGTTGACCCAGGCTTCAATCCAGTATGCTCTTGTATGATCCAAAACCTGCAAAGAAATAAAAGATGGGGTTAGATCCAAAGGATCTAAGCAATGTCTGGCACCCTATTACTGATCCTCATCTACAATTATGCATGTGCATAGTCAAGCCATACACTTCTAAAATGAACTATGCTACAGAACATGGGTGTGTGTTAATGTGATTCAAAAGCTATTATGCAAGATTGTTTTATTATGCCTATATAACAGGAGGAGTGATATATTTTAATGGTAATGGACATAGAAATTGCAGTGAAACTCTATAATTTATTATTGTAAGTGGACATAGAAATTGTAGTGTAAGTAGTAGGATGATTGTTCATGAGCTCACTATTTAATATCTAACTAGGCCATGTAAATGGTACCAGGCCAACCCAATCAGCCCAACAAAATGTGTCATGTTTATCTTTGTCAAATACACGCATTCACCATTTTGTTCTTGTTCTTCACACAAATATTGCATCAAAAGTAATTGTAAATAATGATTCAAAGAAAAAAGAAACAACGACAATAGATTAGACCCCAAAAGAATACAGTCAACTACAATAGCTCACAGTCTCAATGAAATAAACAGTATATAAAATAATATATGGTGCACAACAGTAGCAAACATGCAATGACAACAATAATATTGCATGATAAAATTCAATACTCTTAGTTTTTATTCAAATCTATTCAAAACTCCTATTAGCTCATTGTCCAATAGTTAAACTAACCTATGAATTCAAAGGAGGAATTATGAAATATAGTTGTAGGTAGTTATCTCTTCTATAATGATGGAGGAGTCAAAGGTAATGATCAATGAGGTTGCTACTATTAGATCATACATTAATACACATACTATTTTGACAGCAATAACATTAATACACATACAATTTTTTGGATATCTACATTTATGTTTCTCAACTGTTGTGATATCTACATTTATGACTGAGCATCCCTCTCCTCATCTCTTCAGTTTTTATTTTCGTAGATTTCACCAGCTGACGTTCCTTTTCGATAAGAGATGGATGGAAATGTTCATGACTCTCAGAAAAATGGCCTACATAAAAATAAAAACTTGTGGTTATTCAAATGGTAAGTTCAAATTTTCCCATAATTTGGGAGGAATGAGTTTGGAAAGACTTCAATCTTTCATTGAGGGAAAGGATTTTACTTATGTTGAGAAGAAACCTTAGGTTGTTTCACTTCATTTTCAACGTCTTCTGTTGATTTTATTTTCAAATCAATAGATAATTTTATATTCGTCAAGTGATCAAAACTTGTCGGAATAACACTTGTGGTTCAAGATCAGGGCATTTCCTCTGTGACTCAAAATCACTCTGGATCTTCTTAGAATGAAAAATAGAAATATCTTTTTCATAGCCATCTCTTACCGAAAAGAAACATCAGATGGTGAAATCTATGAAAAAAAAACTGAAGAGATGAGAAAAGGGATGCGCAGTTATAATGTTTCTAGTAGACGTCATGTTAACACAATAGAAAATAAAATGACCCTGGAGGCTTTTGAGTCTTTCGAATCAGAAAACCCCTTTGGCTTAGTAATTAATGAAATTGCTGCTATTAAATCATACATTAATACACTTACTATTTTGAATTTGAGGTCAGGCATCATGCAATGTTATTGCTGTCATTGCATGATTGCTTTTGTTGTGCACCATATATTGTTTTATACACATACAACAATAGATTTGGGGACTTACTTATGTTCAATCCTTAGTAATGGTTTGGGGAACTAATTACTAGATGAGTGACTACAGTACCCTAGTTTGCATTATTAGATGATCTTGTTTAATTTGTGTTCATTTCGTGCAAAGATACATGTAAGGGAAAATAAATTTTTGCATCTAAAGATTACATGTATATATATGAAAAATAACTTGTGTATACTATACAAGGAAAATAACTTTGAGAAGAAAATGCAAGAGTACAGGCATACATAAGAGGATGAACATAAATAATAAGGGTGCCAGACATTGCCTAAAGTGATAAATTTTTGATTCATGTATGAATCTAGTGTGCCCCTGTGTGATCCAGAACCTGCAAAGAAAAGAGAGATGGGGGTTAGATAAAAAATATCTAAGCAATGAATGACATCCTATTACTAATCCTCATCTACAATTATGCATGTTCATAGTGAAGCCATACACTTCTGAAAGAAAAACCAAGCTCACAGTCTCAATGAAATAAACAGTGTATAAAATAATATATGGTGCACAACAACAACAAGCATGCAATGACAACAATCCCTATTTTATTATTGATGTCCCTATTTACATTTTTTCATCAAATGACCCAAAAACATCAAGAATGGTCCTATATGGTTGCTAATAGCCAACTTTCAGAAGAATATAAATGAATGCAAACATACATAAGTGGATGAACATAAATAATGAGGGTCTTATATGGATGGTTCTAATGCTTTTCCATTACAACAATTGAGCATTCATCATTTGGTATATGAATAGGTGAAAAACATGTAGACATCCAAACATGTGTACAATGAGCTTTCTTGCAACAAATGGACTTGTGATGATTTTCACAATAGTACATGTGTTGGAAGGAAAGCTCACTGTACTGCTTAGGAAAATATGAATGTTGATCACCTGTGCATATCAGAGTTGATCAGAGAAGATATATGCACAACAAAACAAATTTTATTACTGATGTCCTTATTTACATCTTTTCATCAAATGACCCAAAAACATCAAGAATGGTCCTATATGGTCACTAATAGCCAACTTTTAGAAGAATATGAATGATTGCAAACATACATAAGTGGATGAACATAAATAATGAAGCTACCCAACATTGCCTAAAGTAATGAAGTGTTGACCTAGGGTTCAATCCAGTATGCTTTTGTATGATCCAAAACCTGCAAGGAAAGAAAAGACGGAGTTAGATCCAAAGGATCTAAGCAATACTTGACACCCTATTACTGATCCTCATCTACAATTATGCATGTGCACAGTCAAGCCATACACTTCTAAAATGAACTATGCTATAGAATATGGGTGTGTGTTAATGTGATTCAAAAGCTATTATGCAAGATTATTTTATTTATTGAGATAAGGATATCTTAATTCTATAAGAATAAATATTTTGAGAAATATTTGAATTTAATTTTGACAATAACATGAGGAGTGATATATTTTCATCATTATAGAAGAGATAACCACCTACAACTATATTTCATAATTCCTCCTTTGAAGTCATAAGTTAGTTTAAAATTGAGAAAGTATACAAACTCACCAATTTAATCCCAAAATTTCATAAAATTGCATTCTTGTTGCTGTTATGGTGCACAACAGAAGCAAGCATGCAATGACAACAATAACATTGCATGATGCTTGAGCTCAAATTCAAAATAGTAAGTGTATTATTTTATTACTGATGTCCATATTTGATGTCCCTATTTTATTACTATTAAATTTTGGGGTAAAACCTTGCAAGTCTTACACAGACTCAACAACATGGTAGCATTGATCCAATAATAGAAAATACATTACAAATGCCAAGCTCACGGTCTCAATGAAATAAATAGTGTAAAAAACAATATATGGTGCACAACAGCAGCAAGCATGCAATGACAACAATAACATTGCATGATGCCCAAGCTCAAATTCAAAACAGTAAGTGTATTAATGTATGTTTGCATGATGCTAGATATTAAACAGTGAGCTCATGAACAATGCCAGTATTAAACAATGAGCTCACGAATAATGTATGATGCCCTAGCTTGCAGCCCGCGCGATCCATCAAGACATTTCCTCATGAAATGATCATAAACGGGGAGTACCACATAGTTAATATCAACAACAAAACAAATAAAGAGAGATCAAACACTTCACACAATGCCTTGAAGGTAATAGAAACGATGCCCTAGATCTCAAAGCTCGCGGGTCATCGAGCATTCCAAATGCTAAGATGTAAACAATGCCACTATTAACAATGCTAAGATGTAAACAATGCCACTGAAATTGATTTAATGAGAAGACAAAGTTTGAATGCCTACCTTCCAAATGAAAAGATGTAAACAATGTCAGTATTAAACAGTGAGCTCATGAACAATGTATGATGCTCTAGCTTGCAGCCCACGAGCCATCAAGACATTTTCTCATGAAATGATCATAAACAGGGAGTACCACATAGTGAATATCAACAACAAAACAAATAGAGAGAGATCAAACACTTCGCACAATGCCTTGAAGGTAATAGCAATGATGCCCTAGCTCTCAAAGCTTGCAGGTCATCAAGCATTCCAAATGGAAAGATGTAAACAATGCCAGTATTAAACAATGAGCTCATAAACAATTTATGATGCCCTAGCTTGCAACCTGTGAGCCATCAAGACATTTCCTCATGAAATGATCATAAACAGGGAGTACCACATAGTGAATATCAACATCAAAACAAATAGAGAGAGATCAAACACTTCACACAATGCCTTGAAGGTAATAGCAATGATGCCCTAGCTCTCAAAGCTCACGGGTCATCAAGCATTCCAAATGAAAAGATGTAAACAATGCCAGTATTAAACAGTGAGCTCATAAACAATGTATGATGCCCTAGGTTGCACCACGCGAGCCATTAAGACATTTCCTCATGAAATAATCATAAACAGGGAGTACCACCTAGTGAATATCAACAACAAAACAAATAAAGAGAGATCAAACAGTTCACACAATGCCTTGAAGGAAATAGAAATGATGCCCTAGCTCTCAAAGCTCACAGGTCATCGAGTATTTCTAATGAAAAGATGTAAACAATGTCAGTATTAAACAGTGAGCTCATGAACAATGTATGATGCCCTAGCTTGCAGCCCATGATCCATCAAGATATTTCCTCATGAAATGATCATAAACAGGAAGTACCACATAGTCAATATCGACAACAAAATAAATAAAGAGAGATCAAACACTTCACAGAATGCCTTGAAGGTAATAGCAATGATGGCCTAGCTCTCAAAGCTTGCAGGTCATCAAGCATTCCAAATGCAAAGATGTAAACAATGCCAGTATTAACATTCATATTTTGCCATTAAATCAACAAATGTCATCAAAATGAAATTGAGTTAATGAGAAGAGAAAGCTCAAATGCCTACCTTTAAGAAACTTTTACATCTTTTCATCAAATGACCCAAAAACATCAAGAATCATCATATATGGTCGCTAATAGCTAACTTTCAGAAGAATATGAATGAATGAAAAAATACATAAGTGGATGAACATAAATAATGAAGGTATCAGACATTGCCTGATGTAATGAAGTGTTGACCAGGGTTCAATCCAGTATGCTCTTGTATGATCCAAAACTTGCAAGGAAGGAAAAGATGGGGTTAGATCCAAAGGATATAAGCAATGCCTGGCACCCTATTACTAATCCTCATCTACAATTATGCATGTGAATAGTCAAGCCATACACTTCTAAAATGAACTATGTTATAGAACATAGGAGTGTGTTAATGTGATTCAAAAGCTACTATGCAAGATTGTTTTATTATTGAGATAAGGATATCTTAATTCTACAAAAATAAATTTTTTGAGAAATATTTGAATTTAATTTTGACAATAACATGAGGAGTGATATATTTCAAGCTTCAGCGAGATTTCATACCACACAGTGTTCATAGATTACATTCAATGTGTTATTTACACAAGTATTGGTGGAAAAACTCTTGAAAATGCACAAAAGAGATTGAATTCAACCATGTTGTTTACATGACATGTGTAGTTTACCTCCAGCCTAAATTAGTGTTGCATACAAATCTGCAGACGCTGCATGGTATGCAGCCTCTCTAAAGCTTGAAAATGATAAGCATTATGATGTTGAGGTATGGTATTGTTTAGGTATAATATTAGCATTGTTTACATCTTTTCATTTGGAATGCTCGATGACCCGCGAGCTTTGAGAGCTAGGGCATCATTTCTATTATCTTCAAGGCATTGTGTGAAGTGTTTGATCTCTCTTTATTTGTTTTTTTGTTGATATTCACTATGTGGTACTCCCCATTTATGATCATTTCATGAGGAAATGTCTTGATGGCTTGCGGGCTGCAAACTAGGGCATCATGCATTATTTATGAGCTCATTGTTTGAGCACTGACCAATCAAATAGGGACATGAGGTGCTCAAATAGTGAGCTCATAAACAATGCATGATGCCCTAGTTGTAGGTAGTTATCTCTTCTATAATGATGGAGGAGTGAAAGGTAATGATCAATGATGTTGTTGCTATTAGATCATACATTAATACATTTACTGTTTTGAATTTGAGCTCGGGCATCATGTAATGTTATTGCTGTCATTGCATGCTTGCTGCTATTGTGCACTATATATTGTTTTATACACTATTTATTTCATTGAGACTGTGAGCTATTGTAGTTGACTGTGAGCTATAAGCAACATATATTGTGTGAAGTGTTTGATCTCTTTATTTATTTGTTTTTTTGTTGATACTCACTATGTGGTACTCCTTGTTTATGATCAAATAGACAAAGCTCAAATGCCTACCTCAAGTGCCAGTGCCCTCTTCTCACACGGTGTCGGCCTCTTCGGGCATGCCAAACTCAAATGCCCTCTTTGCGCCATGCAAAAGTGCAGTGTCATCTTTGCGGCAGCTCTTCGAATTCACAAATTAAAAATGACACTTTCTTTTTCTTTTTTTTTGTTTATAACCAAATGGGTGTCGCAATTTATGAGCTCATTGTTTGAGCACTAGCCAATCAAATAGGGACATGAGGTACTCAAATAGTGAGCTCATAAACAATGCATGATGCCCTAGTTTTAGGTAGTTATCTCTTCTATAATGATGGAGGAGTGAAAGGTAATGATCAATGAGGTTGCTTCTAAAGATTACATGTATATATATAAAAAATAACTTGTATATACTGTACAAAGAAAATAACTTTTAGAAGAAAATGTAAGAGTACATGCATACATAAGAGGACGAACATAAATAATAAAAGTGCCAAACATTGCTTGAAGTGATGAATTTTTTACCTAGGTATGAATCTAGTGTGCCCCTATGTGATCCAGAACTTGTAAAGAAAAAAGAGATGGGGGTTACATAAAAAAATATCTAAGTAATGAATGGCATCTTATTATTGATCCTCATCTACAATTATGCATGTGCATAGTCAAGCCATACACTTCTGAAAGAAAAACCAAGCTCACAGTCTCAATGAAATACACAGTGTATAAAATAATATATGGTGCACAATAGCAGCAAGCATGCAATGACAACAATAACATTGCATGATGCCCGAGCTCAAATTTAAAATAGTAAGTGTGTTAATGTATGATCTAATAGCAGCAACCTCATTGATCATTACCTTTCACTCCTCCATCATTATAGAAGAGATAACTACCTACAACTATATTTCATAATTCCTCCTTTGAAGTATATATATGGACATGAGGTGCTCAAACAGTGAGCTCATAAATAATGCATGATGCCCTAGCTTGTAGCCCACAAGCCATCAAGACATTTCCTCATGAAATGATCATAAACAGGGAGTACCACATAGTGAATATCAACAACAAAAAAAATAAAAAGAAATCAAACACTTCACACAATGCCTTGAAGGTAATAGAAACAATGCCCTAGCTCTCAAACTCATAGGTCATCAAGCATTCTAAATGAAAAGATGTAAACAATGCTAGTATTAAACAGTGAGCTCATGAACAATGTATGATGCCCTAGCTTGCAGCCCGCGAGCCATCAAGACATTTCCTTGTGAAATGATCATAAGCGGGGAGTACCACATAGTGAATATCAATAGCAAAACAAATAAAGAGAGATCAAACACTTCACACAATATATGTTGTTTTATAAGATTTTATTGAGACTAAATATATTGTTTTATTAAGATTTTATTAAGACAAAGTATTTTGGGTTAGTTTTATGTTGTTTTATAAGATATTTATTAAGACTAAATATATGATGTAAACTCAATATAACAAACAAAGCACCGAACAATCAAATAGGGACATGAGTTGCTCAAATAGTGAGCTCATAAACAATGCATGATGCCCTAGCTTGCAGCCCGCGAGCCATCAAGATATTTCCTCATGAAATGATCATAAATAAGGAGTACCACATAGTGAATATCAACAACAAAATAAATAAAAAGAGATCAAATACTTCACACAATGCCTTGAAGGTAATAGAAACGATGTCCTAGCTCTCAAAGCTCGCGGGTCATCGAGCATTCCAAATGCTAAGATGTAAACAATGTCATCCAGACATGTGTACTGTGAGCTTTCCTGCAACAAATGAACTTGTGATGATTTTCACAATAGTACATGTGTTGAAGGAAAGCTCAAAGTACCGCTTAGGAAAATATGAATGTTCATCACCTGTGCATATCATAGTTGATCAAAGAAGGTATATGCACAACAAAACAAATTAAGAGAGATCAAACACTTCACATAATGCCTTGAAGGTAATAGAAATGATCAAACATTTCAAAATAGGGACATCAGCCATACACTTCTAAAATGAACTATGCTACAAAACATGGGTGTGTGTTAATGTGATTCAAAAGCTATTATGGAAGATTTTTTTATTATTGAGATAAGGATATCTTAATTCTACAAGAATAAATGTTTTGAAAAATATTTGAATTTAATTTTGACAATAACATGAGGAGTGGATATATTTCAAGTTTCAACGAGACTTCATACTACGCATTGTTCGCAGATTACATTAAATGTGTTATTTACACTTGTATTGGTGGGAAAACTCTTGAAAACATGTAAAAGAGATTGCATTCAACCATGTTGTTTAGATGACACATGTAGTTTACCTCCAGCCTAAATCAACGTTGCGTACAAATCTGCGAATGGTGCATGGTATGAAGCTTCGCTCAAGCTTGAAAATGATAAGCATTATGATGTTGAGGTATGGTGTGGTAAGCACAAGTATAGTTTCTCCTAAGCTGTTATTGGTATAGTTTTTTTTTTCAATAGTTGCAAAATCCAGCTTCTCCTATACTTACCCGTATGTATACATTTTGGGCTTGGTTTTAATGTCATGTAAATTTGAGTGAAATGGTAATAATATTTAAGAGCAACAAGTATGACATTTTAAACAAGTATGCATATACATTATATAACAAGAGTGATATATTTTAATGGAAACACTTAATGAGAAGGATGCCTATATAACAGGAGGAGTGATATATTTTAATGGCACTGGACATAGAAATTGCAATGAAACTCTATAATTTATTATTGTAAGTGGACATAAAAATTGCAGTGTAAGTAGTAGGATGATTGTAAGTGGACACAAAAATTGCAGTGAAACTCTATAATTTATTATGGCTTGATGTTGTATATCCATAGTCAATGTCTATTTAAACTTTAGGATGATACTTATATGATGGCTTAAGTAAATTGTTCTTACCTTGAGACTAGTACACCATAGGATTAGAGGATGGTTGTTATAATAAAAACTGTGTCTGTGGGATACTTTTATATTTTGTATAAAATGATGATAGATACATATGGGTTTCTTCCTTTTGCAACAGTTTATATTTTGATACTTATATCTTGAATTGTCAAATGCCCAATGAGTGATAATTTTAAAAGTGTATCATAATTAAATGCATGTGAATTCATATTGTACTTAATCAGAATGCCACTATGTAATGTTTTTACTTACGATATTAATCTTAATATATCCCTATGAAGATATCCCTATTTTATTATTGATGTCTCTATTTACATCTTTTCATCAAATGACCCAAAAACATCAAGAATGGTCCTATATGGTCACTAATAGCCAACTTTCAGAAGAATATGAATGAATGCAAACATATATAAGTGGATGAACATAAATAATGAAGGTACCAGACATTGCCTGAAATAATGAAGTGTTGACCTAGGGTTCAATCCAGTATACTCTTGTATGATCCAAAACCTACAAGGAAAGAAAAGATGGGGTTAGATCCAAAGGATATAAGCAATGCTTGGCACCATATTATTGATCCTCATCTACAATTATGCATGTGCATAGTCAAGCCATAAACAAACTCAACAACATGGTAGCATTGATCCAATAACAGAAAGTACATTACAAATGCCAAGGTCACGGTCTCAATAAAATAAACAATGTATAAAATAATATATGGTGCACAACAGCAGCAAGCATGCAATGAAAACAATAACATTGCATGAAGCCCAAGCTCAAATTCAAAATAGTAAGTGTATTAATGTATGTTTGCATGATGTCAGATATTAAACAGTGAGCTCATGAACAATGCCAGTATTAAACAGTGAGCTCATGAACAATGTATGATGCCCTAGCTTGCAGCCCGCGAGCCATCAAGGCATTTACTCATGAGATGATCATAAACGAGGAGTACCACATAGTGAATATCAACAACAAAACAAATAAAGAGAGATCAAACACTTCACACAATGCCTTGAAGGTAATAGAAATGATGCCCTAGCTCTAAAAGCTCATAGGTCATCAAGCATCCCAAATGAAAAGATGTAAATAATGCCAGTATTAAACAGTGAGCTCATGAACAATGTATGATACCTTAGCTTGTAGCCCACAAGCCATCAAGATATTTCCTCGTGAAATGATCATAAACGGGAAGTACCACATAGTGAATATCAACAACAAAACAAATAAAGAGAGATCAAACACTTCACACAATGCCTTGAAGGTAATAGCAACGATGCCCTAGCTCTCAAAGCTCGCAGGTCATTGAGCATTCCAAATGCTAATTAGATGTAAACAATGCCACTATTAACAATGCTATCAAATAAACAATGCCACTGAAATTGAGTTAATCAGAAGACAAAGCTTGAATTCCTAACTCAAGTGCCAGTGCTCTCTTCCCAAATGGTGTCAGCCTCTTTTCTCTCACATGCCAAACTCGGATGCCCTCTTCGCGCCACATAGAAATGTAGTGTCATCTTCGCGACAGCTCTTCGAATTCAAAAATTACAAATGACACTTCCTTTTTCTTTTTTTTTTTGTTTATAATCAAATGGGTGTCACAATTATGACAATAACATCGCTATTACGACACCGTCAGGGGCACTTGCAAAAAAAAAAACATACAAAAATTGTAGTGGTGTCACAAATTGGCATCGAATTTAGACCCCAAATTTTGTAGTGTCGGTAGTTTAGCTTACCAACTAGAGTTCTTAAGGGTTTGGTTGGCTAACTTAGTGTATTTAATGTTGGTAGCTTGTGTTGCATTCTCCTATGTGGATCTTGAGGTTGACATGGAGAATTAATTATTTGTAAGGCTATTTAAGAGTCAACTATTGTTGTGCATTTAATATTTGTTTGTAGTTGAAGCCGACTTGGCTTAGGGGTTAATTGTTTCTTCTAACTGACTTATGGCTGAAGATTAGTATTTAAGGAGTGTTTGGGGAGTTGTCTAGGAGGCATTAGTCAGTTAGGGAAGTAGATTGGAAAAGGATAATAATCGGATCCTGTGAGATCTTGAAGATCAGATTGTTTTCTGATATTTTATAATAGCAGAACTAGTGGTTTGTATGCTTGGAGACAAGGGGATTTCTTGGTGGCTTGCGAACTCAAGTTTAGATCTACCTTAGTGTTTCCATCAGTTGTTGATGTGTTTCAGAGCTGGACTAGCTAGAGGATTGCATAAATACTTTTGTAATTGTTTGTATTTGGCCCTAACCCAGAAGGCCTTAGAACTGGGCATGTTGAATGAAAATTTTGTTTGAAGCATATATTGTTGTGTATTCTACATTGTTGATGTTTGGCTACAAGTTTGGACAGCCCTTTATTGAATCCTTCGACCTAGACTACGTCAAGTGGTATCAGAGCTTGAAGTTCTTGAGTGTGTAAATCGATCTCTGAGTTGAGGTAGTTTGCACTAGGACCTTGGTTGGTGATTTGTTGCCTTGGGTTTTTGAAGATCTTGAGGATGCCTTCGAGAAGATTGGACCCTAGGGTGATTGTCGACCTTTGTGATGTTGTGCAATCAAATATTTCTGAGAAGGTCAGATCAGATGTCAGATCTAAGATGGAATTGATGAAGAATAACATGATCATTGAGATCATGAGGGCTATTGTAGGTATACCGAGGAATCTTGGTACTGAAGATTGATATGAGAAAAATGCTGAAGATTTTGAAGCTATTGGATCTAGTGGAGATGACTAGAGGGATAGATCTGGTGAAGATAGAATTAGTCGGTTGTAGAGATCTGGAGCTTAGTTAAGTACTGGTTACCGAACGAAAGTTTTTAACTTCTTTGGTACTTTGAGATCTGAGGACTTGATTGATTGGATTGGTGAGTTAGAAGACTTATTTGAACTTGAAATTTTTGAAGATCCTCTTAGATTGAGGTTGGCACAGACAAAATTGAAAGGACATGCTGCTCTTTGGTGGAAATAATTACAATGAGAAAGAGAAGATGAAGGTCAAATGAAGATCAATTGGTGGAGGTTGATGGTGACTACGTTGAAAGTTAAGTTCATACCTACCGACTATGAACTTGAGTTGTTTAAGAAGCTACAAAATTTAAAGCAGAAGGATCTGACTGTTGAAGTCTATACCGAGGAGTTCTACAAGCTTACTATTTGGTCTGGACACAGAGAACTTGGTAAGGAAAAGGTAGGTCGGTATGTGAATGGTTTGAGATTCAATATTCAAGATGAGCTTGGTATGTTGAAGATTGATTCGGTTGAGGATGCTTATCAGTATGTGTATGCACCCTAAAATGGCCGCCTAGACTTTGGGCCCCCATTCATCATTTTATCAATTTTTGGAATCAATGCCTTGCAATATTTTCAATTCAAATCAATTTCCTTGATCAAATCGTGATTAATTCAATTATTTTAATATTTCCTAAGGTTTGATCATTTTATCCTAAGTTTTATTTAATTAAGAGAATAGCTCCCTTTTAATTAAATAAGGATCCCTTTTAATTAAATAATTTTTTTTTTAATTAAATAATAAAATCACTTTATCCTAAGCCACATTTAATTAAAAGAACAAATCTCTTTTAAATAAATAAAAAATCTTTTAATTAAATAATGGAAACCACTTTGCTAAAAATAATAAATAAATAATAAAATAAAAATAAAAAGAAAAAGACTTTTTGTCTACACATTGAATGCACACTTTCCAAGATGAGTGGAATCTCCTTTTGCCTATTAATCATCTTTTTGCCTCTTAACCGTGTCCATTGATTTTGCCTCTTGAAAATCTTGAGCACATGGATCAACCAAGATTTAATCTCCACCATTGCTCATTTATTTTTGCCTCTTAATCTTGATTGTCCATTCATTTCTAAATCCTTTATAAGGAGGCCTCTCCTTCTCATTTATGCATGGAGATTTTAGAGATCAAGATTTATGTTATTGTTATGCAGGTTTGGAGAGCGATTTTGGAGGAGAATTTGAGCACTTGAGTTTGGATATTGCAACTTCTCTTTTCTTGTCTTCTTCTCTCATGCCTCCATGACAATCCATTTAGATTAATCTTGTATTTGCATATTAGATTAGATTCATATTTCCTTTCATAGAATAATCTTGCATAAGCATTTTCTTTCATAGATTAGTTTGCTTTCATGCATTGTTATCATATAGAATAGTTTTTATTTTTATTTGCATGCATACTTGATGATCATGGAGACTAGCATTCTTACTTTTCCTCTTTGAATCTCTCATTTTATGGTGTACTTGCATGGGCACAAACTAGGTCTAAGTTGAGGGCCTTCATCATAAACCCTTGCACTCCATGAATAAAGAGCTACGAGTCGCCATTTGAGACCTCACTCTTGAGCAATCTTGGATTTAATGACTCATAGAAGTGTGTCAACATTTTAGCACACAGTATGCTCTGAAAGTAGAAGATAAGTTGAAAAGGAGACAACATGGTAATTCTTGAGGGAAAGAGAAGCTTGATCACTTGGTGAATGATAAACTGACTACTAAAGATGAACCGAAACCTGTGGAGCCAAAAAAGAAGATAGGTAGGGTTATCTTTAAGGCACTTGTTATAATTATGGTGAAGGACATAGATATTTTAAGTGCACACAAAAGAAATTTGGTGATTGAAGGAATGTTGTGGTGAATGAGAACATTCATAAAGAACCTGAATCTAAGAACTTGCTGGTTCGGAGAACATTGCTTGGTACAAAGGTGGAACCTTGTTAGAGGAGTAACTTGTTTAGAACTTGATGCAAGTTAGGAGGTAAAATTTGTGATGTTATTGTGGATAGTGGTACTAGGTTGATAACCTTGTAGTTGAGGAGATGGTTGATAAACTTGATTTGAAGAGAGTAAGACATCCTTATCCTTATAGGATTGGCTGGTTGCAAGATGTTCATGCTCTAAAAGTAAGGGAGCAATGACTTGTTGATTTTTTTAGATTGGCCAGTATAAGGATAAAGTGTTGTGTGATATTATGAACATGAATAGTTGTCACATATTGCTCGGTAGACCTTGGCAATATGATTACAGGGTTGTGCATGACTGCATCAAGAATGTATTTCCTGTTGAGAAGAATGACAAGAGGTTTTCCCTGATGCCTTTGCTGGATACAACACTTGGTAGGAGTTACCTGATTTTTGGAAACTGAGTTGATTTTTCGGATCCCAAGAGGATTGGAGATCAGTGCTGAGAATAGACCTGTGTGTTGTCAAGGAAAGACTTGAAAAGATAGAGGAAGCAGAAGTGGAAGAGTATGCAAGGTGGAGACTTGAAGGACTTGTATGTGAAGAACCAGTTCAAGGTTTATGTGCTGAATCCCATAAGATATTCTTCCAGCCTTTGAGAACATCTTTTCAAACTTGGGGTGTCTGATGTAGGGGCATTCAAGGGTAATTGAAAAATCTACATGGTGGTGTGTTGAAGTGGTTATGTGTTACTCAGTTGCAGCTTTGACTGAGGAGCTCGATCATTGAAGGGTTCTGTCACTGAAGGAACTCAGTAAAACCTCTAGCACTTGGTGGAACATGTACTCGGTGATGCTTATGGTGCTCAGTCGACATGCTTGCTCGGTGATGCTTAGCGTGCTCAGTTGTTTTAATGACGCTCGCTAGTCTAGCTTACCGATTGGAGTTCTTAAGGGTTTGGTTAGCTGACTTGGTGTATTTAATGTTAGTAGCTTGTGTTGCATTCTCCTATGTGGATCTTGAGGCTGACATGGAGAATTGATTATTTGTAAGGCTATTTAAGAGTTGATTGTTGTTGCATTTAATATTTGTTTGTAGTAGAAGTCGACTTGGCTTAGGGGTTAATTGTTTCTTCCAATTGACTTGTGGCTAAAGATTATTATTTAAGGAGTGTTTGGGGAGTTGTTTAGGAGGCAATAGTTAGTCAGAGAAGTAGATTGGAAAAGGATAATAATTCGATCCTGCAAGATCTTGAAGATCATATTGTTTTCTGATATTTTGTAATAGTAGAGCTAGTGGTTTGTATGCTTGGAGATAAGGAGATTGCTTGGTGGCTTGCGAGCTCAAGTTTAGATATGCCTTAGTGTTTCCATCAGTTGTTGATATGTTTCAGAGCTGGACTAGCTAGAGGATTACATAAATACTTTTGTAATTATTTGTATTTGGCCCTAACCCGGAAGGCCTTACAGTTGGGCATGTTGAATGAAAATTTTGTTTGAAGCATATCTTGTTGTGTATTCTGCACTGTTGATGTTTGACTACAAGTTTGGATAGTCCTTTATTGGATCATCCAACTTGGATTACATTAGATAGCCTAATGTAAAAGAGCTAATTTAGATAAATTAACTAAAGATGATAAAAGAGATGATAATATTGGATGTAATTATGTTTATATTATTATGCACAAAGATCATCTTTCACATTTAAAGTTTTTGATTAAGATAAAATTACTTTTAAAGGAGCTCTAAAACCCATTAAAAAAAGAGCTACCAACACTAGAGAAGAAGAAACTAGAACTAGTAATGAATCAAATGTGGGAAAATAATAGAAAAACAAGCACCAAACAAAATAGGATGAAGAACCCGTACAAAAATGTATTGAAGTTATTTGAGTATTTTTGTAGCATCCAAGTTTTATATATCACTTACCCATGCATATCAATAACCTCTCAAATGAACTAGGAATGCTCACACATATAAATTTTGTTTGCCTATGGGTCCTAGCCAAAGTCCTTGCATTTTTAAAGAAATTATTTTACTTAAAAATTAATCAAATGAATGGCTAGTAGCACTCACATCCTCACTTGTAGAATCAATACCTTGTAGCACAAACATAGCTTATTTTCTTATTAGCACATACTTTTAAGACATGAGTTGTATCATTTAACATCCCAAGGCTCACCACACTATTCTAGACCACACACTTACTGACATACACCATCATATTAATTTTATCATGCACTTTTCCAATAGAGTCTTCCAAGATTTTGATTTTTTTCCTCCTAATTCATCTTATTTGATTTAACATCTTTAGCGACCGCTTTAATTAAAGCTAGTATTTTTTAAGGGAGATATCCTTGTTCAACCCCTTATTATGAACATTATATAAGTCATTCACCCTACAATAAAGTACATTCACACTATCTTTGATATAGTCAATAATGAAATTAATCCAATTAGCCAAATTCTATGATTTTTTATAATAGTATTATAATTACTATGAGCTTGGATAGCCTAATGTAAAAGAGTTAATTTAGATATTTATTGAATTAAGATGATAAAAAAGAGGATAATATTGGATATTATTATGTTTATTTTAGTCAAGCCTTTTTTTGGTACTAAACTAGGTTCTATCTAGGATTTTTTAAATAATAATCTTGTAGAATCCATAGAATGGACTCATGCATTTCTACTACTAGATTTATTGTTTGAAGTTTTTGATTAAGGTAAAATAACTTTTGAATTGGCCCCAAAAACCCATTACAAATAATGTTGCCAATAATATAGAAGAAGTACACTAGAACCAACAACAAACCATTGGAAAAATAATAAAAAAACCAACACCAAACACAAGGGTGACAAACCTGAACAACGGTACTGAAGTTATTTGAAGATTTTTGTAGCATTCAAGTTTTATCTATAATTTCATCATGCATATCAATAACCTCTTGGATGAATTGTGAATAGTCACACGCAAGAACTTTGATTGCCTATGGGTCCTAGCCAAATCTCTTACATTTTGCAAGAAATTATTTTACCTAAAAACTAATCAAATGCTCAACCAACAATGTCGGCCACATCCTCACTTGTAGCATCAGTACTTTCGAACACATACTTTTTTTTAAATTTTATTATCACATGCTTTCAAGAAATGAGTTGTATCATTTGACATCTAGATGTCCACCACACTAGTCTAGACCACACATCTACTAACAGACACAACAATATTAATTTTCATATGAACTTTTTCAATAGTTTCTTCCAAGATTTAGATTTTTTCCCTCATGATCCACCTTAATGGATTTAGAATCTTTGGCCACTAATTTAATCAAAGATAATATTTTTATGAACCTATACTCATCCAATTCCTTATTAGAAGAATTTTGTATGCCATTCAACCTACTAGACATGCAATTCATACTATCTTTTATAAAGTCAATTTTATAAATAATCCAATTGGTTAAATTGGCCTAATCATTAGTAGAATTATTGATCATCAACACCACATTAATTGCATCATCTGCAAGGGTATATCAAAGTCCATGGTTGAATCCATAGGTATATTAGTATGGAAATCTCCCTCATCCTCATTAGGAGTTGTATTATTATTTAATAGATTCCCATAACCCGACAATCCTCCTCCATGTCCATTTCCACCTCTTCAATGTTAGGGTCCTCCCTATAAGGCTAGGAAATATTCCCTTTCCCATCTTTCAATTCGACCTCCCTACTAATCCTTTCTTTCTTTTCCCCTAATTTCTCTTCTTCCCATTTCAAGGCTTTGATGATTCCTAAACATCAAAGGTGATGCCTTTATCTTTCTCATCCCTAACTAGGCTATGAGCATGAGAAATAGGGGGAACACAGTGCTCATCATCACCACTAATATTAGAAGAATTAGAGATTGTATTACTCTTCTTCTTTGAATTATTCCTATTTACAATATGAAAATAATCCTCATTATATCAAACTTCATCCTATGGAGCAATGGACATGTCAAAGTAGTAAATGGCGACATTATGGGTATCCTCAATTATGTGTTTAGGATGGGAGGATTTAAGAGGAATAGACATAGATTTGGAATACTCGACGATGAGTAAAATAGTCAAATATGGGAAATCAAGGAGTTGACATTCTTCCTATGCTCATTAAGACTAGGAGAAAGACAAGATAATAGATTAAAATGTAGATAAAAAAACATGATTGTGTAAGAAATTATTAATAAAAATAAAATGGCAGCCAAAGAGACTAGTAAAGTTCTCATCAATGGTGAAATACCTCATAATAGTTTCTTCCACCTCTATCAAAAGGGGTTTTATGGTGCCATGGTCATAGATAAATTCCTTCATTCTTTTCACCTTGTCCCAGTCATCATCTTTGAAGAATAGAGAAACAAATTCCTCATAGGCTTTTCTATCCCTATTATTTTTTTTCCTTGAAAAGTGAGACTTGAAAACTTCGCAATGAAATCCTCCAAGATGGTCAACTCCACCTTACATGAAAACAAAGAGCCATTGTTTTACCCTTTTAAGAAATCTTTTCTAATGAGTGGATCATAGCCATGGAGCTCTTCCATGAAGGCTGTAACCTCACCTAAAAAGAAATTTCTCCAAATAATGGGACCATTCTACCATTTTTGAGAGATTTTGGCTCTACTCTATTTTTATCCCTACCCATTATTACTAGGAGTCCATGCACAACACAACATGATATGAAGATAGAAGAAGCAAATAGAATAGAAAAACCAGAAACCTCTACTATATAAAAAATGTGATAAATCAAGCTCAAACAATCCACAAAGTATCAGAGGTTAAGAATGAAGAGACCAATTGTAATTATGAGAAGTAAAGGTGGTGCGAACATACCCAAATTAGGGGCTGAAAAATGAGAACCCATGAGATTGAAAGAACATACACAATCCTAAGTCCTTAGGAAATGAAAAAGGGAATGAATAAATAGGATGCCCCATAAGGATGCCACCTTAGAATGTAAAAAAATCATGAAACATTAGATTATTAGCCTCAAGGGATATGAGGTCATTGCCCCCTACCCACAAATTGAATCCTTAGCAACACCAACATTAATGAATTATTCATCTCAACATATTTCCTTCCCTATAAATTGCATGATAATGCATTCATCTAAAGACATGATCATGTCATGAAAATCCAAAATAATGCTTTTAATGGACCAATTGGGACTTTGAACCTCTTTCAAGAAGTTAATAATATTTATGAAATCACTTTCAAGATGCAACTTTGTATGGCCCTTAGAAACGGATAGATTTAGATCAATGTAGGTAGCCACCTTAGACTCCACTATGGAAGACCATACCATGTTAAATTTGTGTTTATATGTGGACTCAGAGGAACACAAGTGCCATTGATGGTTCATGGTGGCGACAATAGGTAGGTGAGGAACTGGTCGATGGTAGCCTAACTTGGTCTTGTAATTACAAAATGAGGTATGTAGAAATCACCTCTAGTCCTTCCAACACATCTTGATAGAATGGATGCCAAGATTGTATAGCATATTCAAGGGTAGAAGAAAGATCACCAAGTTGAAAGTCTACCAATCTGGATGAGTAAGATGGTACTAGGAAGGTATATCTTTCCAGATGCGAATATTCATATTATCACTAGAAAAGGGATCTCGTGGAGTATGAATGTTGTGTTTGTGAAAATGTTGAACATGAAAGCTAGGAACTATGGCTAAAGGAAGTCCTTGAGACTAAATAAATGGAAACCCCAATACATTATGTTGGTTAAAAGATAGGTTGTCACAAAAATTGGCCCCATCCCAACAAAGGAAACATTTGAGAGCTTCCCAAGCACACCAAATGTATTTAGCAACAAAGGTGTCCTACATTTGAAATGAATCTTTCATTATAAGAAGGTTTTGAAGGACAAGCCATTTCTACACCAATTTATGAATTGGATAGTGTTGAAGAAATACAATGCCTGAGAAGAATTTTCTAGGCTTCAGTGCTAGGAATTTTCTTTTAATCTAGACTATCTTTGCGTTCAATATATAAAAACTTACCTAGGAGATTAGTAGTGCTTACCTGGCCTTCGAAAAACCTTTCTATCCAATCTGCAAAATTTAATTCTGTAATGTAGTTACCACACCAAAATGTGAACAATCGATTGCTTCTATAATATTCCCATAATCCATTGCAATATATGTTACTAGTGACAAATATATCAATTTCAGAATTGAGATTAGAGACTGGGATATGGTTTCCTTCTTTTGTGTTTCCAATTTCATTGTTGGAAACATTGGGTTTTTGAGTAGATTTTCCATCTAACTCTTGATGATAGTTGAGTCGAGGGGGACATTATTCACACCATAAGAGAATTGGAAATTTTACCAGTGATTGGAAGCACCCACAACTTTCGATTCTTCTTCTCTACTTGTCTTTCTTTTTTGCTACGGACAACCTCCCAACCCTACTCATTGTTAAGACTATCCTTTGTCGAGGAATCATGCTAGACCAAAACCCTATATTAAAGGAAGGAAAAAAGCTGAGGATTGAGCATATCTAAAGTTTCTAGGGCATAGAAGCTATTTCCAGTCTTCTACCCATATTTTGTTTTGTTAAAGAAATGCTTTTGGGTAGATAATTTACTGACCGCAGGCTTTGTCTTTCAACTCTAACTCTATGTTTTCTACCTCAACTCTAACTCTATGTTGAGGTATAAATAAGAAAATCAACTTCCAATAACTTTGAACACATGAGAACAAACTGTAATGATAGCAGAGTTATACGCCATATACAACGAATATTAGTTATCCACTTAATTTTTTCTATATAGCTTCCTAGGCAAGATAATGAACATTTGAACAACCAAACTTTAGAGAGAAGGGACAAGGAAATTTGAAAGAAGTTGAGGATGACAACTATTTGTTTTTTGTGTGTGATTGTCACTGAGTGCCGTGTACCTTTTGTCACTGACGACGTAAACAAGATGCCAGTTACGCCATAGGTATTTCCCTATGAAAGGGTTGGAGCTGATTTTTGCATCAGACGGTTGTAAATCCATTTAAATAGAATGACTACCATTGAATTGATTGCCATTGTTCATTGTTTGAAAGCTATGTGATTGGCTCTTTTTGTAATTGTTTTCACTTTATACATTGATTCATATTTTCCTCACGATCATACGACAGTCCTCACAAGGCCGCTCATGCATACGATGTGGTGACTCTCTATTTGAAGGGCGAATCCGCCGTGCTCAATTTTCATCACACCGCCCACACTCTGCCTCGCCCTGCTCAATCTCTTCCTCAATACATCAACACGCTGCTTTGGTTGTAGCGCAGTCATTCGATGAGCACATAATGCTTTTGCTTTCTCCTCAATCTTCACATTCTGAACCCCAATCTTCAGATCCCCCTGAAGAAGAAGTTCAGAGATGAATTTGTTGTGAATCGAGCAATGGAGAAACTAAACAGGGGGAGTCAATGGGTTTGTGGGCAGATTTTCTAGTGGAGTCACCCAACATGATGCTCAATATGGCAGAGGGTCTTCTTCTCACACCCCTGCAAATGGATGAATACGAGGAGGAGAGCATTTCAGCGGAGCCACTTTATTCACTGTGGAATTACTGACTGAATACGAGTTTCGGCCATTTCAGGAAATCAATTACAAAAAGAAACTTCGGTTACTAACTTTACTGGTGTGTCCACCAGAAAATGTTCCTTCACACAAGCTTAGTGTAATGCATTGATTGGCGCATTCAGCTCCCTTAATAAATCAATATTATGGTTAATTAGGGAGATTTAGAGGTCCCATTTAGTAATTTGTATCATACGATAATAATGCATTAATACAAGCATACGACCATGAAATTAAACTCTTTTTACTCGTATTGCTCATTCTTTTTAATTTCGTTGAAAGAAATCGGTACTGTTAATTTAGAGATCTGGAAATTTAATTTGAGACAATTACCATGAAAAATAAATGGGACCCATAATTTAATTTGAAACGATGTGCCGTGAGAAACAAATGGGACACATAATCTAAAATGACAATCGCACTAATACATTTGGGGGCATTTTGCGACGGCTATGTGTTGCAATAGCAACACCCATAGACGTCGCTATTTTTTAGTCGCAAATTGCGACGTCTATGGGTAGCCGTCGCAATTGCGGCGCCCTCCCGTCGCAATGTCGCTAAGATTTGTTAGCGGCATGGGCGTCGCCCCCCCGTCGCATGGCTTCGGAGGGCCGTCGCAATTGCGACGGGCCTCCCAAGCAATTGCGACGGGCGCCTGCATCGCATTACGACGGGCTCCCGTCGCAATTGCGACGCCCGTGGGTGGATTAAAAAAAATAAATTATTTAATACATTGCTAATGAACCACATTAATGCTTTTTTCTTTCAACAAATGAGGACAGTCACTGTAAAGACAACATGATAATGTACACTCACTGTAAGGACAGTCACAAATGAGGACATCTCACAGTGACTGTCCCTAGTGTAATTGCCACTTGAATGTATTGCTATTCAGCCACATTAATGCTTTTCTTCTTCAACAAATGAGGATAGTCACTGTAAAGACAACATGATAATGTACACTCACAGTGAGTGTACATTATCATGTTGTGTGTGTACATTATCATGTTGTCTTTACAGTGACTATCCTCATTTGTTGAAGAAGAAAAGCATTAATGTGGCTGAATAGCAATACATTCAAGTGGCAATTACACTAGGGACAGTCACTGTGAGATGTCCTCATTTGTGACTGTCCTTACAGTGAGTGTACATTATCATGTTGTCTTTACAGTGAGTGTACATTATCATGTTGTCTTTACAGTGTCAATATATGCATTATTACTTAAACTGAAGAGTACTCTAAATAATATGTCATTGTGGAGTTCTGATTGCTTCCAATTTGATATACGCTTGTTCTACTTATGTATCCAGCATCATGTAAGAAAAGTTGATGCTTTTAAAATAGATTCATTTAGCCATGAAATGCCTGTGCATGTTACATACAAGATTCCAAGGCCCAAAACTGATTACTCATTATAATTCATGTACAGAATAATAATCAACCACAACGAGGCATGCGTAGGCGCTGCTTAGATTTTGAGGCATCAGAAGCTCGTAGAAGAAACTTGACCAATGGCTCATGGAATGCAACAAACTTATTGCCTAAAACAGGAGCATTGGTAACCACAGATGATGGTTCTGAAAAGAACACTTCACCATCAATGTCACGTGAGGGAACTGCAATTTCTGATGGCAAGCAACTTGTAGTATATAAGATAGATGCAGGTACAGATGCTGGGAGAAGTTCCCAATCTTTATCTGTTGGATAGTTTTCATCTGCAAAATAGATTATAAAAACATGAAAATATATCAGAGATGTTTGATATTGATACAAAACAACACAGATTCATTTCTTCGTACACCTGTATATCATAAAAATCCTTGCACACTTTGAAAAATTGTATTGCCTTTTACTTACTCAAAAGTAATTTACATAAAGCAGTCATTTGATTAACATGGATCCTAATATTCACAAGTACATGGTCATGTGCTCCATCGTAGCATCTTATAGATTTAGATCTGTTCTCTGAAATAATTCAATGTTTTGTTTACAATCCACAAAAGAAATATTTTCCCTCGTCTACTTAATCCTAAACAAAAGGCCATATAGCAATATAGATAGAACTATATAATAGAAACCATAAACAATGGTAACCTTAGCAGCAGCAAGAAATTGTTGCAAAAACTTTACCTTATCATACCCAGATTGTTGCTTTGCCTGGCGGAGGAAATTTGATCAGTAAAATTGACACAGAGTATGCTGTCTCCATTGTCATGTTGGATAACGAAACACCAACTTTAATGGGCATGTACTGTCCCTTGTGTAATTTCCACTTGAATGCATTGCTATTGAACCACATTAATGCTTTTTTCCTTCAACAAATGAGGACAGTCACTGTAAAGACAACATGATAATGTACACTCACTGTAAGGATAGTCACAAATGAGGAAATCTCAGAGTGATTATCCCTTGTGTAATTGCCGCTTGAATACATTGCTATTGAACCACATTAATGCTTTTTTCCTTCAACAAATGAGGACAGTCACTGTAAAGACAACATGATAATGTACACTCACTGTAAGGATAGTCACAAATGAGGAAATCTCAGAGTGACTATCCCTTGTGTAATTGCCGCTTGAATACATTGCTAATGAACCACATTAATGCTTTTTTCCTTCAACAAATGAGGACAGTCACTATAAAGACAACATGATAATGTACACTCACTGTAAGGATAGTCACAAATGAGGACATCTCACAGTGACTGTCCCTTGTGTAATTGCCACTTGAATGTATTGCTATTCAGCCACATTAATGCTTTTCTTCTTCAACAAATGAGGATAGTCACTCTAAAGACAACATGATAATGTACACGGGCTGTAAGTGTACATTATCATGTTGTCTTTACAGTGACTGTCCTCCTTCAAGTGGCAATTACACAAGGGACAGTCACTGTAAAGGCAACATGATAATGTAGAGAAACGTTGTCATTTGTATTTTCAACTGTGCCGAGAGAGATTCCCTCCGCGAAATCACAGCTACAATTTCTGAGTACGTTGGGTTTATTTTTCTTTTGTCATTATTATGTAATCTGGTATTCAGCTGTTATAGAGCTAAAATACCCAGAAATGAGGACATATCTGTGTTGAATTTATTGTTAGCGGCTTTGGTTATTTAGAAGTTTAATTTTATTTGTTCATCTTTCAAGCACAAACATTTTGTGGACCGTAACATCTTCATTGTTTTGGGTATGCAATGAAACAGCCCTAACTTGCAACTACCTTCACGGTACTTGTGTACATTATCATGTTGTCTTTACAGTGACTGTCCTCATTCAAGTGGCAATTACACAAGGGACAGTCACTGTGAGATGTCCTCATTTGTGACAAGGACAGTCACACATGAGGACATCTCACAGTGACTGTCCCTTGTGTAATTGCCACTTGAATGTATTGCTATTCAACCACATTTATGGGCCCGTTTGGACCACAGCACACAGTAGCATCTACAGAGAAGAATATCCCAGGTGTAACAAGTTGTAAGAATATACCAACAGTTCTAAGAAGTTCCCTAGCACATAGTAGCATCTACAGAGAAGAATATACAACATGAGGGCAGCCACTGTAAAGACAACATGATAATGTACACTCATTGTATGTGTACATTATCATGTTGTCTTTACAGTGACTGTCCTCATTCAAGTGGAAATTACACAAGGGACAGTCACTGTGAGATGTCCTCATTTGTGACAAGGACAGTCACACATGAGGACATCTCACAGTGACTGTCCCTTGTGTAATTGCCACTTGAATGTATTGCTATTCAACCACATTTATGGGCCCGTTTGGACCGCGGCACATAGTAGCATCTACAGAGAAGAATATCCCAGGTGTAACAAGTTGTAAGAATATACCAACAGTTCTAAGAAGTTCCCTAGCACATAGTAGCATCTACAGAGAAGAATATGGGTCAACGAGGTTGACTTCAAAGCCATGCAATCTAATGGTAATAGTAATATCATAATTTGACATACTATCAGAAATACTTCCTAAATAGACTATTCAATCTTATAAGAGATGGATTCATGAGAACTATTATTTATGAAATATGAGTTAATGACTTTAATTAAAAAAATTACACAATCTAATTCTTGTAAAAATATCAAAATTTGACACATTGAAAATACCTTCCAAAAGTATCGTTAATTGATTAATATGAATCACTACTCATGAAATATAATTTTATAAACCTAATCTAAAAACTACACAATAAAAATCTTAATAGCAATATTGTAAGAAACTATTCCCAAAAGCAAGCCTAACAAAATTTGATGAAAATAATTTTTGTTTCACTCAACTTTGACATTCACAACTTCCTCTTTTATTATAATAAGAAAAAAAATGTCTTTTTAGATATACCTCATGAACCATACTCGAATAATCTATCATTTTTCTTCTCAAAAACATATTTGCAGAGCCTGCTTCTTTTACTTGTTTGTACTTTTATCTCTCTGATGGAAAGGGTTCCTTCAGGACACATTTTTCCAAGTTCACTGCTTGAGATATTTGAGGAGGGTTCCCCTGCTTGAGTATCCATCCAACCCATATTCGAGTAGTTCTACAATTGCACAGTCTAAATTAATAATACTGACAATTGAATGACGAATGATGATACATAGAATTGATATAAACTAATCCTAAAAACACTAAAACATTATTAATATATTTATATTTCATAAATAAAATTGATATAAAAGATCTGGAAAGATACATTAAAAAATAGAAAAACAATAATTTATAATAGAAGGAAACTTAAATTGCTATTTAAAAAAAAAACAAGAGTCTTAAATCTTATCATTTTGTTTCATTATCATCCATAAGTACACACCTCTAGCATAATAATTATATTTTACCACCCATAAAATGAAAAAAAGATTTTCACAAGAGAAATTGAAGCTAGATTATAAAAATGAACCATCTTATTGGAAACTGGAACTGTTATCATACCCAAAAGGACTACAAAATTTCACCTTATCATACCCAGATTGTTGCTTTGCCTGGCGGAGGGAAATTTGATCAGTAAAATTGACACAGAGTATGTTGTCTCCATTGTCATGCTGGATAACAAAACACCAACTTTAATGGGCATGTACTGTCCCTTGTGTAATTGCCACTTGAATGCATTGCTATTTGATGCAGGGGCATCCCTAATGCAAGCCAAAGACACCATGATTGAAGGAAGTTGCCATGAAGCCAAGGAGTCAAATCCTATCAATTGGAACATAAGATTTTCACCTTGGAGCTTTGAAGGATTGACTAGTGAAAGGTCCTTTTGATTGACAAATCAGAGTCTTTTTGAATGACAAATCAGAGTCTTTTTGAATGACAATAAATTAGAATAGGAGTTTTAGATGTTTTCTTGGTTTGTAATAAATATTAAGGATTGATTTTATCTCCTTATAAACATCCACTTGTTGGACACAAGACCCCTTGGTGACTTATAAACCTTGGGCATCTTTTGAGTCCTTGGATGAAATGAGCATAGTAAGTGTTTATTAGGTGTCTTTTAGATGTTGTTAAGAAGTTTGAAGGTCCAAAATAACTTTAATAAGGTTCCTAAAGTTTCACAACACATTTTTAACCTTCTCGGCAAAGTTGTTTGCAAAGTTGTAATGCAACTTTAAAAGTTGCTTAGCAAAGTTGACATTTGTTGCATAAACTGTTCTAACCACCTAGATGGTTGAACCAATGTTTGGAGAGCCTATTTTAGGCTTCAAATGGTCGAAGATAGACAGAGAACCAGTATTGTAATCATTTTGCTTTCATAAAAAATAAAAATAACCCTGTTTTAGTGCATTTCTAGTGAAAAACGAACTCTGTACGGCTGTACAGATGGTGGTTGGATGATAAAATTTTCCTAGAAGTTGTAATAGTGACATCTGATGCTTTGGAAGTTGGTTTGATTGATTCTCTTTGTTTTATATCTAAGTTATTTCAAATTTTCTGTGCATTGTTTACAAACCCTCATTTTCAGGGTTTGACTGATGTAAAGACCTTAACTCACGTTTCAACCATTGGAATTCCTTCTTCCTTGGTGGAATGAGAGTTAAGGATGTATATTTGTATATTCTAAAAGCCCTGAGGCAGGGGGTTGCATCTGCATTTGTTGAGAGCGAGCCCTAGATCAAAAACTACCATGTTTTTGGCTGGGAAGATGGTAATCAGAATAAAATCAGAAGCTTGCATCGTATTGAGGACTTGAAAACTTGTGCATTCTTGTTTATCTGGATCCGGAGAACACTCCAAAACTCTGATCTTGGTTTCATACACCCATTTTCAATGCTTTGTTTTGGAACCCACACCTAAAAGCATGCATTAGGTCTGCGGACTCAATGAAGACATTGATATGCTGGAGTGGAGTCAGGGTCTGGGATGAGTTGGTGGTCTGTTAGAAATCCAAAAAGGGTACTCAGAAAACATATAACTTCTTAGAGTCCTTTGGCAAGTTGCAGAGTTATGGCTGTAGAGCAGGTTTGGGAGACCTACTAGGGTCACTAGGTCAGTTTGTTATTTTGATGTCTTGGGTTGTTTAGATCACAACCAATGCATGATTCTTGTTATTTAGATGATATCTAAGGGGTTTCTAAGTTTTGCTGCAGGAAGTAAGATCTAGAACCTTAAAAGTCTCTTTTGATAGAAAATCAGGGAACTTGTCCCTAAAAGGAAATTTGTTATTGAATGGGATTGAGTCCATAAGTTGTTGTGTGATCCTTGAAACCTTCAAATTCATTACTTTGCAGAGTTTAAACATTAACCTATAGAAATCAGAGCCTAATTGATTGGTTGAGTCATTTTGGTGTCTTGAAGTGGGTTGGGACATAGATCCAAGTTTCTTGCTGACTACTCTGCATCACTATTGAACCACATTAATGCTTTTTTCCTTCAACAAATGAGGACAGTCACTGTAAAGACAACATGATAATGTACACTCACTGTAAGGATAGTCACAAATGAGGAAATCTCAGAGTGATTATCCCTTGTGTAATTGCCGCTTGAATACATTGCTATTGAACCACATTAATGCTTTTTTCCTTCAAGTGGCAATTACACAAGGGACAGTCACTGTGAGATGTCCTCATTTGTGACAAGGACAGTCACACATGAGGACATCTCACAGTGACTGTCCCTTGTGTAATTGCCACTTGAATGTATTGCTATTCAACCACATTTATGGGCCTGTTTGGACCACGGCACACAATAGCATCTACAGAGAAGAATATCCCAGGTGTAACAAGTTGTAAGAATATACCAATAGTTCTAAGAAGTTCCCTAGCACATAGTAGCATCTACAGAGAAGAATATACAACATGAGGGCAGCCACTGTAAAGACAACATGATAATGTACACTCATTGTATGTGTACATTATCATGTTGTCTTTACAGTGACTGTCCTCATTCAAGTGGCAATTACAGAAGGGACAGTCATTGTGAGATGTCCTCATTTGTGACAAGGATAGTCACACATGAGGACATCTCACAGTGATCGATTGTCCCTTGTGTAATTGCCACTTGAATGTATTGCTATTGAACCACATTAATGCTTTTCTTCTTCAACAAATGAGGACAGTCACTCTAAAGACAACATGATAATGTACACTCACTGTAAGGACAGTCACAAATGAGGACATCTCACAGTGACTGTCCCTTGTGTGATTGCCACTTGAATGTATTGCTATTCAGCCACATTAATGCTTTTCTTCTTCAACAAATGAGGATAGTCACTCTAAAGACAACATGATAATGTACACTCACTGTAAGTGTACATTATCATGTTGTCTTTACAGTGACTGTCCTCCTTCAAGTCGCAGTTACACAAGGGATTTGTGTTTTCATTTGTGTTTTCAACAATGCCGTAACCCTCTGCGAAATCACATCGGGATATAAGGGCAAAACAAACAAGAACGTTGTCATTTGTATTTTCAACAGCGCCGAGAGAGATAAACAAACTTAAAACTCAGACTTAAGAAAGATGAAGGCAATGCTTCAAAAGGCCGATGCCCTAAACATGGGAAAACACAATACCACCATTAAACGATGCCCTAGTCACCGTATTAATGCTGCCAGCTCCGTACCAGTATGCTGACTGCTCACTTTCATCCTGTGATAAAGGTAACTTCATTAATCATACTTGAAATGGCAGCATACGAACTAAAGCTGATGAACATTTATAAACTAAAAGTTTAAAACTACAGATTACAAATGTAGTAGTTTCATACGAAAAGAACTTGATGTCTGAAATTTACCATTAGAAGTATCCAAAGGAATACCACAGTACTGTTGAACTTGGAGAATCGGAGATGATCTACACAGCAAGGTTCAACAGCTGTAAGGACTGTTACACCATCTTTAGCATTTGAATACATTTTCTCCTTGGCTTCTGGTGGATCCTCAAAGACCCCCAATGATGTTTTCCCTACAATTATCAATTGTTTGTCAGTATGAGATATTAATAAATAAACATTAATCACAATATTAGGCAAACAATGTTCTTGATGTCTGAATCTAAATCACAGAAAGCTCTAATAAAGCAGTTCTCAGTTTCACATTAAACTAAGTTTCAATTTCAAATGGTTATAATAATTTTTGCAAGTTATAAGTAGCTGGTTACAGTATATGACATAAAAAGAAAAAAAATCATTTCTATTCTTTTCTTCTTTTTCTCTTTCAACGAAGCTTTTGCCCCACACAAATGCATACCAAGAATTTCTCAGGAGGTTTCAAGACCATTGCATACCAAACTTCTTCTCTGTAGATGCTACTGTGTGTCGTGGTCCAAACGGGCCCATAAATGTGGTTGAATAACAATACGTTCAAGTGGAAATTACACAAGGGACAGTGACTGTGAGATGTCCTCATGTGTGACTGTCCTTGTCACAAATGAGGACATCTCACAGTGACTGTCCCTTGTGTAATTGCCACTTGAATGAGGACAGTCACTGTAAAGACAACATGATAATGTACACATACAATGAGTGTACATTATCATGTTGTCTTTACAGTGACTGCCCTCATGTTGTATATTCTTCTCTGTAGATGCTACTGTGTGCTAGGGAACTTCTTAGAACTATTGGTATATTCTTAGAGCTTGTTACACCTGGGATATTCTTCTCTGTAGATGCTACTGTGTGCCGTGGTCCAAACGGGCCCATAAATGTGGTTGAATAGCAATACATTCAAGTGGCAATTACATATATTATAATGTATCTGTCTAGTCCTCATGACTGCTTATAACAGTACAAGTGATATTTTTTCGGGAGTGGGGAAAGGTTCGAGACTTTCACCTGTATGAAGAATCCTTTCTACCTAACACAAAAATGCACCCCATAAAACATCTGATTGGTTTGAGTATCTTTGAACTATTTGGGTCTATTGACAACACTAGACCAGTGTATACAGAATGACTAATTTCATGCAAGACAATGTGATGCAGAGTGGTCAGCAAGAAACTTGGTCTTAAGCCCCAACCCACTTCAAGACACCAAAATGTTACACCTAAGCAATTTAGCCTCTGATTCTATCAGACCAGTTTAAAATCTCTGTACTAGAGGGACTTCAAAGGTTTCAAGATACTTCTAACACCTTATTGACTCAATCCCAACCAAGACCAAATTTCCTTTTAGGGACAAGTTCCCTGATTTTCTACCAAAAGAGACTTTATTGATCCTAGGCTTTGCCAACCCAATCAAACATTTGAAAACTCTTAAGATTCCCTAAAACATGCAGAATCATGCATTGGTTGTGTTCCAAACAACCCAAGACATCAAAATCACAAATAGACCTAGTGACTCTAGTAGGTCTCCAAAACCTGTTCTGCAGCAATAACTCTTCAATTTGACAAAGGACCTTATGAACTTATATGTTTTTTGAGTACCCTTTTTGATGTTCTAACAATCCTCCAACTCCCAGACCCTGACTCCACTCCAGCATATCAATGTCCTTATTGAGTCCGCAAACCTAATGCATGCCTTTGGGTGTGGGTTCCAAAACAAGGCATTGAAAATGGGTGCATGAAACCAAGATCAAAGTTTGAAGATGTCCACCATGCTCTAAAGATTTAGATTCAACAAGGTTTGAGGTCCTTTACTTGCCGCTACCCTCTGATCTTGCATAATCCATCAACTCCTAGTCAAGAACATTGAGATTCTTGACCTAGGGCTTGCTCTCAAAATTCTCTGGCTTAGTATCCTGTTCCAAAGCTTTTAAAATATGAAAATAAACCCCCTTAACTTGCATTTTACAAAGAACAGAGGATATCCTATGGTTTATTTTCAAGTTAAGGCCATTTGAATGCAATAACCCAAAAAATGAGGGTTTGACAGAACAACAGATAAGAAAAAGGAATAACTTTGATATAAGGTGTCTTGAATCTACCAAATAAACTCTCAAAGCATAAGATATAAATAATCTAACTTCCACACTGGTTTTCCCTCCCTTTCACATCCGTACACTGTACAGTGCTTGAAGGAAATGCACAGAAAAGGCTCTGAAATAGTGGCTCTATCTGACAGAGAGTCCATGCTAGGCTTCATGACTAACCTAGAGCACATTCCTTGTTATGGAGGAAGTTTGAATGGTGAAGAACTTATGGAATGGATAGAGGACCTAGATAACCATTTTGACTACAAGTATCTTATTAATAACCATTTTGACTACAAGTATCTTATTAATAACCATTTTGACTACAAGTATCTTATGGATAGAGGACCTTGAAAACCATTTTGACTCATTTAGTATCTTATTGAGCTTCACTTTGTTTCGAGAATATAGTTTAATATTCTCTACTAAACAGGGCCAACCACGTGAAGGTGGAAGCTCATTTGGCCCCACCCCCCTCCCCCTAACATCACTCTACATTCCCCGTTAACATCTAACATTCATTCATTCTTTTAATTATTAATAAAATGTAACATTCAATCAATATCACATGATAACATTCATTAACACATTAGATTCGTTAACACGCAACATTCATCAATATGAAAATAAACACATAATTCATGAACATTCATTAGCACATAATTAAATTCATTGAGACATAAAATTCAGTCATTATCAATTAAGGTATTTAGATGACAATCATTTCTTTTTTCTCTTTCTAATTTTTTTTTCTATGTAAGCTCTAAGAGGAGCATCAGTGTTATCATCAATACCCCCCTCATCAGTTGTTTTGTTCTCTGTTCTTGATGATCTCAAATTCCTATGCTGCTGCAAAGGGGGGTCCTCTATAATAACAAATAAAAGAGTTAAATTTAAAATATTTAATTATAATTGTTACAAGTATTTAATTATTTTAAAGAACATAACTGTGGCGCTCTTTAATTACCTGATCTGGCCACATCATTTTGTCTAGACTCAACCTCAACATGCTCATGAGCACCGACCCCTCAATCCTCTACAGTTGCTATACAAAATGTTACATTAATCCAAACACCAATTGTAATTACATATAAAAATTTTAATAGCAAATGTATACCTCCACCACTAGGATGCACATCATGCGAACCTTCATTATGCATAGATTGTGTAGAAGGATTGTCAGGCTGCATTCCAATATCCTACACATTGTTATCATTGCTTTCTTAAAACAGATATACTCACTTTATATTAGAACTTAACATCAAATAGACTAATTGGTAAAGTATTCAATTTGAAATAAATTTCATTTAGCTTATTTACCTGTGGCTCAGATGCATCATTATTTGAACCTTGCACATTGATTTCAGCTCTTAGCCGTTCAGCCACGGCTCTATAGCCTTGTTGGAAGCCAATTCTCTTGTCCTCTTTTGTGAGGCATCTATTGAACTCTGACCCCTACATTTTTGCTTGGTATGGTGAATTTTACTTGCATTGTTTGATCAAAAAAAATTTCCTTGCAATATATAAAAAAATTGATACAAGTTTTCATTTACTAATACTTACAACTCGTGCTTGAAGTTTGGAAAAACCACTAGAGCCGAGCTTGTGTGTCCCATACTTTTCTAATCTTGCCTTTGTTGCCTTTGATGTGTCAGGCAATCTATGAAAAGTTTGAAATATGTTAGAGACCAGTACAGGAAAAATTTAGAGGTTAATTAGTACATAATTACAGGAAAAATTTAGAGGTTAATTAGTACATAATTACATTGTCAAAAGTATCACATACCTTTCTCTACTCTCTACTAGCGTAATTCCTTTTTTCATGTCGGCTTTATACTTTCCATCCAAAATCAAAGCCTGCCACTCAGCCTCAAGAACACAGGGCGGACGCTCGTGCCTTGGGTTAACCTCTAAATATTTCCTGTACTGGTCCCTAATATACTTCAAACATAAACCAGCTCTTTCAAGGAGCTTGTTTCTCTCGAATGCACGAGGTCCAAAAAGCTGGGTCATACTATGTACAAGATCATCCTTCAACTTTTTATCTTGGTTATTCCACCTTTTAAGTAAAAAAAAACATGTTAGACTCATAAATGAAGAGAAGCTACCTTTAATATAATTCAAGAAATTGATGAAAAGGAAAACTATTCTAGCAATGATATGAAATCAAAATAGTGGTTTGGGGTTTTAGTTAGGATATGATGTTCCACCATGTACGTAGGGTGGGCCCGAATATCCGCAAACACTCGTCACCAAGTTTTCACCAAAAAATATCATTCCCTACAAAATAATCATGGGATCATTAGTCAATGAAGAGTGATCAAAAACTAAATTACTATTATATCACTATAGAATAATAATAACTTTAAAGTACCTGGAACTTTGGCTACTTTTAAGGGAATGCCTTCATCGTCGCTGATGATCAATACGCAATCCTTCACCGTTCCCGTACTAGGAACACGGGAACATCCAGGAAATGATGTTGCATCGGGACTTGTTGCATCTCCTATTGCAAAAAATGAAAACCATTATCAAATGCCTCCAAGAAATAATACTTCAAGGGAAATAAATTGGTGCAGAGCACCCATGGCACAAACACAATCAAGGGATCTACATCGTAAACACATAACACTTAAACACATAACAAAAGAGAGAAAAAGAGGGATTTGTGTACCAGTAGATGGTGCAACAGTTGGTGCATTTAGGCTGTGTGTTGTTGACATGGCAGTCGGCAAGACATTTGTGGTTGTCCTGGATGGAGGCAGCGTTGTCATATCATCATGGAAAGGAGCTGAAGAATAAAATTGTTAGAGCATGCATAAATATAGAACGCGTGGACTAGCATGGACAAGATTGTTAGAGCATTAAAAAAAAAGATTGTTTGAGCATGTATTGTTAATGATTATGATCATTCCTATATATATTCAGTGGAAAACACAAGTGGGGAATGGAACATGTGATCTACCTGAACCACTTGCAGTACCGGCCTCATCATGGGAATGGGGTTCAAAATTACGCAAATAACTCTGTAAAGACAATGCATCCATATTTTAATTAATGTCATAAAAGAGCATAACATAAAAACCATTATTGAACTCTTGTAATAATTAAAAATTTCATTAATACTTACTTTAAAGTTTTCAGAAGTGCGCAACAACTCAGCTGCCCTGTCTTTTATTTCCTGAGTCTGAGGATGTATGGATACCAAACGTAGAAGTTCTTTCCCAATTTTCTTTAGCAGCTTTTTAATGGAACCGATCGGGTCATCGGTCTCTGCTAAATCAATAAAAAAAGGGTCCACAAGGGGGGACTCCTGAGGGACTGCAGGTTGCTTTCCCTCTCTCCGACCACCGGCCCTCTGTGACAACAATAGTATTAGTATTATCAAAATTACTCCAAAATAATGAAGAAAATAACATTAAAAAAAATAACATTTTGCTTCTATCTAGTTTGCACAATTACAATGAGTTTTACCTGCTCATGTGTAGATGAGCTAGGAATATCGTCACCATCACCTTCGGGCGGTTGCTCCATATTGTGCCCCTGTGTCAAAGATCAAGTATAAAAATGTTAGCCAAAAATTTAATAACTAAATGGTATGTTGGAGTCATTGATTAGAAGTTGGTTTAATAGTATGTACCACCCCCATGATAGTAGCCTCGTTTGTATCTATGCGGTTCAAATTGTAATCAATAAGCAGCTCTTCCCCTGTACGTATTGATTTTATCGCACAGATGAATACACGATTTCCCTCGCGCGCCTCAAATATGCAATTGGGTTGCTTTATAGTTGACCCAGGTCGTGTACTATTTATAAAACCCGCAATATTCCCTATTGCTTTTGGCCTTCCATCAATGTATATAGCCACACTTTTACTTTGATTATTGTCTTGCTGTTGTATATAATTTGCTGAGAGTGCATACCTACGCATACTTTTTTTATATTGAACAATATGCATCCAACTTTTGTAATCGTAACATGGTCCAACATACTCCATCAATTCAGAAACTTTGTTGTAAGACACCTTTATGCCATCCATAGAAAATAGGCCCAAACCATGTAATGATGATGGTGCTATGCGATATATCCTCTCATTAACACAAAAATCAGTGTTTATTGGAGGAAGTTCCTTGGGTACCCAATGTTTCTGTAGATGTTGGTACCTCAAGGGCACCTCGATGTCGCCTTTCGTCTCATCATCATAAGAACATGACCCCCCTTGAGCAAGGAAAAATTTCATGTGTTTATTGAATTTCCTTCTAGTCCTTTGACCTCTAGTTAATCTCCCTATTCTAGATAAACTGCATGTCTCACTTTCCTCTTCTATTCCTATATTTCCCTCACTCGAGGAAGACACTTCTGACAAATACCTATTTGCTGGTACCTGCAAATGGGAGAGATCTTAGAAGACATCAATCTTACTATTGATAAGTGTATTAAATAGACTTTCTATAAGGTGTATTGACTTATACCTGTCGATCCATGAGACTGTGCGGGATGCTCTTGAAAGGGGTTCAATTTCCTACAAATGTAATTCAATTATCGTGAGCATAATCACATCATAATCATAATCACATCCATCATAAGCATCACATAAAAATTAAAAACATTAAAACGTACACATTATAACACTTAAATCAGGCTCACATTAATATGTGTTTTAAATAGTTTTATTTAATTAATTTAGATTAATAGTTAATTTAGATTAGCAGTATTCTATTTGTAGTTGAAACTTGTAGCTTTTAAATAGATAATGAATAAACTATGTAACCATTTAAGACAAATATATTTCTATCAAGAAATGAATATTAAATACATTAAGGATTGATGGCATACCTTTAAATTTCATCATCATCATCATCATCATCATCATCATCATCATCATCATCATCATCATCATCATCATCATCATCATCCTCGTCATCGTCGTCATCATCATCATCGTCGTCGTCGTCGTTGTCATCGTTGTCGTCATCATCAACATCATCATCATCAACATCAACATCATCTTCATCATCATCATCAGTAGCATCATCATCATCATCATCATCTTCTTCTTCTTCATGAAAATTTGTCTTAGGAACATCATCCAATAATTGTCGATCGTGATCATCATCTACATCATCTTCTACTTCTTCGGTATTTTCTTCTTCCATCGCATTATACTTTATCGGCCTTCCTCTCGGTTCATGTCTAACAACAAATGACCAACCCGGTTTATGTGAAACCTCTGAGTAAAATACCTGCTCACATTGGCTTGGAAGAACATAGGGCTCATCCCCAACTAGCTCAAATGACCTTGTATTAACCATTGTAAATCCATTATCATGTTCAATAACAGTTCTATTAGGATCATTTGGATTAAGTCGTAGCCTGTACCATTTGACAATGAAGAGTACTAATTTGAAGGAACTAAAGTCGCACTCAAGTATATCATCCAAAATGCCATAGTATTGATTTTTAGACTCTTGAGGATCTAAGTCATTTCTAGATGAAATATTAGTCACTTGAAAGACTGCAGTTATTCCAAAATCACAAGTTTTCTTCGTGTCATCCAACACTTTGACGCGAAATTTTTGACCATTACAGAACATACCCTTGTGGTGTTTAACCTGCAATAATATGTGAAACATGTCAAAATTATTATATCGTGAGTTGATAAACATACGGGTGATTAATAATTTTGTACGTACCTGGAAATCTCTTAAACCATATGCTAAATCTATTTCCCTTTGCGTAACATTAGAATCTCCATTACGATGAGCTTCTTTAACCAATGAAGATACACCTTCCCATGTTAATGTGTGACCAGAATGTTGACATTGTTCAATCCATACCGTCATCCAATCAAGATTGTTTGCAATATACAAATGTAGTGCATCCCACTCTCGAGCAACTGTACAAAAAAAATAGACGACTTACAACCGATTTATTTTGAAGATTAAGAAATAATTTATTACAATAACATCTTATAATTTATTACCTGTCACTTTCCTCAATCTACCTTTCCCCATCAAGTACTCCCCTTTGAATTTTTTAAAAGGGTCGAGATCCCAAATGCGATCTACATGGATATTTGAAGCAAACTTAGGAAGATATTCAGTAATGTACACCATAGTCTGGTATACCATGTATCCCTCTACCATAGAACCCTCAGGATGTGCTCTTTGTCGAACCAAAGCCTTCAAAGATTTCAAGTGCCTCTCAACCATCCACATTGACCTAGTGTGTGCAGGTCCACACAATTCAATCTCCTCAACTTGGTGTATGAGGTAGTGTTCTTGTGCATTGAAAAAAGTTGGAGGTAGACACTTTTGCATTTCACACAGTAAATGAGGAATTCTTCTCTTCCAATAGTTTATATCTTCTTTATGGATTTCTTTAGATGACAACCACCTACATTAAGAGATTCAAGTCACAAAAAATATATAAATACGAGACTTTACAAAATAATATACAATAGATTACATAGCAAGAAAAACAAATCGCGAATATAATAAATATATACAACAAATTGAATAGATATTACTGCTTACCTCATGTATTTTCCAAGATCATATATCACTTGTTTGATGTTATTGTTGAAGTGCTCTGGGAGAGATAGAGGTAGCACGTACTACAGTAATTATAAACCAATCATTTCATTATTTTCTAACATAACATAATGAATAGTACACGTAGTTTATGAATATATTGTAAATACAGAAGAACATAACTTACCTTGATGAAAGTATGCCAATCATGCGTTTTGAGCCCTGGCCCAAATTCACTTTTCTTTGATATGAGATTGCTTATGTTCCCAGCAAATCCTGTGGGAAATCAAATTTTTCGTATGACTTCTTTTATGGCATCACTTTGCTGCTCCGTTAATAACCAAGGAAGGGCACTTATATTAATCTGATCTCTATTGCTATTTGAGTGAATGAAATTCTTCAGTGCATGATTGGATTCATGAATGTCATTACAAATTTTGACAATTTTTTCTTTGTCACGCCTTCCATCCAGTATTTTCCACAATGTCTCTGTTATATTCTTTCCAACATGCATAAGATCAAACAAATGCACAATTTGTAGGTCCTCGTAGTAGGGCAACCTACTAAATTGTCTGGGATAGCTTTTTAGTCCCTTTGGAAGGTTGTCAGTAGTGCCTTGACGACCTTCACGATCATCAATTACATAATTAGTAAACAAAAATCACAATAGAAATATATAAATTACAAACATAAACCATTAAGTGGAACGACATTACCTCGACGATTAATTCTATTATATTCCAACTTCCATAGGCGAGGTGTCATTCTTCGTGGCTTTGATGTAGTCTCTTCTTTCCCATTGAAAAGATGTTTTTCCATACTTCGATACTTATGATTCCTGTGGAGGAAGTGTCTGTACTCATCAAACACATGCTTTCCTAAACTTTTTGAATGACGAGATTTCATCTTTGGACCACAAACTGGACATGCAAATTTTCCCTTTGTTTGAAGACCTACAAGATAATGATATAATTGGATTATTAAATATGTTGATTTTTATAATTAGAATTATCATGCGCAACTTGAATTCACTATAACATACCACAAAAATGTGTTAGCCCTGGGGCATCATGTATTGTCCATACAAGTATTGCATGGAATTGAAATTGTCTTTGTCCTATTGGTCTAGACACGTCATACATAGTGACACCGTTCCATAACTTCACCAACTCGTCAATAAGAGGCTCAATATATACATTCATATCTTTAACTTGATATTTACCTACTTGAATGAACAGTAACATTACATAATTATTGTGACCATTTTACTGTAAGATTTGTAAGTACATGTAAATTAATAACTATCAAATGATAAAATACCTGGAACAATCATTGCCAACATAATGTGCTCCCTCTTTATTGACATCCACAGAGGAATGTTATTGTTGATAATAAAAATAGGCCACACCGAGCAAACAGATCTCATCTCTCCAAATGGATTGACACCATCGGCTGCCAATGAAAGCCTGAGATTACGAGGTTCTTCTTTGAAGTGTTGCCACTTTTCCTCTATGTGCATAAATGCTGAACCATCCGCAGGGATTTGAATAATGTCATCTCGACTTCTATTGCGTGCATGGTAATCCATAAATTGTGCCAAGCTAGTACACCTGAATAATTGTCGCATCCGTGGAATAATGGGGATGTAACGAAGAACCTTGTGAGGCACCTTTTTTGTTATTCGATCTGTTCGATATCTACTCGTATGACATACAGGGCATTGTGTTGCAAATTCATGTTCTTTATAATATATAATATGATCATTGGGACAAGCATGTATTGCTTGATACTCCATTCCAATATCTTTCATAATAGCAGATAATTCTCGATATGAGCGAGGTAGAATATTTGATGGTGGTAACAAAAACTCGCCTATCAATCTACAGAAAAAAATATAAGTTGTTAATATAAACAATATTAGTGGTACATTATTTACCCTTTGTTAACTATAAAGACATATATGACATACCTTAACATACGTGACATTGTTATGTTGGATAAACCATTCATAACCTTCAAGTTCAACAACAACAATACATCAGAGAGAAGATTTGTTTGGGAGTCTTTGTATAGGGGCTCGTATGCCTTTTCAAGTAGAGGTACATCGAGGCTATCATCATCATCATGATCAGATCCGACTAAATGTGTCATGGATCAATGTATTTATACCATCATCTTCAATTGTGTTTTTTGGCGCATGATCGTCATCTTCCATGGGATCATTATCTTCACCTTGGAAATTCGCACCCCCATGTTCCTCCATATCATGTACTTCCCTGGGGAGATCAACCTATATAAAATTGATTAACATAAATAAACCATGATCTTCAACTCATCATCAAGTGATTTCATATGTATATAAATTGTTAAAATGATATAATGAACAACTTACCAATGGATGATAGTCATGCCCCCCTTCAATGTGATCATTCTCCCTACAATGTCTCTTAACTGTTTTGATTAGCAGTCTTCTACGGTTTAAGCCCTTACAAATTTTGCAGGGACAATAACATTTTCCATCACCTTTTCTTTTCAAGTTAGACCACAATCTAGCGATTGTCTCCCTATTTTGTTCTTCACTTATATTATCTGACATGATCGTTCTTCGCAGGAAGCAAAAATTAGGCTATGAAAACTTCGGTCTACAACTTTCAGTGACTAAGCAAAATTGTCAAAAGTACACAAATCTTCTTAGACCTAGTTAAATCCTTTAATATTTTAAAAGTCTAGTTAAAATATACATTAGATTAAAAAATATACAATTTTCATGCCTGAGCGCGCGGCTACGACTAGTGCAATGGTCTTCTTGCTTAGCTCTAGAAGCTCTCTAGCAATCAAAACATATAAGCTACAAGGCCTAACAGCAATTTCAAAACATATAAGCTACAAGGCAAGACATATTACATGACATGGCAAAAGGATTAAAATATACATTAGATTAAAATATATACAATTTTCAAACCTGAGCGCGCGGCTATAACTCGTGCAATGGTCTTCTTGCTTAGCTCTAGAAGCTCTCCAGCAATCAAAACATATAAGCTATTAGAATTCATTAACTTTCTGTAATTGGAAAACTCTATTTGATATTAGACCGTAAACTACTACTATTCTCTCCATAAGAACTAAGTACAAAATTCTTTCAAGTTCACATCCATGATTCCCTTTAGATTAAAATATACAGCAAAAATAAGCTAAAAGTCTAGTTAAAATATTCATTAGATTAAAAAATATACAATTTTCAAACCTGAGCGCGCGGCTATAACTCGTGCAATGGTCTTCTTGCTTAGCTTTAGAAGCTCTCCAGCAATCAAAACATATAAGCTACAAGGCCTAATAGCAATTTCAAAACAAGGGTCATCAAAAGAACCAAAAACAATGTGTGCAAACAATACCTTGTGAAGTGGTATAGACAATTAGAAGATGCTACTATGTGCTAGGGAACTTCTTAGAACTATTGGTATATTCTTACAACTTGTTACACCTGGGATATTCTTCTTTGTAGATGATACTGTGTGCCGTGGTCCAAACGGGCCCATAAATGTGGTTGAATAGCAATACATTCAAGTGGCAATTACACAAGGGATAGTCATTGTGAGATATCCTCATGTGTGACTATCCTTGTCACAAATGAGGACATCTCACAGTGACTGTCCCTTGTGTAATTGCCACTTGAATGAGGTCAGTCACTGTAAAGACAACATGATAATGTACACATACAATGAGTGTACATTATCATGTTGTCTTTACAGTGGCTGCCCTCATGTTGTATATTCTTCTCTGTAGATGCTACTACGTGCTAGGGAACTTCTTAGAACTGTTGGTATATTCTTACAACTTGTTACACTTGGGATATTCTTCTCTGTAGATGCTACTGTGTGTCGTGGTCCAAACGGGCCCATAAATGTGGTTGAATAGCAATACATTCAAGTGGCAATTACACAAGGGACAGTCACTGTGAGATGTCCTCATGTGTGACTGTCCTTGTCACAAATGAGGACATCTCACAGTGACTGTCCCTTGTGTAATTGCCACTTGAATGAGGAACAAGGAGGAAGTGATACAATAATAGGGGGGTGATCATTTTAAAATGTGTTGGACACAGATATGTCCTCATTTCTGGGTATTTTAGCTCTCTAACAGCTGAATACCAGATTAAATAATAATGACAAAAGAAAAATAAACCCAACGTACTCAGAAATTGTAGCTATGATTTTGCGGAGGGAATCTCTCTCGGCGCTGTTGAAAACACAAATGACAAACCGCTTGATTTCATGGAGGGAATCTCTCTCGGTGCTGTTCAAAACACAAATGACAACCCGCTTTGTTCAAAACACAAATGACAACCCGCTTTGTTCAAAACACAAATGATAACCCACTTGATTTCACGGAGGGAATCTCTCTCGGCGCTGTTGAAAACATAAATGACAACGTTCCTTTTTTTTTTTGCACTTATATCCTGACCAACATAAGGTCCATTTGTAATACAACATGATAATGTACACTTACAGTGAGTGTACATTATCATGTTGTCCTTAGAGTGACTATCCTCATTTGTTGAAGAAGAAAATCATTAATGTGGCTGAATAGCAATACATTCAAGTGGTATGAGATGTCCTCATTTGTGACTGTCCTTACAGTGAGTGTACATTATCATGGTGTCTTTAGAGTGACTATCCTCATTTGTTGAAGAAGAAAAGCATTAATGTGGTTCAATAGCAATACATTCAAGTGGCAATTACACAAGGGACAATCACTGTGAGATGTCCTCATGTGTGACTGTCCTTGTCACAAATGAGGACATCTCACAATGACTATCCCTTGTGTAATTCAAGTGGCAATTACACAAGGGACAATCACTGTGAGATGTCCTCATTTGTGACTGTCCTTACAATGAGTGTACATTATCATGTTGTCTTTAGAGTGACTATCCTCATTTGTTGAAGAAGAAAAGCATTAATGTGGTTCAATAGCAATACATTCAAGTGGCAATTACACAAGGGACAATGTCATGAGCCGTGACATATTGAACTTAGTATAATAATAAAATGATTAGATGATATATAATAATCTATTATTAATGGTATATAACAATAATATATAATTATTATCAAAAGATAATAATAATATATAGTTAGCATAATAAGTAATATGTTAATTAAATAATATTAAAATATTAATAAATAATATAATTATGATTATAATTATAATATAAATTAATAATAAATAATTATTAATAAATTATATATATTATATTATAATAATATATTAAGTAATAATATTAAATCAATTATTGATATAATAATTTTAATATATAAATAATATTAATAAACCTCTCAATATAAAACAATATGTTATCACTATAATAATATTTATTATAATATTATTAATATTACTAACATCATTAATTATAATATTTAATAATAACAATAACATTAATAATAATAATAATAATAACGTTTAAAGCAATATCGAATATCTGTAATCGATATTCATCTACATTAAACATCTGCATTATCTATCACGATGAGGAATGAAGAAGTGATACAACAATCACTAGTCATTACACATCGATACCATGAGAGGATGATTAATGAACCAAATACTATGAAGTCAAGATCAACATGATATGAATAAGGGATAGGTCGCTATGTGTTTCAGAAGATGTATTGATAAGCAAGAAGGATAACCATTCATATATTATAAATAATCATTAATTGCACAAGTTTAGACAATGACATATCCGATAAAGCAATATCAAACATGAAGACCCGCTAGCAAATATGCACCATCACTTCCTATGTTATCATGACAATAACATAAACTAGATTGAATTCTACTATCTATATCAATAGACACCACATAGGAGGATATCGACTAAAGGATTGAAAGATTATCGATTGTCTGAGATAAACCACATCTTGTAGAAACACAAAAGCATCAGTGATTATATCACAAGCTATTGATGAATGAGGCATCAGTCATGGATAATAAGTACAATGTATCCTTAAGTATTAACAGGAATGGAAGTCAATTTGAAGATCAAACTCCATTACCAGCAATCAACCAATAAATGGACAATTATCAGAAAATGATATCGACTTATATCAGAGTAGAAAGATTGGATATAATCATAACAATATGGGATAAGGCAAGAGTTAATATCGATTGACTAAATACTAATGATAGTTAGACCAAACTAATACAAACACAATGGATGTTAACTACTGGTTGCACTACCAATTAGGGAAGATTACCTTCATAAAAAGATTTGATATTGAGTCAATCTGGGAGTTATCTATGATCAGAAAATAATGAAATAATATTATGTGAACTGTCGGATTATGGAAAGGTGTGATTAACAAAGGGACATGGAGGAAGAAACAAGACACGTCTCATTCATAGCATCTCTTCATTTGTTAAAGACAATATAAGAATGCATTCTCGTCAGTCACTCAAGGCATCATTAGAACTTTATTTACTTATCCATATTTGGATATACTCAATAGAGCATCTACCTTTGGCAGTTTGGTTTCAAGTTTATCATTGCAGATCAGAGACAACACCATGATTGCACAGATAGAAAGGATAGTCAGAAACATCATCAATATTTGAAGTTGCAAGCATATAATTTAGAATCTGAAATAGCAACATATCACTCATAGCGATATTACACATTTGCATAATTACATCATCATATCAGACACAGCAAATACATTGCTGTAAGCAATACTTATTGATTGTATATCGATATTGTTTATATCAGACATAGCATCATTATACTATCACTATAAGTGATAGGAAACATCATATTCATAGCATATTTCATATCATTATATCCAACAGTGCTATTAAACATATTGGTATCAATATCATCTTGCACACATATTGTGATTGAATCTGAAATAGCGGTTGATATCTTAAGTAACCTCCATTACTTAGTTTAATTGTAAGTATCTGATAGAGTAAGTCTGAGAAGTGGATTAATTGTTCCTATTTTCCAAGTTAGCCAAAAAGGGGACATTACAGACAATCACTGTGAGATGTCCTCATGTGTGACTATCCTTGTCACAAATGAGGACATCTCACAATGACTATCCCTTGTGTAATTCAAGCGGCAATTACACAAGGGACAGTCACTGTGAGATGTCCTCATTTGTGACTGTCCTTACAGTGAGTGTACATTATCATGTTGTCTTTAGAGTGATTGTCCTCATTTGTTGAAGAAGAAAAGCATTAATGTGGTTCAATAGCAATACATTCAAGTGACAATTACACAAGGGACAATCACTGTGAGATGTCCTCATGTGTGACTATCCTTGTCACAAATGAGGACATCTCACAATGACTGTCCCTTATGTAATTCAAGTGGAAATTACACAAGGGACAGTCACTGTGAGATGTCCTCATTTGTGACTGTCCTTACAGTGAGTGTACATTATCATGTTGTCTTTAGAGTGACTGTCCTCATTTGTTGAAGAGGAAAAGCATTAATGTGGTTCAATAGCAATACATTCAAGTGGAAATTACACAAGGGACAATCACTGTGAGATGTCCTCATGTGTGACTGTCCTTGTCACAAATGAGGACATCTCACAATGACTGTCCCTTGTGTAATTCAAGCAGCAATTACACAAGGGACAGTCACTGTGAGATGTCCTCATTTGTGACTATCCTTACAGTGAGTGTACATTATCATGTTGTCTTTAGAGTGACTATCCTCATTTGTTGAAGAAGAAAAGCATTAATGTGGTTCAATAGCAATACATTCAAGCGGCAATTACACAAGGGACAGTCACTGTGAGAGGTCCTCATTTGTGACTGTCCTTACAGTGAGTGTACGTTATCATGTTGTCTTTAGAGTGACTGTCCTCATTTGTTGAACAAGAAAAGCATTAATGTGGTTCAATAGAAATACATTCAAGTGGCAATTACACAAGGGACAATTGATCACTGTGAGATGTCCTCATGTGTGACCTTTGTGAAGGCAAGTGCCAATTTGTACCCAAGTTACCAATATTGTGGCAAAAGTGGGAATGAAGCATTTAGGGGTCAAATTGGGCAAAGAAGTGTAGAAGTGGCCTATGTGAGGTCTAAATAGCCTAACTAAGTCATGGTTAGGGTCTTATGGTGTTTGAACAATAAGTTTTGAACCAAAATCCCAAAGGTTGTAACAAGTTGTCAATGTTGTCATTCACAACATTGACAACATTGTGCAAGGGAGCATTTTCGAGTAAGATGGTTATGTAACTATATGAAACCATTGAATTAGGCATCAGATCAACTATAAGAGGCCTCCATCGATCTGTGCAAAAGGTTGGGGGGAAAAACATTTGGAATTAAGAAGATTTGTAGAGTAACACGGTTTTAGTGAATTCTTGAGTTTTTTTGTTTCTTTGTTTTCAGTTGATTAATGGATTAGATAGCTCGCAGTGTCTATTGGAAAAGTTAGTACAAGTTGTTTTTTAATTTTGTGTTGTGTTTTTTTTGAGTTTTGAAGCATTCCAACTAGTTTGTTAATTCTTTTGTTAAGTACCCTATCATTGGTTTGAACCAGGCAGGTTGAACAAATGGAGTCTTAGCTCATCATTCCATTGTCAATTTTGTACGGGCTCTTGGAATGGGTGAGGAGACTCCATGTACTACATGTTTGGAAGGAGGGGCCTTGGGAAGCTCATTTTCTATGTTTGCAATGATGTCCTAGGTGAGTCAGTTGAGCACAGTTAGGGATGACAAATCATTACAAGAAGATTACAACAAGTTGAATGCATTGGTTGCTTCAACTAAAATCTCATGGAGAGGTAGACACACATCTAAAGAAGCCCCAAGTCAAATTAGAAGATTGGGTGAGTTTCTTTGGCTGCTAAGAAAACAAACTCTTAGTTAGACTGTCCAAGTTGTGTCAAAATACTTGTTTTTAGGCATGGCTGTAGCAGTTGATGTACAAAAAATCTAGGAGGAGAAGACCTTAGATATCTTGGAGTTCTCAATAAAGGGCATCTGAATCCTAAGCCCTTTAGGTGGCTTAATATAAACAAAAAGGCTTGACAAAGGCCTAATTGCTAGCAGCCTATTTTTGGGTGCAATTGGCATGGTTTGATGAACCGGATTGAAGTACTGATGAAAAGTATAGGTGAAGGAGTAATATTGAAACCAATAGAGGTCCTAGTGGCCAGCCTCTCCATGGAGTAAAGTTCTAGTTGGATGTGTTTCAATTTGTGAAGACAAGACTAGGAGTGTCCTAGTAGCTAGATTGGTATTGAGCAGAGTTCGTTGTATTTCTTGTTGGTGTGCACTAGTTGAAGGAGTGGGATCTTGGGTAGAGATACCTAAAGAGTGTAGGGATAGTTAAGTACCCTATCAAGTCAAAACATTGGCCTAAAGAGACCCTAGTGAAGGATAGGGAGTGAGCAAGACAAAGTGTTACATCAATTAACAAGATCATTTTTTGGTAATTATGTACATTATCATGTTGTCTTTACAGTGACTGTCCTCATTTGTTGAAGAAGAAAAGCATTAATGTGGTTCAATAGCAATACATTCAAGTGGAAATTACACAAGGGAATATCACTATGAGATGTCCTAAGTGTGATTGTCCTTGTCACAAATGAGGACATCTCACAGTGACTGTCCCTTGTGTAATTGCCACTTGAATGAGGACAGTCACTGTAAAGACAACATGATAATGTACACAAGTACCGTGAAGGTAAGTCCGCAAGTTAGGGCTATTTCATTGCATACCCGAAACAATGAAGACATTACAGTCCACAAATGTTTGTGCTTGAAAGATGAACAAATAAAATTAAACTTCTAAATAACCAAAGCCGCTAACAATAAATTCAACACAGATATGTCCTCATTTCTGGGTATTTTAGCTCTCTAACAGTTGAATACCAGATTACATAATAATGACAAAAGAAAAATAAACCCAACGTACTCAGAAATTGTAGCTATGATTTCGCGGAGGGAATCTCTCTCGGCGCTGTTGAAAACACAAATGACAACGTTCTTGTTTTTTTTTTCCCTTATATCCCGATGTGATTTCACAGAGGGTTACAGTGCTGTTGAAAACACAAATGACAATGTTCCTTTTTTTTTTTTGCCCTTATATCCCGACAACATCGCAATTGCAAGTTAGGGCTGTTTCACTGCATACCCGAAACAATGAAGACGTTACGGTCCACAAAACGTTTGTGCTTGAAAGATGAACAAATAAAATTAAACTTCTAAATAACCAAAGCCGCTAACAATAAATTCAACATAGATATGTCCTCATTTCTGGGTATTTTAGCTCTCTAACAGCTTGAATACCAGATTACATAATAATGACAAAAGAAAAATAAACCCAACGTACTCAGAAATTGTAGCTGTGATTTCGCGGAGGGTTACGACGCTGTTGAAAACACAAATGAACAATGTTCTTGTTTTTTTTGCCCTTTATATCCCGATGTGATTTCGCAGAGGGTTACGACGCTGTTGAAAACACAAATGACAACGTTCTTGTTTTTTTTGCCCTTATATCCTGATGTGATTTTGCAGAGGGTTACGACGCTGTTGAAAACATAAATGACAACGTTCCTTTTTTTTTTTGTCCTTATATCCCGACAACATCGCAATGGCGTCGTTGCCAAATGTATTGTCATCGCAAATTGCGATGGTGTCAGGCTATATTTGAAAAAAAAAAGCCAAAACCGCATGACATTTTGCCCGGTTGTCGCAAATTGCCGTCGCAATTTCACCCCAAATGTATTAGTGTCGAAATCGACTGAGCTGTCACAAAAACCTGCTTTAATTCTGAGCTTGCAGTCTCACTAAGATATTTTAGTGTGCGAAACAATTAAATATTGAGATTCAAACAAAATACAAAATTCTTTATATTATCTTTTATGATTTTTTTGGTTCTTTTGAAAAGTATCGTTGAGATATATTAGTGTGCGAAGCAATTGAATATTGAGATTCAAACAAAATACAATATTCTTTATATTATCTTTACGTGGTAGGCATTTCCCTATGAAAGGGTTCGAGCTGATTTTTGCATCCGACGATTGTAAATCCATTTAAACAGAATGAATGCTATTGATCACCACCATTCATTGTTTCAAAGCTATGTGATTGGCTCTTTGTAATCATTTTGACTATTGTTTCTACTTTACACGTTGTTTCAAAACCCATCTTGATGCCATCCATGGTCCGAGATCCATGACCACGACCATGGGAACAAATCTCCCGCAACTCACCTCATTGAAATAGACATTCACTCTCTCCAGTTGAAGATAAGATGTGCAATGATACTGGCCCATAGGATTTATCCTGTGCTCATCGCAAATAATTTCCCAGAACTTTGCCCCGATCTGGTTACCACATTACCCTCCTAGATTTCATGCATTTTCACAGAAGAAATTCAAAAACCCTAATACACCCAGAAAAATAAGAAAAGAGCCCAAAAAATAGTACAAAATCTCTGCACTTCCGACAAGTGATGCTTGTCTAGATATATGTCACTCTCCAGAGTCACTTGAGCATTCAGTCTAAGAAATATAAAGAAGTTATGGAATTATATCAACACTTTTTTAATTTGACAGGGTGCAATTGTTTTGCACTTGACCAGGGAAATTTTTAAGTTTTTAGTAGTTATTAGATCTCTCTATTTTTACTTCCAACCTCTTGCATCTCTCCTGCATTTAAAAATATTAGAGCCGGTGAATGTGGTATGCTTCCATCTGATCATAGGGTTTAACTAGAAAATATTACAATATGGCTCACGAAAGTGCTATTGACTGGATTAGCAAGGGAAATGGCAATGGAAACAGGGTTAAATGTTCGTATAAAAAGGCCACCATGGTCCGTATGCACTGTGGAAATTAGTAGTGGCCCTTTATGTTTTACACACTCTGCTCGCTCCTCTCTACATATTCTCTCTTACCATAGTTCAATGCAAGGTAAGATTGATTTCTTTTCTTTTTCGCAGTTGGCATTTGAGATTTTCAATCATTCATTTGATATGTTTTCTTATATTGTTTTGTTAGGGTTTACCAAAAAACATTCTTAAGGTGAAAGAGATTAAGCGAAAAACTGTTTAGATTAAAGTATGTTTAAGTCTGATCTCTAATAAGTGAACAAGTTTTATAGTTTTGAGTAACTAATTTAAGATTATTAAATGAATAAGTTTTACAATCGGGTGTAGCTGGTTTGGATTATGATTTGAATGTCTTGGTTTTGTAATACTGGGTATGAAAAATAGGAATATGATTTAGTAATGGATATTTGGGATTTAGGAAGTAGTGATGGAGCATACATTAGTGTTATTATATTCTTGGTATAGTAAAATAAAGTTGGTGTTTTAGATCTCTAGACTAGGTTATATTATTTTTTTAATTGATTTCTATTTGAAGAGTGGTGTTGCATTTTGGGTGACATGAAACTCTCCTTTTTGGTGTTCTTCCCCTTTACATGAGGATGCACATGTGTCCTCCTTTGGTTTTGTTTTATTTGACTATTAAAATATCTAATAGAACCTTGACTAGCCTTCATTAAGGATAAATATGAGATATTTCAATGATGTGTAAGAGAAAGTAAAAGGTAGGTTATATTATTGTTTGTATTTCTTTTATGATAATTTTCATTTATTGATTTTTCATTATTTAATAATATATATGCTCATAGGTTTGCAAAATACTTCTACTTATTACTTCTATCATCTTTTATATTGTCCCTTTTCTAAATTTTATTATAGCTATTTTTCATACGTTTTATATCTTGTAATTTATCCCTATCCATATCCATTCCACATCTTTCTCATTTGTTATCATTAATTTTATTCTTATTTATACACCCTTGCATGTTCTTGACCATTTTCATCACACTTCAATACTAAGTGTATAAAAGATTGATCCCAAGTGGCTTATGGTTGAACCTAATTTCAATTTAAAATTACATTTTCTCATGCTTTGCTAATTTTTTTTTAAAAAAATATTAGTGCACATTTGTAAAAATTAATTATTATATTGTTATTTCAAGAAATTTATTAGTGTAATAGTTATAATATACTTTTATTTAGTATTGGTAAGTGGGTTGATACTTTTAAAACAACGTCTCTATTTTTCTCTCAAGAGGACATATTGGTGGGCATATTAGTTTTGAGAACTATATATGATTTCTATTTGTAATTTCAAAACTTATCCATCCTATTCTTGCTTCTTTCACATTCATAGTAAGCATTACAAAGTTTTTCAACCCAGATCTAATCAGACCTATAATGCTTTTTAACTATCGAAAATAATAAATTTCTCATACTTCATGGAAGCAACACAAACTTAGGACATGCCATCACAAAAAACTGAGAAAATTAGTAATAAACATTTGTTATATTTTGACCGTTCTTTCTTTTCAACACTGGACGACTACTTGAACATGTAAAAGTTTAATTGTTTGTGAGTTAAGCCAAGGATTCATGCACCTTTTTTTTAGGTTTGAAAGAATCAGCGAACATGGAGTCAAAGTACCATCATCGCAGTTGTAAATTTTTTTACATATTATATCTAGATGATGGGATGGGTTTTAGACATTATGACTTGATCGTGACAAAGACACTATTAGCACACCAGACTTACTTGTGGGTTAGCCCGGAATCAGCCTATATGTTGAGAATCACAAAAAGGCTTTCTACGGCTTGGCAATAAAAATAACACACTTATAGTAAGTAATAGGATTTAGGATGGAAAAATAAATGGAATACCAAAAAATTCTTAAGAAGTCAATAAAAGTGTATTATTAGAAATGAATGGAGATT
>BSBK01011434.1:0-72160 GCA_027943335.1 Chamaecyparis obtusa
AGATATCATCTCATGATATTAGGAGCATTAGCCTACAGAATATCGAGTCGCATGATATTCACAAAGTGCTCAGAGTAATGGCCTACTGACATCAAGTCGCATGATGTCCACCAAGTACTCAACAGATGTCCATAGGTAATGTGCACTTACCATAGGAACATTCACATCATCTATTATGATCTATTTCAGCCATCACAAGATGTCTATCACAATAGAAGATCAAGTTATTGTAAGATCGTCACCTTCCAATAACTTTTGCAAATACAAGTGATAATCATTTGGAAGTCGTCACTTCCTCATGATTTACATAGGGGTTAGGCCCATTAAAAACATTCATGATTCATTAGTATAATGATCAATTATATCAAGTTTACCTCAGAAGTGTTTCACCTTCAATAGTGAACTCCCTCTCAATCAAGATTGTCACATGTTGAATGAACCATATGCTCCCTCTGAAGCTCAATTTTATCAACTTCTTGACCTCTTTTGAAATTTCAAACTCCCTTCGTATCTAGTCTCAATCATCAATTCATTTTCAAGCATCAAGTTCTTTCTCCCTTGAATGCAATTATCTTGTGCTTCTGTCCTGAAGGTATGTTAGAGAGGGATTACAAATAGCCCACTAAACTATCTCGACCAGAAATACCAATGATAGAAGCATACAATATTTTAATAACCAATAGTATAGCATGAATTAAAAAAATCAAAAAAGTTATGTGCATTAATAAAACATGGAATACTTATCTTTTATAAATTTCAGGTATTTCATTCTGTAAGGTGAGCCCATATAGAAAGTATCATGCTAATTCACAGAATGATGTCATCATTCTCAAACATTACCATAATTATTCACATGACCTATCTTGAATATAAAAAGGTTCTATACACTATCACAATCTTCAATCTTAATAGATCTCCCTTCAAGCAGTTAGGCTTTTAAAGAAGGAACCTCTCTTTTACAGATTTTTTTTTTTTTTTTGTTGCATAGACCTGTACACATTCAATTGTAACTTTTGAACCAAACCTTTAATTTCCAATTCCTTTGGTGAGTATCTTCTAAATTTGTTTTTTACAAACATATCCGAAATTTAGAAAAATCCAACGGTGCATTTGTGAGATATGGTCCTCGTACCGAGACTATATTTTCTGAGACAGTCACACATTCACCATTAATAAACTACTCTCTTACATTTGCAACTTGGCTCTAATACCATGTTAAGGTTTTAAGATCATTTCAAATGTAATAGCACTATCTCATTGTATGTTTTTTCCAAAGGCAACAATCTCTTGCATTTATATTGAGAATGAGCCAAGAAGAGACATGTCTCTTCATGAGACATGTCTATTCATTAATATGTAATTAATATAATGAAAATTATGATTATACACACACACACACACACACACACACACATATATAATATCTCTTGAGTATTGTATTAATTTCTCTAATATTTACATTATATATATATATATATATATATATATATATATATATATATATATATATATATATATATATATATATATATATATATATATATATATATATATATATATTCACTAATATTAAATCATAATGTTTATCTGACTAAAGCTACAAAACATCAACAATACCTATAGGCTTCCATTTACAATGACCAAGAATCTAGGAGTGATAATGCAACTCTTGACCTAGTTGACCTAATGCTCTAAGAAGCCAAAAAAACCTCAAAATATGTAGCAAAAAGAGATGGTTAACATGATCATATAATTTTATTATGTCAAGTGTGACTAACATTATATTAGTCTGGGATTTCCTTACCAAGTGGATAGCCTGATGTGCAATGATAATGTCTTCCACAATTGATCTCCTAGGTACACATACGCTCTACTCCTTTGAGATGATATTATTTAGCAAAGTCTTGAGTCTATTAGGAATGACCTTATAAATGATTTTATATACACCATTGCATAGTGAGATTGGATGAAGGTCTTCAAATGTGCCTAAAACATCCTTCTTTGGAATAAGCGTGATAAATGTGTTGCAATTGTTTAGATCTCTACACATGTATTTTTTATGTTGAGACTCCTCAATAACCTCCCACAACTCGTGATAAAGAATATCCCATGCCTTCTTGAAGAAATGACTAGGAATCCATTTGGCCCAGGGGTTTTGTCTTCACCTAATGAAAATAAATCCACCTTAACCTCTTTTAGTGGGACTAGCTTAACCAATGAGTTATTATATGATCTTCCTCGAGAATGTGGGGAATGATATCTCCCATTTCCTCAATCATGTTATCATTGGTTTGGTCCTAGTTAAGAAGAGGCGAAATATCAAACCACTTCAGTATTGATATTTTCAAAATCAGAAAGAAAATTTCCATTCATGTCTTTGATGACACTGATTCTATTGGTAATCCTTCATGCTTTAACCAAGGATTGGAAAAAATTCATATTTCTATCTTCATCTTTAACTCAACTATCCCTAGATTCTGCTTCTAGAAAATATCTTCCCTTTCAAGTAACTCCTACATCTCCTATAGAAAGACCTTTTCTTGTTCAATTTCAAATTCCATCATGTACCTTTCTTAATGAATTTCTCATTTAGTTCCTCCAGCTTCTTCCCAGTTCTTTCCTTTTCCTCAAAAATATTCTTGAAGACCTATCTATTCTGGAACCTTTTAAATTTTCTTTGATGAATTGAGTCTTTTTAGAAAAATGAAAAGCATTGGATCATTCATTCTATGGTGCCTCTATCCACCATTTAGAAATGTGTAAGAGGCTCTGGGTCTTGGAACCACATACACTCAAATTTGAAAGGTGAATGTATGGGTCTAGAGTTATCCTAAGAATATGGAGTAATGGGGAAATGGTCCAATCTAGAGAGTGAAACAATCAGAGACTCAAAGGTGAGATCACACTCTTTCTATTTCCCAATAACAAAAAAATGATCAAGTCATTCAACAATGTTAGAAAATCCCTTCCGCCTATTTGTCCTGGTAAACAACCCATCCTTAAACTGATTTTATTCCATCTTGTTGGTTAAACTAAATTGTTGAAAATCATCTTGGATTGATCCAGGTGGCTTCCTACCACCACTCTTCTCTTAATTCCATCTAGTTGCATTGAAGTCACCTTCCACAATGACTAGGTCTTGGGCTATAGTTTCTAGGCAAGAAGTAATCTAGTTTCACATCAACCTCTTTTGACATGTCTTGGTCAATCTGTACACATTGAATAGAAACAAGGACTTGTTTCCTTCTATCATGTGTACTTGAACCATCATCTAGTTAGAATCCTTACTTCTTTATGAGACCGAAACATTTTTGAGAGTCCATAGGAATGCCAAACCTCCTAATGGACAAGTGGCATCCACACATATTCCTTTTCACCTTTTCCACAATTTTAGATATAGAAAAAAATTAGTACTTTTCATTTTTGTTTCTTGTAGTAAAATAATATATTTCTTTTCTTGATTAAAAAAATGCTTGATCAATCACCTATTATCAGGGTCATTGCAGCCCCTTAAATCCCATGAAAGGGTTTTCATGGATCTTTAGGAAGGGTAACACCCTTCCCAGAACGTATCTTCATTAACTCTTGGCGCTACTAGCCATGTCTCTAGTTTGAACTTCTTTGTTATTGTTCTCCACTTGTGATTCTCCCTAGTCTTTATCTTTTGGGATTTTGTCTATGTCTAACTTATTGTCATTTTCTCCAATATGTCCTCCTCCTTAAAACTTAATTCTCCATCAGACCATGAAAAATCCACATCTCTCTGTCTTTGGGAGAGTACTGGTCTACTAAATAGTCTACCAAAATTCATATCCCCCTTATTTCTCCTATTTATTCTAGGGCTGACTCATTATCATCATATACCATTGTATCTACACCAAATAAGGCATGAAAATAAAGTGAGGAACTTGGAGTTACCTGAAGCCTTGTTGTGTCATTTACCTTGAATATTGTTAGCATGGTCTCCATTATTCCTTGCGCATCTCGATTCAGAGGGGAAAACTACTTGTTAGGGGAATGCAGAACATCTATTTGAATGGTCTTCTTGGCATGAATTCCCATTGGCTCCTTAGTATCTTCCATGATAATAGTTTTGAGGGGCATCTATTCACATCCCCTCTCAAAATTAGTCTAGGGGACCTGACTAAGTAATGCTTGTGAATATACTTCTAGACTATTTTCTATCTCCTTCTCTTGAACTCCAAAATCATGCCTAGCCGAGATGCCTTTGTCTCCTTCGATATCGTCCTCCTCTACAAAGCCTTCCCCAAGTTGTTCTTCCACTTCCCCAAATGTGTCAATATGGACATGTGCTATCTCAAATCTATTTTTACAAGGTTATATTGCAATGTTGGATATCTCTAGAAGCCATCCAGTCCTCCTCAACTTTTTCATCATGGATTTTCTTAGGATTTTCTAGAAGATAATGGCCTCAACCCTTAAGGTTTCCCTCAGAATGATTTTCTTTGCATTATTCTTTCTCCTCATTCTCTTCCATGTTAATAATCTTTTGGATGATTGTATTAGCAGAACCCATTTTAACTCTCTCTCTCTCTCTCTCTCTCTCTCTCTCTCTCTCTCTCTCTCTCTCTCTCTCTCTCCTTTCAAACATTCCCATTTTGTTTGTCCCAAGGTTTTTCAATCCCTATACCATTTGACCACCTCTTCCACTTCAAAACTTTGTTCCCAAACCATGACATCTGACACCAAGTTGATAAATTTGGGAAGGGAGTGGCTAGGGTCCATCTGATACAAAATATAGTGTACATACTGAAATGTTTCTTTTCCACCCCTTCTCCAACCTTCAAGAATATCTCCAATGTGTTTCCTATCCTCTTCAGGTTCTCCTCCCCTTAATATTGAAAGGGTAGGTTCTACAACCTGATCCATATCGACACTTCATCCACCTAGGTTTTTAAGGAGTTGAATTTTTCCTCCCAATCATTAATAAAAAAGCCTTTCACTATCATTATGTGAGGACCATTATTGAAAACCCATTGTTGTGCCTAAGCCATTTCACAAATGACTAAAAAGAAAGCATTAGGTAGGGTTTTTAGATCTACTTTGAATGACCAAGATTCTTCCCACCATTTTTTGACCTTTGATACTAGCCGTCATTTTCCCACCCTTTTTCTTTTATCCAAGAGATAGATCCATTCCAACATCCACTACAAACACTAACCAAAACATTTCCCAAATTTTTAGGGTCCATATATACCTTTTGTGAGGTATTTTTGGTACCCTCCTTCGCCAAGTCCCCAACACTATGTTGCTCCTTTGGCTTCAACATCTTTTTCACCACTTTGTTCCAGTCCAACTCCTCCTTCTTTTGGGTCTTTCCATTTCCATTTTCATTCCTTGTCTAGTCTCTACCTCTCTCTATCCACTTGAGGAATTGAATCTATCTCATCAATGAAAAAAAATTGTAGCCTCTTGTTATTGAAGGAATTTGACATCCAGGTCCACGGTTTCTATGAAGTAGTAGGCTAGAATAGGTGATACCTTGGTGCTTCTAAATCTCCCCATGTCCAGAAACCTTCTCTTTTTCATGTAACTTCCTTCCAAGGACTTCTTCCTCCCATCCCGATATTGCAAGTTATTATTTTTATTTTTATTGTTATATATTTCATATTGTGGGTTTATTTTTATATTTGAGTGTGTACTCATGTATGTGCGTGTGTGTGGGTACACACACACAAACAAACAAAAATACACACATGCTTTCACATACAATAATATTTTTTCTCTGTGTTGTGTGTCTATCTTTAGGTTTTGATTTTCTATTAGATATTCTTTGGGGTTTTCTCTATTTCTTATTTATTTTTACTTTTGGAGGTCTTACCAACCTTGTTTTACGTGTTTTTCCTCCTTTCTCCCTCCCTCTTCCCCCTCTTTTTATTCCTTTCTAGGTCTACAATCTGCAATTTTTCTTTCCTTTGTTCTCTTGCATCTTGGTGATGGATCATGTAGTGCGATCCGAAACATTGATGATAAGAAATTGTTACACAATCACACCCACAAAAAAGTAAAACATTTACATGGATTGTGGAAATTTGATAGCTTTGGTCAAATATAATGAGCTAAAAAATAGTCATAATTAAAATCATGCATATGACTATTATATGTAGATTACAATGAGATGGTTTAAATCCTTAATAGGTAATATATGATTGAACCAAGATAACAAACTAGAAATGTCAAAATATGTATGAAATATAAGAAAGATACAATAGACATTCTAATAAAAACAAATAATTTTAATATATATGTAATTAGGAAAGTAATAGAATCAAATCTAAATAGATTAATACAAATGTAGATTAAAATTTTATTTTTATGAAAAATCTTAAAATATCTAAATATAACACAAAAATAAAAAAATGCACCTTTTTTTAGTGGATATTATCTTTTAAGTTATTCCATCAGATAGACCCAAAACTAAATGAGAATTGATTTTGGTATGCAAATTTAAGAATTATAATTATTATACCACATTGAACTAAACGAAACGGAGTGTGGAAATTTCACCATTACAATTATTATACCATGTTGAGCTCAATGAAATTTGGTTGTGGCATTACAACTATTATATCACATTGAACTAAATGAGCAAATTTCGGCTGGCTTGATCACACACTAAATGTTGACTCCTAGGCCAAAAGTGCTAAACACTCAGAGTTGACTGAAATTTTCTAGGCTTAATACATTGCTTAGTGTGTGGTGTTTAAAGACAGTCTGCAAATTTCAGCATTACAATTATTATGCCACATTGAACTTGAACTCCGACTGAAAATGCTGAAACGAAAATGTAGTAACAATCTTAACAATCTTATTATAAGATACCCTTTTCAATGATAATTATCATTAAATGATTCCACAGAAATGAACTCAAAACTGAAAGGAAATTGGTTTCGACATACAAATTTAGCTATTACAATTTAGTGACAATTTCTTATAAGAAACTCACCAAACAAAATCCAAAACAAAAGAAAGATTCTTTTATCTTCACTTATTCCTCAGCTCTTACACTAAACAGAGTGACAACGAGAGACATATCACCAAGCATTGTCTAGAAACAGCATAAAACTGCATCAATGGCCACCAAGGCCCTTTCTAATCTTACCCACCTCCTCCAAACTAATCTGAAACCCCTTGGCAAGCACTGTATCAGGAATGGCCGGATTAGAAGCAAAAGCTGCAAAGGAAATAAGAAATGTACCAGGATTTTGACTATTAAAAGCAGCTATAAGAGAAGCAGTATGACGTCCAATGTTTTGGAGAAAATGCAGAGTCCCCTTGGGGAAAACAAAGACGTCACCAGTCTTAACCACCTGAGAAAACAATTTGTTGGTACTATCAACAAAACCCACAATTAGTTTTCCTCGCATTACGAACACAATTTCAGTGGCTCTTGGGTGTGTATGAGGCGGCGCCACCCCGCCCGCCGCCAAATCAATGCGAGCCATTGCTATTCCCAGTGTGTTTATACCCGGCAGCACATTTGGCGTCAAGAGATTCACATTTACTCCCAATGGGTTTGCCGATGTATTTCCCTGGGTGCCCAAAATGGATGAAGTGAAGTGATTGGCAGAAGCCTTGGTGGGATTCATACAGGGCAGCCCATTTATAAAAAATGTGGAATATGAAGTATCTGCTATGCAGAAATCCTGCATTGAGTCTGGATCTGCACTTATTGTGGACACTTGTAAACCTAAAAGCAATAGGAGAAGAGAAGTGGAAGAAACTAATGCACTTAGAGAAGCCATTAATGGAGTTTCTAAAAGCTCTTCAGAATGATGTTATTAGTGAGTTGGGTAGTCTATATATATAGAATTGGCGTTGGTGTCATTGTTATTTGTTTTTAAAAATATTGGTTTTGTGTTGGTTGTGCTTATCTTCTTATCTGGCTTCGTGCCTGTAACGGAATTCAATTATCTGGGATTTTTCTATGCGTCTTGATTGTTGTGTCTGCAATAATTGATTTGAAGATTATGTAAGTGTTGAAATTCTTGAGAGAACGCTTGGATGGAGATTAGCCACATCACTGTAATCTCCTTTTATTCATGAAGCGTACGTTTCACGAAGAAATTGGTTTATACTTTGTTGGAGGAAAAAGCTCCACTTAACGCGCACTCTCCACTTAACGCGCACTCTATTTTTTAGTACTTTTTTCTAAATTATAAAGAGGCGATTTGAATCAAGGATTACTGGTTTCAAGGAAGATTGGGTATTAGTTTAGCAGTGATTTACTTCACAGTTGGAAATTATAAATAGATTGAGTATTTTAAGTTAAAAAATGTCGTTTCACTCTTTTACAAGAGAGACAGTTTAGAGGAAATCGTGGGTTTAATAAAGGGGAAGGTCTTATTTCAGGGGAGATGTTTCAAGATTGTTGACTGGTAGAATAGAATATGTTCAATTTTAGTATTAGGAATCAATTTTTTTATATGTTTTAAAGAGGTCAAATAATTATAAAAATGTTTTATGGGTTACGGGGATTAAATTTTAAAGAACGATTTAAAAACAAGATGTGTTCTATTTTAAACAAGATGTGTTTTGCTCTATCATGATACTTGTAGTAACAAACAAGGTGACCACCATCTAAAGCATGAATGTTGTCATCTTCCATCATGCCAATTGTACAGGAAGAAAATCAAACCACTACGAAGGGTAGTCAGATCTCTCAAAGACTCAATAACCTACTCTCCACTTGAAGCAACCTTTAGGGCACTTCAACCTTGAAGTTCACTCTTTTAGAAAGGTAATGCACTTAAATGTGACACTGAAACAAATCAAGTGTTAAAAATGTTGAAACTACATAAGGCAAAACTACTGGTGTCAAGACTCACTGGTCAACTACAATAGCTCTTTGTCAAGGACGTACACAAGGGTCATATACAACTACATGATATGATAATGTCAAGTACATATAAAAGCTCTAAGAACTATACCAAGAAGTATGAAGCTTCTAGAATTTAATTGTGTAGACTAAGTCTCCATTGAAAGGATAGAAATATAAAACTATAGGACACAAATAAAATGATCAAAATGACAAGATAAGAGAAAGAGATACCTATAGAGTGTCCAGATATGAAGCCTCTAGAATATCCAAGTTTGCCCTTTCTATATCTACACACATAGGAGTGAGGATGAAATGTTGTGGTGGCTATGATAAGATATTTTCCATGGTTGAACCCCCATTTCAGTGTTCCCACCTACATGGACAACTAGATAGATAGATATTGACCAGAATAGATAAAAATGATATGAAAAGGTAACAACCTAATGACAATGTAATGAAAGATAAGCTACGACAATATAAATGATAGAACCCAAGAAGAAGACAATTCCTTTCAAGACTCAAAATGAAGAGATTTCTGGAGTGAGGAGAGTACAATCTCCCAAGTTGATAGATCTTTATTGCGAGAAAAAATGGAGACACGATGAACTAGAAAATGGAGAGTAGTGAGAGAATGAAAGTGTGAGCTTCAAAGAATAAATTTTAGTGTTAGAATTCTAAAAATGAGTGTTGAGAGATTTTCCATAATCCATAAAATTAAGAGTGATGTTTCAAGATTCAATTCTAAAAATGAGATCAAATTTGGGAGATATGGAGGATTGGGTGGTGTTCCAACATTGATGTAAGCCCATAAGGGAATTACATTGTCAAGAATCAAATAGAGTAATGCTCCAACAACCAACTTAGTCATAGATATTTCTAGGAAAAATGCAAGGTCCACAAACATCTTAGTAGCACACATGTGTTCACAATGATTTGGGATGAATGGTCAAAAATCAAGATGGAGAATAAAAGGGTAGGCTTGCATAATGTTAAGATGCAACAATATTGTTGATTTGGATAAAATGGAGGCCTATGCAATGTGAGATTGCATGGAGCGAAATTTATGATGTTACATTTTATCCCCACTTTAGGGAGCATATCTTAAAATGTTGCAACCTAAAGTAGAGATAGATTTAAGAGAGATATACACAAGATGTCAAGGGGAAGCATAGTCTTCTATCTATGTGAAGTTTTCCCCAAGTAAGATACCTCATTGAAGCCTTTGTAAGATAGTGCTAAGATACATCATTATAACATGTTAGCTGCGGATAAACATATAATTAGATGAAAGTGGAAAATGAGATAAAAAATTATCATTTGCACAATATATAGATCATGGACATTATGATACAATCAAAAGATAAAATTGATATATGTATAGGTGACATTTTGTGTTATTCAAGGACCACATTATCATGATATTGGCCTGAGACAAGTTGTGATATGTCATATAAGAGATGATAGATCATTTACAAGGTGTGGTGGTTTGTCCCTCACACTAGGCAACACAGGTCAAAATGCAATATTTTGGCTCCCATGCTAGGTGACATTAAGAAAATGTAGTGGTTTGGCCTCCATGCTATCTAACATAGAAAGAAATGATCATAAGATACTTACATTTTGATAAAAATTATATTTGATGAATTAGAGATCATACTTGATACAAAGATAGGTAGCCACCTTAGAATGATGTGTGTTGTACAGAGGGAAACACAAGTTATCCTAAGGAGAAAAGGATTTTGTTTCATGAAAACATGACATGATTTATCCATGGAATTCCACCTTAAAACATATAGGACATCGCACCCCACAACATCAGACAAGAGACAAGGGATCCAATTATTTGAGGTTAGGATAATTCATATGAATGGTCCATCAAGATGCATATATTAGGTGCATATGGATTACTCTTCACATCTCCAAAGGTTTCATACCATATGAAGAAGAGCACATGAAAAAAAAGATAAAACAAAAATTCACATGGAAGAGGGCCTAAATGCCGCTAATATTTTACATCATCCTCGAATGCCAAAATTAATATATGAGAAAGAGAAGATTGATAATATGAATAGATTAAGTGTATGAAAATATCATCTTCTTTTTCCAAGTACCTATGAAGTAACTTGGGGCCTTCAAGAGAGTACAAGCATATCAAGACAAGCACTATAAATCACAAGAAAATAATAAAACACACAATCTAATCTAAAGATACGAAGAGGCGTGAGTAAAAAATAATCCAATATCATATCATCATCCTCAAAATATTGAATATATGGGGATGGAGGATGATCTTAAAGAGCCGTAACCTCCAAAGTGGTGCCAAGTGAATCACCCATAGTGAGAGATAAGGATGAGGCTACTTTAATATTGTCATCTAGTAGGTAATGCAAGGTAAGAGTCAACAATCTTGTAAAGATAACTAGAAACAACTAGATATCCCCTAGAGAGTCAAATATACACTTTGTAGAGGACCGCACGGTGACTCAACCAAGGGCTCATTGATAGGACATGTACTACCTACCCCTAGAAAAGGGGTCCTAAAAAAGTCTGAAGAATATGGAACCTTCTTAATGAAAATAACTAATGTAAATAGAGGCTATAGGATATAACCTCCTTTGATGAAACTCGGGATTTGGGCCTTGATCAAGCCTATTCTTAAGTGGTTAAGGTGTAACCTTCACATCCACCATGGAAATTTAGATGATCCCAATAAAATTGTGATGAAGGAGTAGAGAGGAGACAATCGGAGAAGACAGGGCCACACTAGACATCACCTATATATGTAGCATGTCTATAAGTTTAAAAAATAGAGAGATTCTTAGGAGAGAGGTGATAAGGTGCGACTTGATGGAGGAATAAATGAATGCTTTCAATATCTTTGGGTGACACTCATTAGAACCTCTAGAAGAAGCTAGGAGAAAGATAGAAATCAAAGTAGAAATAGGAGCATGCCCTACCAAAAAACGAAGAACAAGATCAGAAATGGAGAGAATTGGGAAACAAGAAGAAACCAAAGATTGATCCTTATCCTCCAAGTTATCCTTGTGTTCCATAGCCATTTCTTGTCAGTAACACTTATGCTCATGTGTAATATAGTTTTGACATAGATGCACATCATGAGTAGAGATCTAAGTAGGATCCATGATATCCTTTATCACATGTGGATCCATCTATGTCATTGTTAATAGAAGAGAAGGTCAAGTCAATGAAATGTGAGGTTTTATGAAAGTGGGAAATATAGTCTTAGCCACATGTCCATTCCTCACTTTTCTCTTGGAGTAGTTAGAGGACTAGGAGGGACCCTAACATAGTAGGAGATATGTGTTGTCATGATGGCCACTTCAAGAAACAAATCACTTACCTTTTCTCTACATTGTAGGGAAAGAGATTTCCAAGAGAAAAAAATGCTTAAATACATGGGACCGTGACTACTACAACATAGGTGTACATTTCCATTTCATGTAATGAAAATAGTAGAGGGAATAGGAGGCACCACTAGAGGTTGTATGATCTTTGGAGGAATAGGAGGTCTTCCCTATTAAATGATCTTGCCCTTAGCAAAGCATGAAAATTGTTATGACACAAGAAGAAACTAGGAAGAAATGATAGATGCACGAGGAGCTAAAGAATTAGTAGGTTAGACTAATGTTAATTCTATTTTCCCAATTTTGTACTTGATATAAGATTAATTTATATTTAATATCTAGGGAGTATAATTGATCCACTTGGAGCAAGTAGAAAATGATGAAGAGAAAATCCCTTGTGAGACATCTTTGGCATGTATCTAGTATCCTAGATAGTTTGCATGGTGCTCTCATGAGGAAACTTAGAGCATTTATGAAGCATTGATGTGACTACATCAATAGGGATCAACTAGGGGATACCTAACTTCACTCAAAATAGGCTAGACTAAGGGATGACAACAAATTTAGAAGATATTACCTTGGTTCCTACATGGACCAAAAAACTAGTGGAACCCATAGGAGAAACTAGAAAGGCCATCATGTGTACAAATAGTTGTCTTGCACTCGTGTTATATTTCCTTGTGAAATCCATTGATGAATGGGGAATTCTTTGTGAATAAATTGACCCTACAAGAAGGATTAACCATAACACTAGTGACATCAATTGTCACTATTGACTCCATAGGAATTTAGAGAGAGGGCTCTCCATGGAAATTAGGTGAGTCATATGTGTGAATGTGATATCAAGGGTCTTGACCTTCTTACTCATAGGAAAAATAGGAGTGATAATGACCATATTTACAAGCACACAATCACTAAATGAAGGGGAATTTATAGAGGTTAAGTTCGATAATGAAAAACCAAGACCAACAAGTTCAGTTTTAAATTTTGATTTAAAAAAAAAAAAGATTTCAAACCAAGAGGCAAGTTCACATTAGGTTCACCAAAATGTAGAGAAGGGAAATTGAATCACTCTAAAGGGTGGCTAGTCCCATCAAGGACTTAATAACCTACTATTGACTTGGAGAAACATTTAGGGTACTCTAACTTTAAAGTCCAATCTTTTTGAAAGGTAATGCACTTGCATATGTAACTAGTGCAAATCAAGAGTTAAAAGTGTTCAAACAATAAAGGGAAATAATATTATCTTCCAGGTCTCATTCATAAACTGCAATAGAACTTTTTCAAGGATGTACATATTGGTCGTGGATGATAGTATGAGACGCAAATTCCCTGTATAGGAAAATCTTAAGAGTTGTATAAAAAAGTGTACATTTTTGGGGGTTTTGTTGTGCATACTAAATCTATTGAAAAGACAAAAATATAAAAGTACATGATACATTAATAAATGATCAAAATGATAATAGATAAGAAAATAATACTTATAGAGGATCCAAACATGAATCCTAGAGCATCTAAGTTCAAGATGAAATATTGGGTAGGCTGTAATAAGATTGTTTTGCATAATCAAACCCTTGTTTCAATTTTTCCACCTTCATGGATAGACATGTAGATATATATTGATTGGAATAGATAATATTGATGGGTGAATCCACAATAGTGGGTTACACTTTTTTTCCTGAACAAACACTGAACTCTACATTTTGTCAAAAACTTTCAGATCCAGATGCATATTGTCATTAAACCATTTGAAATAAGAAGATGAAGTAAATTAGATTCTTTTAGTATTTTCTCTCTAGATTCTAAATATATTTTTTATTTTTATTTTTGAATTGATATGAATGGTTTTTTCTTTCTCCCACGAAAATTGGTATGTTGATGAAAACGTCATTTTCAAAGAGATATATTGTGTTCATAGAGCATAAAGTTTTTTCTAAAATAGATATCAATGTGCTTCTTTTGAATTTAGTTTTTTAACATCCATACAGAGGGCATGCAATTGGTTTGATGACATTATCACAATTGTTTCATATTTTATTAACATTTGAATTTGACTAAACCGTAATTTTGACATACCTTGACTACATAGCTTATAACTTGTCATGTATTTGTCCAATTTCATTTTTTATTTTTTTGATAGAAAGAGAACTTCAATACCTGGGTCGTAGATATTTTTTATAATTTTTTTTCTCTCATTTATTATTTTTTGTAAGTGTCAAACATAGAGGTAGACATACGGTGAAATATCTATGTTTAGTAAAACTAAAAATACAAAGTCATAATAAACTTAATATATATTAACATTATAATCATTGGAAATATTTTTCTCAGCAGTACCTTACTACCTAGATAGGTTTGTCAAATGGATTCATTTGTTCTGCCAAAAGATAAATTCAAAGTGATTTTTGGTCATCATTTTAATAGGTGCGAAGGAGACTCTATTGTAGGTACAAATGAGGAGTATAGATGTTATATCAATATTTTTTTATTTAAGAGGCTTTCTGCTAACCATTTATAATTAATTCCTTCAAATGGAACTTCTCAAGGCTTAAATCATCATATTTTATTAAAAATATGTTATTTCAGCAAAAATCAGCATGTCTCAAAAAGTGTAACCCACTATTGTGGGATCACCCTGATATAAAGGAAATAACAATAAAAATGTAATGAAATATATGATTTTACATTATGTAAATGATTCAAAAAGAGAAGAACATATTTCCCTTCAACATTGAAAAATGAAGCACTTTCTAGAGTGAGGAAGATTACACACCTCACAATTTCATAGATATTTGTTGTGATAAATAATGGAAACAAGATGAACCAAACATGGAGAGAGAGAAGTGAGAAGATGAAAGTTTGAGCCTCAAAGAATGAATTGTAGTGTTAGAATTCTAAAAATAAGTTCAAATTTAGGAGATATAGAGGGCTGGGTGATATGGAGGGTTAGTAAATGTTCTAATGTCATTATAAGCCCATAGGGGCATTATAGTGCCAAGAATCAAATAGTGTAATATGTCAATAACCAAATCAATTACATAGATTTTAAGGATTTATGCGTAATGCACAAATGTCTCCACAAAGAACACTTATTCACAAATGATCTAGGCTAAACAATTAGAAAATAAAGGTGGCATATGACACAATAGGTTGGCAAGAGGAGAAGAGGTAACATTACTATTGATTCAACTAAAGTGGAAGTCTATGCAATGTGAGATTACATGGGTTTTAATTTATGATGTTAAACCAATATAAGAATCCATAAAAAGATAGGCCATAGTATCTATCATAGATAATCATAAGGCATACCTCAACCAATATCCCATACACAATAACTCATTCCAAACGTAAAAATATGCATTGATAGATACCAAGAAACAATCTCCATAGCTAAAATAGAATAGAATCCACAACAAATTCTAAGACAATCAAATAAATATACATAAAAGGTATTCAAATACAACAAGTTAATCTCATGGCATCAACATATACAATCCACAACATGCAATCACAAGTTCCTTGTGCTAAACCTGTCAATGAAGAACAAACAAAGCTAGGAACCCTAGGCATTGTATGGTAATGTCAAATTTGGAAAATGATAAAGACATCTAGATATACACTAATACAAGCACGTAGATATTGAAATCAATATCATGTAGTATAAAGGCACATCCAAAAATGATATACAAATATGTAAACACATTTGTTGCAAAAATAAATCTCACCACTAGTCTCTAAAGATCTTGTATGTTTTTCACACCCAACAATAGAAAGAGGTGACAAAAAAATAATGAAATAAAAGTAAAAACGTATAACTAATCTAGTTTCATAAATTATACTCCTTTAATTCAAGAGTCCAATTTCATACTCTCTAGCACTCATTTTAGCTTTCCATTCCTCTAAGAACTTTTTGGGACCATTTCTTATTTTAAATTAATATTTAGTTAAAGAATATGATTCTTATTCTATTTGAAATCTTAATGTACACTCTCTTTGGGCCCTTACTTCAGTGTGTCCCTTATTCTATATCATCTCAAGATTATATGGGTTTCTATTTTGTTTTTAATTTCAATGCACTTAATTCCCCACTTTAATGTCCTTGATCCCAATATTAAGTAAAAATTTGATATCAGGGATCAAGATAGAAAGTTATCTATCTTCATTTGAGATATAAGATAAAAATTTGTAATGGTTGTTATGAAACAAAGGAGAAAGATAGAAAGTTATCTTCTTCATTTGAGATGCTTTATTATGTATAGTCTAGATTGCATTGATGACTAAGGTAATTATGAGTCAATACTTTTGACCTTAAAAATGAAATATTTTATTATATTAGCATTATTCTATCAATTGATAGAACTAATGAGCTTGAGAATACAAGTATTTGGTGAGATTTTAGTGATGAAAAGATGTATTTTTTCAAGGATTTTGATTATCAATAAAAACTATCCAAAATTACATTTAATATATCTCAAAGATTTACTTCATCGATGACCTCTTTTGATAAGAAACATTCAGAGAATTGGTCCAAATTTTTCAGATGTAATCCCCTTAGTTGGTAGCATTTCTTGGTATATATTGATTGCCTATATTCTAAATAGACCTATTTACTTCTTATCAAAAGATGTATATCATAAAACAAATCCTAACATAGAAAATTTGTGCTTTTGTGTATTTCTTTTCTTATTCATGTGATTTTGAGGTAACTAAGCTTGATATTATTTTTTCTCGCTATAAAGATAGTGATTAATTTGGTATTCAAAACATATATCGTGTTGTTCTACTTTTCTCATGAAGTACATATATTTTTAATTTAAAGGAGATTCACTTGACTAAAAACTAGATCTATGACTAGGGTAAGCTATATCATTCACTCTTTATAGCTATGGATCATAACTTTACTCTCACATTGTGCCTAATGCCTATTCTTCATGATTATTATATTATATATAATAAATTGCATCTTATGACTATATTGAACCAAAAGTTATCAAACCTACATTATATCTTTTTATTGATAGTTATATCTATGCTTTTTGTTCTATCAAATTCCTTATTATTATCGCATCCAATTCTTAGCTATACATATACATACATATACATACATATACATATACATATACATATATATATATATATATATATATATATATACACACACACACACACACATATATACATATAGATATGTATATATATGTATATATATGTATGTGTGTGTACACACACACACACACACACACACACATATATATATCTGTGTGTGTGTGTGTATGTCTATATATGTATAAATATATATACATATATATGTATGTATATATATGTGTGTGTGTATGTATATATATATATATATATATATATATATATATATATATATATATATATATATATATATATATATATATATATATATATATATATATATATATATATATATATGGTGAAGGGTGCTCCCCTTAATACCACAAACACATAACAGAAATAGAGAAACAACAACAATATGCAAGAACAGAAAATTGGCTTCTTATTATCTCCACAAATGTGGAATTACAAACTTTCAGAATTACAATATGCAAAGCCACATGGGCATTCCCTTACAATATTCTGTGAGACAAAGCCTCGAACTATTACCCAGATCTACTACCCAGAACTATTCTCAACTGCCTAAGACAATAATACGGCCTTCCTTATATAGGCAATTTTCCACCGCCTGGGAAGGTTCCAGAATTTTAGCCAATAAGGCCGACCAAACTTAGAATTATTTTATTTTACATTTTATTACATCATAGTTGGCTCAAGATAACCTTTGAAACCTGAACAGAAATTTTGAAGAAAATTATTTTCCACCATTTCAGGTGGCCCAACTTCTGAAGACCATAAGTCATCACCAGTTGACCCGATCGGCTATTATAACCCCATTTCAGAAATGCCACGAAGTGCTCTACAGGCTTGACCCATGCAAGTGCTCGTCACCCAAAGTTTTGACCTCATCCGAGGCCTCTAAAGCCTTCAAAACTGAGTTCAAAATTTCTGTACCCTGCTGCCAATATCGAAAATCTTCAATATCTTCCAATATACACTTGATCTGGCAATGAAACTTTACTGGTAGACTTATATGACCAAAATGAACCTCCAAGAAAGAAATCAGATCATTCTGAGCACATACAAAAATTACCAAAAATAGTAACTTTCCATAAATAGCAGCTCTGCACAAAATAGCCCTTATTGAATATAAAAATAAAAATATATATTTTTTTTTTGCGGTGATGTAAAATTGCTCTTACACCCAGGATGCTCCTGCATCAATATATATATATATATATATATATATATATATATATATATATATATATATATATATATATATATATATATATATATATATATATATATATATATATCTGTGTGTGTGTGTGTGTGTGTGTGGGGTCTTGGGAAAGGATCTAGTAATCGTCCATGTACCAAAAATCACTATGTTATTGCCTACCCATCTAACAATTACTATCTTTAAAAAAAATACATGATAATTAAAATCTCGCTAAAATATTGTCTATGTAGTTGCAAACATGTACACTAGTAATTAAATTTTGAATATTTAATTAGAGGACTTGTGCAACTTTATTGGTATTGTTAGGGATTACTTAGACATTTGTTTATAGGTATTGGTCAAAACATTTATTAAAGGAATGTGTATTGGGTCAGTTGTGCAATTTATTCTGGGTGGTAGCATACAATTATTAGAACATTTAGGAATAAATGTAGACATCACTTCTAAATGACCACTTTTGACTTTTATACATATAATGAATCCTCCCTCATTCATCCTAGAAGTTGAAAGAATAACTTTAGACTCTTATGTTGCATGTAAATAAATCTAGAAAAATCATAAAAATCTTACACTATTTAATAACTTAAAATATAAGAAATTAGAGCCAATGACTACTATATCCTTACCCTACTACATTTGTAATCTTCTAAATTTTCCTTCATCCAAATTTTGGTGGTTTTGTCAAATGGTTGTAGTTCAACCAGCTGAACACAGCTGGATGAAATATAAAAAGTCATCCACTAAGATTCAAATGCCCAAAGCACGTTTGGACCAAGTTCAATACCTAGATGAATTTGACCAAATAACTGCATAACCGAAAGAAGTTTATAATTTAAATACATGCTTATTCATTTACTATATAAAAATAAAAAAGCCTACATCTATATCTACTAACATATTTATTTTTTTGATTTGAAGTTTTCACTTCCTCATCTTCCCCAAACCCTGAAAACCCTTTACGTTATATTGGAGGAGATGGGTGAAGTCCGTTGGTCTTACCTCACATCCACGCAACATATAAAGTCTCCAGACAAAATTTCCAGTCAGTAATGACCACCTTTTTTAAAAGTGAAAATGGGTGTGGCATGTTGTTTTCAGCGCCAACGTGAACTATGGAATCCCGTGTAGCTTACGAAGGCTTTGCGCAATTCATGGCTGATAGTGGTCTTCATTGGACCATCTTTTGTATCTTTCAGTCTTGCATAACATCTAATGAAGGAGCGCCAATTGAGTTTTAAAATGGCAATACGACTATCTGACATTGGCTGTAAAGCATGATTTCAGTCATAATAGATGGTGCAATGATGACAAGGGACCTGACACCAGTTTTAAACAGTCGTGAGATAGAGCATTGGCAGTTTACTGAGCATAGAGCAGATTTAGGGGGATAGGGACTAAAAATAATTTATGTAGAAATTCCTGTGACTTTGATTGGCGCTTTGTAATTCTTAAAATCTATAAGATCAAGATCAATCAGCTAAAATCATACAAGATAACAATAATGTAATGACATTCATATATGGGACGAATTCAACTCCTTTTAAAGAAGAAATTGAAATTTCTCACAAGATCTTAGATGTAAATATGTCAATGTCTGTTCCTACCAAAGTCTCATCACAAATATGTATTTCAACTCCTTTCCAAACATAAACCAAAACTTTTCACAAGACCTTAGATACAAATATGTAAATATATGTTCCTATGAAAATCTCCACAACCATTCACAAATATGCATCTCTTAATATTGAACATAGATGAACTTGCAACTACAAAAGAAGAATTTGTGAATATCCAAGCAATGAACAAAATAAGATTAATAGAAAACTTGAAATAATGATACGAAAATACACTTTATAAAAATATGATCCAAACATTTTTCCATTTGAAGATCGTCATTGTAAAGAAGTGCTAAATTTTATTACATCACAAATCACTAATGAGGAATTTTTTAATAGATGAATACTAAACATAAATGTATTCGAAGATTGATCCACTGGTCTCTAAGAACTTTTCAAGGCACAACTAGTAATTTGATTTCTTTGTTTCATGCAATTTTAGTATTATCTAATAGTTGAATATCTTCCAATGTTCTCTTAATTTTTAGACATTTTTAAAAAGTGTGATTCAAAGCTTTTCGAGAGGAGGGGAATCAAAGAGATTTATGACCGCATGTGTAATGTTAACCATTAACTAAATTAGCAAAGAGTATTATATAAAATATTTAATAATATATCTATACATTTGTCTATTAAGTAGCTCCCATGGCATAGTTTCTCAAGATTGAGGCATTTAAGCCAAGATATATCCAGACATTATCACTTAAATTATTTGGTTTTTTCTTTACAAAAGGAAAAAACATGTTTCTCGATGGGTTATATAAGATTTTCATTTTAAAAAAATAATTAAATTAGTATCTATAATTAGGCACGCCTAACCATAGTCCATAGTAGAGTTCTAAACAAAATGAGCTTACTTTAAAATGTATTATTAAAATCTTCAAGTTGTTAACAACCAAATTCTTTAGCAACTTACTTCTTTCAATGCTTAATGACATAAGGAAAATTACCACAACTAAATATTTACTATGCACTTAACATAAAAGGTGGTAAAATCTTAAAGAGAGTTCACTGAATGATTGTAGTACTATCTATTAATATGGGATAACATTAAAATTATAATAGAAAGTGAAGCATATAACAAAAGCACATCTTAATAACTTTAAATTAAAATTTAATAAAGTACATAATAAGCCTAAATTAAATTTTAAACAATTTAGGCAATTGTTCAAGACTTGGAATTCTTGTTGTTTACTTGGGTGCTAAAGTGTAAAGTGCAAGTTCTTTCCAAAGAATTTGAAATGCATGTAAGAAATTTGTGATACTTTTGGCAGTTTCGGTGCTTATAGCCCATGCACTATTATTGTTATTTTAATCTTTAAATACAATTTAAAATCTAAATTTACTCAAAACACAAAGATTGATGGTGGTTTTTAAATACTTGGCATTGGGAGATCAATGTAAGGAAGTGAGTCTAGCTTGAACCTAACCTAATATTGGGAAAGCCCAACCCATTGATGGATGTAAATGTCTTTTAAAATCATCATGAGATAAAAAATAGATATAAGGTCACACAAAACTAAAAATTAAAGTTGGAATAATTATTTTCACTTTGCATCATTGGGGTTATTTCCCTCCTTGAAACTGCAGATCTTATTATTCTTCATGTTATAAACAAACATATAAGTATCCCAAGTAGCATGCTTCCACTTATTCCTAGTATTATGGAGAACTTTCTGGAAAATTTATTTGCAGTGTAAATAAGTATGGTTGTTTATTTGAAGTGGAAATATGTTACTTTAATTTTTTGTCAACGTTTGTCCACTGAAAATGTTAGTATTATAAGGCACTAAGGGTGGGGGGTGTTGGTGTCCTTTTCTTTCCACTTGCAGATTTACACTATGATTAACAAACTAATGTCACTGACTCTATCACCACTCCAAACTCTGCAAGAAAAAGGGTCAATTAACAAGGATCAACACAAATCCTCCTACACTTTGAGCCTAATGCTCAGGTGGGTGTACCCTTGACTCACTTCTTGAAAGGAGTCTCCAAAATATTACACATTCATGCCCTTTACAAAATGATTCGAGGATTTTATCATTTATATTTGTTTGATTGATGATGGGAAAAATGCCTCCTGATTATGGACCAGTGTCTCCTCCTAGGGCACAGAGTCACAATACAACATATATCACTAAAAATCTAACTCCAACACACCCAAATCAGAATAAGTGCTTTGCCTATTATTCCTCTCCAACCTCACACTTAGACATCAGATTCTCATTCAACCATGGATTCTCTGAAACTACCTTTAAGGATTTAATCCTGACTTTGGCAAGAGCTCAAAGATATCTTCACAATATACTTTGTATACCATACATTAAATCACTTTGTGACATTAATATATAAGAATGCAGGATCAGAATAAGAAGACATACATAAGTCTGAGACTAAGATTCAAGTGCATTTTCATTAAAACTCACAGAGTCAATACATTGCAAAATAACAAAATGCTAAGGAAAATAAACCCTAAGCCCAAGCTCTCATTACTCAATTTTCGGAAGTGACCATCAAAAACCTTTTACATACAATGGATAGCAATATATAGTCACTAGCTACCTTGGAATCCTTTGGAAAGGATGCAACAAGCTTCAGATAGCCAGGATAGAATTAGGGTTTTAACCACCTTACCAACTAGATTCAATAAAAAATTTACTGTAGGGGAGGAAAACAAGCAATCATGAGTAAATCAAATCCAAAAATGATCTTCATTAATGGCACTATCCCTAATTGGTATGCAAGAGACCAAAAACCCATCAAGTAGACCCACTATAACACTTAACATGGTGCAACATGAATGGCCATACTGTACCAGTGAGTGCAAAATCATATCATGCAGATCAGCCGACAAAACATTAAAATTTTAGTCCTTCTGTTGTTGAGAAATTCTTAAAATATTCAAATTTAGGATAGCAACGGTTAATCAGCCAGTTTAAAACATAGCCATCGATGCATTCCTTCCTGGAAAATCGTGTGGTTCACAAAATTTGACAAAATGGTCAACCAGGCCTAGGGCCACATCACCCTCCTCGTTGCCAATAGAAATCAAGCACGTCAGCAGTACATGGCATGGACCCACCGCCTCGTTAGCTCATGGCTTTGGAAGGAATCAACGGTCATCGCATGATCGCAAAGAGGAAAAACTTGCCTCACGATCATATGACAACCATCGATTATGACTTAAACCTTAGCTGCTTTGAAAATTCTTTTGAAACTGGGCCCACTAAGACATTTGTAATATGATCGCAACACTACAGATGAGAAATGTTGAGGTCTGCATGTCAAATGTAGAAAACAATATCCAGGGTTTTTATGCTTATACAATTTTATGAAACCTTGCGACACAAAACAAGCTATTTCTTGCAAACCTTGAAACTTGAATATCCTCCTGGTTGTGACTGTTCAAGGCATGCACTCTTAACCGGATCTTGGAAACACAATGAACTATCATATGCTAAGGGTGCAAGCCATGAAACATAAAAAATTTAGCTTGCAAGTTAAAACTATGTCACAGCTAGGGCAGGGCAATTCACTTGGATTTTTACATATTAGACCATGCACCCTGGACTGGAGCATGGTGACATGGAAAAAACTACATGGCTAAGGATGCAAGTGATGAAACCTTATAAAACTTTGGCGTACACCAAAACTATGATCACAAGTATGGCGGGACAACTTCTGGAAAACTGCAAGGATAAGACCAATTTCATAGGATTTTTATATTGATGGGAAATTGATCTAATAGGGGGGAGGGGGGGGGTGAATCAGTGCATCCACAAATTTGAAACTATTAATAATTATCTTCCACAATAAGAAACATGCAAAATATAATATAACAATGAAGCATAACATATAAAGCATTCATACACAATGAACACAAGACACAATATTTTTCCCGCGGAAACCCCCATTAGAGGGAGAAAATGACATGTGGGAATGACACCCACAAATCTTACTAGTGCACTAATGAAATACCCTATTAGGATAAATTACAATAAACCCTTATGAGGTTATACCTATTTAAGAGTATTAATAGCTTGATTAAGAACTACAAAAGTCTTGTTAAAGACTACCCTATCAAGGGATTTCAAAACTCTAGTTAAAGAGCTACTTGGTTAGAGGGTTTTGATCTTTAGACCTGTTAGAATCTTGCTCACCCTGTAAGAAGTGGCCTTGTTAAGGGATTTAGATCACAGACTAGTTAGAGTCTTCTTTAAGTATAAAAATTCAAATGTATGATATGAGATTAGCACTATACTTCCAAACATATCCAATTTTCTGCTTAATTGCGCTACTTTGAACACTTTACTACCTCTATAATTCCTTCAACAATCATTTCCATACAACAAATACCATCGTAACAAGATATTTAATGATTTTCACAACCACTTATATACTTGTCTTAAGTTAATGCTACAAACCTAAAACATTTTTCAAGTCAGCATAAAAATCCAACTTAACATATGAGTGAGCGTGCCAAAACCAAAATTCAACATCCTTGATGCTAGTCCAAAATATATAATCTCGACAACATGTTGGTCCATCACTTACATTTGACTGCTGCATTGATCTAACCAACTGTACTGAATGGTACTTTGTTCTTACTACTAGTGTCACTTCAATCCTTAATAACCTATTGAATTCTTCAAACTAACTAATGAGATCATAGATGTAGTCAAATATGCCTCTCTAGATGATGTATATATGACCACATACCTTAATTCTATCTCCAACTCTAGATCTGGTCACCTTTACCTTGCATAATTTTTTCTTACCAACTGATTGAACACTTAGTGGCTTTTCCAATTTGATCCTTTAACACCATCTATAAAACTAATCTCTTATCATGAATAGATCATGTTGCCAAAAATGACAACACCACAATACAATCATGTGATCAAAACACATATCAACTACATCAAATACCAACAATCTCCCTCTTTGGCATTGATGGCAACATAGGGAAAAATTTACTAAGTGCCAACAATTATACATAACTCCCCTATGCTAAAAATTATACATGATTAACTCTCCTATTTACATACAAGCAATAAGTAATTTTTCTAACACTACTACTCCCCCTTTGGAAATAATGACAAAGGTGTTACAAAAACTAAAAAAATTTATTAATATGTAATAGTAGCATAACAAATTGCATTCTACTGAATATCTCATTGAAATTATTCTTCTATGCTTGCCAATCACCGACCCATGACTTGTGCAAATTCTTCATAATAAGTATTTGTCCATGAAGAAAAAATGTTAATTCCTCAAATCCATCAATTGTGCTCAAAAGTTGAGGTGTTAATGTTTGTTCAACTTCCTTCACAACCTATTGTAGGATTTCCATTTTGGTGATCAACACACTCTAAAAATCCATCAATTTTTTGATCTTTTTATCCTATTCATCCCTGCATTTATTTAATTTATAGTTTATCTTCCCAATTTCAACTCTAAACGATGTTGCATTTCCATGAATAGGATCAATGTTTAATGAAAACAATCTCAGCTCTTGTTGATCTTCACTCTTTTTCCTTTCAATATCCTTCAAAAACTAGGAAAAATCACAAATACACTTCAGAGTCTTACCTCCTTCAAGAAAATAATCCTTCACCCAGCTCACAACCAATGTAAGAGTGTTCCTATCTTTGATAATGGACAATGTTAACTTTTCTGGCCTCTTCTTGACATATTCTTTTCTTGCTCTAGCAATTGTTGCATCCTCCAAAATTTTCATCTCATTAGCAATTGTTGGAATTAGGAGAGATAGGGTACTAAGAGGGGAGGGGTGAATCAGTGCCCACAAAAAATTTAACACTTCAACCTTTCAGATCTACAATAGAAAACAATGGTAACCTTCCAAAATAACTTGTATCTAATACATGTATCATTCATCTATTCAACTTGTGAAAGTAAACAACATGAAATCAACAATATAACAATCCCATAACACAAGTATTTTGGTAACATAGAAACTCTTGTTAGAAGGTAAAAACTACGGTGGGGATGACACCGACAAATTCTTCACTACTGCAGATAGAAAAGTTTTTCCTATTAAGGCTACAAGTTTTGATCACTTCTAGTGATCTTACCCTATTAGGAGTAACATATTAGATTAGCTGGATCTACCTAGTTATAAGATTTTAGCAACACTACTTGAGTGTGCACTTGGTTAAGAGATTTACAAAAGACTATCAAGTCTACTCTGTTAAGAGATTTAACCAAAACTCTATTAAAATTGTTAGAAAGCAATAGGTAACTATCTGCTAATGACAACTTAATTATCTGCTACAGATCAATAAAGTACTGATAAAATATCACCTTTACTATGATGAATCTCTGCTCTAAAATGCTCGGTTAGCCTGCTCTGATTCTTCTTAATCTGATAACCTCTGAATACTGATATGCTTTGTTAACTGATAATCTTGAAGGTTGGCTAGAACTTCAAGTGCTTCTTCGCTCATACATCAATTCACGCACACCAAAAATGATGTAACATACAAAATATATAGCATACAACATTATGCCACTTATACAAAATTACCTATTTACAAATCTTAGACAAAACCCTAAGATCTACGGTGTACAAAAATGACCTAGATCAAACTATTACATAGAATCTTCATCGTATCTTAAGAATAAATTATTCTTGATCTTGGTAATACATTTTTTGATATGTTGTAACCATTTTCACAGAAGAATGTGACATTCCTGATTACTATGTCATTTGCTGTGATCCTCAGTAAACACTGTAAAAACTATTCATTGTTTATTCTGATGCTTAGTGTTTACTGTCACTCGGTATCGATGTTTGTTGATGCTCGGTAAACTTTCTGATACTTAGTGTATATACTTAACCGACTGGCCTATTTTGCTTATATTTACCGACTAGGTTCATATATGTAACTGACCGATATCTTTGATAACCTTTGATACTAATGACAACCTTTAATGCTCAATTAGAGATAACAATCTCCCCCTTTGGCATTAGTATCAAAACTTGTTCATGTATATAGACCTTATGTCTCAAAACTTATATCTCTGCCATATACATATACAAATCAAAAATTTCTAAATACTCCCCCTCGGTGCATGCTCTGGTAATGTGTAGTATACTTAGCAAAAATGTACATATTTGGCATATACATTGATTTCCCCCTTTTTGATATTAATGCCAAATACAAAAATGGTATACTTACAGCTTGTCAAAAATGTGTTGATGGGTTTTCTTCAGTGACTGAAAGAGGTTTTCCCATTCCTCTTTCAAGTTGGTGAGAGCAAGGTGCTCAAGACTGACTTGTGCATGCATGTCAAAGATGTTCTCCAACACAGAAATCTCTGGTGTTGCAACAAGTTGTTCCGCTTTGACAATATGTTTCTCAAAAAATTTTAAGTATGGAAGAAGTTCTATCTGCAACTCAATAACCTGATCAATGATCCGCTCTTCTTTTTTCTTGAGATCTTCTATCAACCGCCTGAGTTCTTGAACTTTGGGTATGTGCTTAGCAATAGCTTGTGGCTCGGTTGTAGTTGCTAGTGCACTAATTGTGATTTCATTTTCAAGTGATTTTATCTTTTCACTAATCTCAATAGTGAATGTTCCAACAGTGCATAGCTTCAGTAAGAATTGACAAATTAACTGAGTTATTGATTTGATCTCGGTTATTACCTCAGCTAGTTTGACCTTGTTAATTGCCACTTCTTGGCTAATTCTTTCTGCAAGTTTGTTTTGAATCTTGGATTATGCCCTTTCTTCAATTTTCTTGTCAGCATCAATGTCTAGGGAATTTATCTTCTCATTAAGTAAAGAAAGTTGATCTATAATAGGAGTATCTTCATCAATGTTCACTTTAGGTACTACCTGTTGTAAGATATCCCTAACATCCGTTAATATTTCTTTGCATTTAGTCTCTTGCTTCAACTTCTCTTGTGTTTCTTTTCTTGTACATAATTCCCCATATTTTCTCAATTCCTCGGGGCTAAGGGTCCTTGGGTCACACTCTGGTATTATAATCACTTCAACTAGAGTGACCGGCCCTTTTCCCTTACCCTTCTTTTTCTTTTTCTTTTTCTTCTCGAGCTCTTTTTCTATAACAACAATAGCCTTTTCATCTATTGCCCTTAGTGTATTATGTCTGGTAGACACATTATCATCCTTTTTCTTCTCATCAGTAACTTGTGTGTCGGTGGACTGAGTCGGAGCCTCTGAAGTTGTGTTTGGTGGGGTTGCCTCTATAGCTTTTGGCTCTTCCTTATTCTTTGTTTCTGATTTATTGGCCTCTGTCTCTTCAGGCTTGTTTGTCTTGGTAGGAGGTTCATTACTTGGTTCCCCAGTTGTGTCTTGTGGTTGCTCAGGGATATAGCCTTCGGGTTGTTCCTTAGATAGAATTTCAACATCTTCAGCTAAAATTGGAAGCTCACCTGGTAAAGATGTGATTGCACATTCGGTAAGTGGTGCCTCATCTCATCCATGTGCAGGTTCAACATTCACATCCTCATCATTATCCCTATCATTAGGATCACTTTCGGTGATGTCCTCAATGAGTACATCATTATCATTTTTATCTGGGATCTAGATCTTTGCAAGATCTAGTGCATCCTATGAACTATCATGAATCTCTTGCACAACTATAGTATCAATTACCTTGGTAACTAATATATTTGCTTCCTGCTTCTTTTTTGTAGTACCATCTTCAATAAAAAATCCTTTTCCTTTGGAATTGTGTCTCTTCTTAGACAAATTCTGAAAATCAATTTTCTCTGTGTGTTCTTTCACAGCAAGAATGGATGTCTAGATAAGTTGACCTGATTCGTCAAGATCTGCAAGGTTCTCATCTAGTACTTGCATAGCTCAGTTTTTTATTGGAAATATTTACACCGATGATTCCATAAGTTCTTTTATCTCCTCCATAGATAAAGTTGGTGCTACCGAAGCTAGGAGTTGTTCTCTCATTTTCTTCTCGGTTTCCAGTGCATAAGTCCACTTCTGGTTTATTCTTTCTTCAAGTGCAACTGGGAGTTGTGTACTAAAGTCTATTGGAACTCTTTTGAAATGTATCATCATCTAGATGATAGCTTCCTCTATTTTATTTTGATCTTCAGTTGACATTTTGTCAAATATTTTAAGTTTTGGGTTCCAGATGTCTCCATTCTCCAATATGTCCTCAATGACATCATAAATTGAACGTTTCTTGTGACTGAAAATCTTGAATTGTCCTTGATTGTTTTCTTCCTCTTCGTCCTCTAAATCTTCCTTGCCTCTTATCAATTTTCTTCTCTTTTTCTTTGGTGGCTCAGCTACAACCTTGGGTCCTTTCTTTGCATATGTCTTTCTCAGTGTAGCAACCTTTCATTTTATTACCTTCTCAGCTACCTTCTTCTATGGTGGTGAAGCTGCAATGGATGACCTTGTGTGTGCACCTATCTATACTGGTAACTACCTCTTCTTTGGAGCTTTAGTAGGAGGAACTGATGTAGCTTCTTGTTCTTCTTCAGATTCAGTCTCCTCACTGTCATAAGCCTTGTCAGCCAACATTAACTAACCTTCGGTTTCCTTTTCAACCGATGGTTCCTCATATGAGTCTGCATCCTTCTCAAATCTCTCAGATAAAAACTTTTTCATCTTTTTAGACTTCCTTGTCATTTTATTAATGACCAAAATTGTCTTGATTCTAGACTTAGCTTTTTCATAGGTTCCAAACCTAGTGGCCTTGGGGTCTTTTGGTAATGCTAGCAGTGCCTGTATTGATTTCAATTCGAAATCATAATCCATTTCATAGCCCATAGGTGCTAGCCATTTGATTCTCAGTTCCACTACTTTTATCATAGTGTGGTCAGTGTTCACTAAGAAACAAATATCTATTGCATATTTATTGACCAATTCATCAGGAATTCTACATCTTAAATTCATCTTCACTTTAAAATCTTCAAAATAACTATTTATTACATTCTTAGCTTTATCTCCTAGACCTTTCATAATATCAAATATTTGTGAAGTGATCGGTTTCTCATCTGCCCATTTAGTGTGACCGACCGAGGGAAATAATTTCTGGAGATAGAGAAATAGACATACAAGTAGTGAACCAAACTTATAGGTGTTGGACTTCTGTGACCTGATGGTTTTCATATTTTATTCAGCCTATCTTAGAAGTAGCTCGGCGAGGTCTATCTGATGAGCCTTCTTTATCAATTTGTAAGCCATATCTACTGCACTGCATGGTACACTATTTGACCTGCTCGACTGAAAGATTTTATAACCAATGACATGTGTTGAGAACTTCACTTCAGGATCCACAATAGATGAAATCTTTAATGCTCTACCATCCCATGTTGCGCTAGTGTTCTTCTCAACTTTGTCTCATGCATTGCTTCAAATTCTTTGACCTTGTCAGCAATCGGGTAACCAGTAACCCTGCTAATCATTCTTTTTGTGACCTTGATCGGTCTATCTAGCCAGAAGGTTCCCTCATAGTAGCGACTCAGCACAACCCTAATCCATTCATTCTTAAAATCCTTAAAAAAATCTAGGGCATGAGTAAGACCAAGTGTCTCAACCAATTTGTGCTTTGGTTTCAGCTTTATATTTTCATCACAAAGATCCTGATACGCAACATACATATCAAAATCTCCAATTTCCCCAATTTTATAGTGTATGTACGAACGTATATCTTCCATCAACAAAACCCTCGATGGGATGCTTGAAAAAGCACCGACTATATCCATTTTCAAGGCAACTTCAGGGTGTAACTTATAAGGAGGTTCCTTATAACTTGATGACACTATTAAATTAACTTCTTCATCGACAACCTTAGATGAACTCACAGTAGATGCCATTTCTACAAACTAGGTTTTCGGATAAGTACGATAAATGTGCTCGGTAGGGTTTCAACTTACTCAGAATGCATCAAAGAGTGTGCTCAGTTTGATCTACAACTGCTTGAATTTGTGTGAAAGATTCTTGATCGAAATTTCTTTATGAAATCTTAGCTCTCTGAAATCATAATGTGAAAAATGAACTCTGTATTCTGCATATTTATAGAATTTTTGATATTCCTGCTCAAAACTTTATGCATTAAATGCTTGACCTACTTTCCAGTTTATGACAACTGTCAGCTCGCTGACAGCTGTAAACATTTATCCATTTGGTTAACATAAGATTTCCTTGCTCGGTTCATACTGATATTCGGTTAACCTTGAATAGTGATTACCGACAGGTAACCAATGCTCGGTCTAACTTTTACTGACTGTATAACTTTATTATCTCAAAACATATAAACCATAATGCATCTTCATTCATGTAGATTTGGTATGTGCACAACATATATAGGGAGCTATATGTAAAATGTGATCATTTTGAAATTTCAGTCCCATACATACCTATATCACCTTAAGTGGAGGAACCGATGTCACCCAATCCAGTGGATGAGGTTTCACCGACAGCATTACTTGACTCAACATTCTCATTAGATGCCTTTCTCCACATAGTGTTCCTTATCTTCATGATATCTGTAATAGTGTTTCCACTCTCAAATACATGATTTTCCTCTGGTGCTCGGTCTTTGCAATCCTTGCTTAAATGACTGACTTTATGACAATGCATACATGTCATTCCAGTGCTTGTCCAACTTCTTGATTGTCCAGCCCATCTTTTCTTGTTATAGTTCACTGCAATGTGCCCATATCTACCACATGCAACATAGTTAGCCCATGTGTTATAATCCCAAACATAAGAGTTACCTTGTCTCTTCAGTTGATACGACTTGCATTGTGTTTTCTTCTTAGGAGTCCATACTTGTTTCATCTTAGCCTTACACTCTCATGTAGTGTGTCCATGTTTATTACAAGTGTAGCATAACTTCTCAATAGTAGTATTGTTAGTAATATCATTCTGTTTAGCTCTACACTCATAAGCTTGGTGACCAAACTTACCACAATAATAGCAATAACCATTGAACTTAGGAGTGACAGGAGGTTTACCTTGTTCTTTGCTTCTACACACATTAGATGTATGTCTCAGTTTTCCATAGTGATAACATGTCAACACTTTAGGTCTTTGATTTTGATTTTTGTTGACTTGTTCAGCTTGTTGTGATGATTCTCCTTCGCCGGTATAACCTAGACTAGCTTTACTCCCAAATCTTCTTTGATTAATCAGAAAGTCATCAATATTTTTAGAACTGTCCTTGGCCAATTTCTTCATTTCATTGTGTTTTTGTTGAGTTTTCACTTCATTTCTCAGCTTCTCATTCTCCTCTCTGAGTCTTGCAACTTCTTCAAATTTTCTTGACAATTCTCCATTTACTCAGTTGACTTCTTGATTCACAACCATCATCTAATTGGATGTTTGAAAATGGCAATCCGTGAGTCTCTGTATTTCACTTTCTTTTGTTTGGAGTTGTTCAGTTATTTATCTTCGATCGTCAATAGCTAGATTTCTTTCTTGTTTATCTTGTTTAGCATTGTTCATTATCTGTGCCATTCTCACAATCTGAGATTCCTGACCGATTTGTAGTACTTTCACTTGTTCGGTTAAGTGTTGATTCTTTTCAAATAAATCAGATATCATGCTTTTAGATCCATCAGAAATACTTCCACAACTAGATCCAATATGATCAAACAAGTCATCAATAGCTTCTTCATGATAACTGACTTCATTTTGAAAAATAGCTAGGTTCTTCCTTTCAACCAACATTTTCTTCAGTTCATCCTTAGCTTGCTTATACTACTCCATAAGCATTTGCTTCTGAATCTTCTAGTTCTCAATATTCTTATCTAACTTATACCTCTCCATGACTTAGATCTTTTACCCTTCAGTGGTTAAACTGTCCAATAAGAGAACTGAGCTCTGATACCAATTGTTGGAATTAGGAGAGATAGGGTACTGAGAGGGGAGGGGTGAATCAGTGCCCACAAAAAATTTAACACTTCAACCTTTCAGATCTACAATAGCAAACACTGGTAACCTTCCAAAATAACTTGTATCTAATACATGTATCATTCATCCATTCAACTTGTGAAAGTAAACAACATGAAATCAATAATATAACAGTCCCATAACACAAGTATTGGTAATGCAAAAACCCTTGTTAGAAGGTAAAAACTGTTGTGGGGATGACACCCATAAATTCTTCACTACTACAGATAGAAAAGGTTTTCCTATTAGGGCTACAAGTTTTGATCACTTCTAGTGATCTTACCCTATTAGGAGTAACATATTAGATCAGCTAGATCTACCTAGTTATAGGATTTTAGCAACACTACTTGAGTGTGCACTCGGTTAAGAGAGTTAAAAAAGACTATCAAGTCTACTATGTTAAGAGATTTAACCAAAACTCTATTACAATTGTTAGAAAGTAATAGGTAACTATCTACTAATGACAACTTAATTGTCTGATACTGATAAAATATCACCTTTACTATGATGAATCTCTACTCTGAACTTCTCAGTTAGCCTGCTCTGATTCTTCTTAATCTGATAACCTTTGAATACCGATCTGCTCTGTTAACTGATAATCTTGAAGGTTGGCTAGAACTTCAAGTTCTTCTTCGCTCATACATCAGTTCACCCACACCAAAAATGATGTAACATACATAATATATAGCATACAACATTATGTCGCTTATACAAAATTAGGTTTACAAATCTTAGACAAAACCCTAAGATCTACGGTGTACAAAAATGACCTATATCAAACTATTACATAGAATCTTCATTGTATCTTAACAATAAATTATTCTTGATCTTGGTAATACATTTTATGATCTGTTGTAACTGTTTGCATAGAAGACTATGTCATTTCCTGTGATCCTCGGTAAACACTGTAAAAACTATTCAGTGTTTATTCTGATGATCGGTGTTTACTGTCACTCGGTATTAGTGTCTGCTGATGATCGGTGTATATACTTAACCATCCGGCCTTTTTTTCTTATAGTTACCGACTAGCTTCATATAAGTAACCAACCAGTATCTTTGATAACCTTTGATACTAATGACAACCTTTAATGCTCAATTAGAGATAACAATTACTACATGTGCTAATTATTCCATTGGATTAGCCTTGTCATCATATAATACTTTAGGCATTAGATCAGAAAGTATATCTCTTTCCATTAGGACCACTTGTGCCTCTTTCTTGAGCTTATCCTTCTTGGCCTTAGACATGATTGCCATTGCAAAAATGATAATTTCTTTAGGGCTCATTGTGCTCAAGTCTACTTGTCATCTGATTGGTAAATCATCCTCAATGCTCATCTTGTACTGTGAGGAATGTGAAGTCTTTTTTTGTTCTTTCTCTGTAGTTACCTCATCCCATTTGATTTTCATCACATCATTTGTATCCTCCTTGTCTTTACTTGATCTTCATGTTGATCATTTATAGGAGTTTTAACTTGTTAACCATCAATCATAGCCTGACCAATACCCATGTTTATTGGTTCTTCTTCCTTTTGTTCCTTAGATACATCTTGTTTCTAATTAGATTCAGGTTGATCTTTTGTAGTCATAGGCTCATCATGTATTTCCATAGCTGGAATATCACCTATAATGTCGATCTCATCTCTAAGTTCCTCAAGTGTGACCTGCACACCGTCAATAGTAAATCACTCATCTATTTGAGTAACCACTAGATCATCTTCTTGTTCTTTTATCAGTTCTTCATCCTTTTTGTTTTTAATCATTCCCAAATGTTTCATTAAGATCTCTTCAGTTTTATCCTGAATTCCAAGAGACTCACCTCATAAGACTCTTGTTAATTTCTTCTTAGTTTTTAAGAGTGGTCTTATCTCTAAAAGTATCTTTTGTATTTCCTCTTTTGAAATTTCTAGTTGAAGTTTTAGTGGAACATACTTGATTAGGTCCTTGTCCTATCTAATAGTAGTATGCCACCTAGCATCAAGTTTATCATACAAGGAAGTGTGTATTTATCCTTGTAACTCCATTAAAGTTTTTCTAAGCTTATTCATGTTGTACACTATAGCATCTTCAATTAGTTCTTGTTCCACCTTTCCAAATTTATCATAATACTTGTTAACACCAACTAGTATACCCCACTTTCTCACTTCATTGATAATCTTATCAATAGAAACTAACAATTTAAAATCTAGTTCAGGATTAACTGACTTAGTGGTGGGAGAACCTACCACCATAGATTTATTACCTTGAGTCTCGAGTTTCTTCTTTTCTTCTTCTAATTCCAAGTTTCTCATCAAGTTTTGTAGTACTTTCATTGAATCTCTTTAGCAACTCATTTGCATTCTTCAGTTCTCCCATTAATTTCTCATTCTCATTTCTCAGATTCTCATTCTCCTTTAGGACTTTTCCATTTTCCTCATTTGTATCATGCAAATGTTCATAAAATGTGCCAACCTCTTGTCTTGTCTTGAAAATTTCATCCTCTACAACTTTCAGTGCTTCATACTTGGTCTTTAGAGCATCTTCTGTAATTTTCCTTGCATTCTCTTCAGATCTCCTTGCTTCCAACTCTTCACACATTTTGATTGATTTGGATTCAATCTCTCTCTCTTAATTTTTTTCTTGTCCTTGTGTAATTTTTCATTTTCCATAGCCATCGCTTCTAAGGTTGCTTCAAATTCCTTAGATCCACTATGTTTAGACAATTGCTCAACGTAATCTTGACTCTCATATAATTGTTCAACAAGATCTTGTCACTTGGCCAAAGATTACTTCAAGTGATCTTTTAGTTCTTTGGTAATCCTTTCAACTTTATCAGGTTGTCTCTTGTATCTCAGATCCTTCATATTTTCCTTAAGGATCTTCCCCAAGCTATTGGGCTTCTTCAAGGGCACAAGGTTCTGATACCAATTGTTATTATTATAAGACATTGAGAGGGGGGGGGGGTGAATCAGTCCCTTATAATACCAACAAATTTTTTTCTAAAGATATTAGTAGACACCTAGAAATATCCTCATGAAATCAATAAAATTCATCTATTAATTAAATATACTTTCTTGTTTATTTAATTAATTCATTAGCCTTTTCATCTATTATTTAAATAAATATTCCTATTTATTTGTCTAACTCACTAAGACTTTTCTTTCCTCAAATTAAATAAATTCTTGTTTATTTAATTTCCCATTTATCATCTCCCTTTCTCCTATTTATGAAATATATACCTTTATTATTTTATAAATTCAGCAATCCTGTTTTTTCATTCCCACGAAACACCTTCAATGTAAGGAAATTTGTAGCCAACTAAATGACAATTTCCACATAACCCATAATAGATCGTATGCAAATAAACACTTAAAATCCATATGCAAGAGAATATACGACATACCCATAAAAAATGTGACACTAGATATACCTCAGGAAAACCCTCATAAGGAAAAAACCCAGCCTCTAAAAGCATCCATCACCGTGTATTATTTAAAAAAACACCATTTGTATATAACCATGGAAGACTTCAAATCCCTAGGCACAACCAAGAACTCCATGTGAACAAGCATGAATCCACACATCCCAAGCCATGCTTCCAACCTTCACAAATACTACCATGGCTAACTTGTCTATCCTCAACAACTACCCTTGTGGTTTCTTTTATAGAAACAAGCTCCCAAAAAACCACCAAGTGGTATTACTAAAACCATGTACTACCTAACCCCATTGACCCCACATCCAGTATTGGGTACTTTTAATTTATTTTCCCAATATTAAATAATTACATCAAATAATATCCCAATGTTACAATACAACTCATCAAGAATATTCTATGGGAATCTCTACATGTTGCACATCCATCTAGGTGCTCCTAGGTGAAACATTTACATAATAAAATGAAATAATAAAATAATAAACTTTATCATGCAATGTGTACAACACACATTTTCCCATCAATCTCCCACTTGTTGTATACATTGTATAAGGCTCAATACATAGCCAAATAAGTGAACAAGGGAACAATCCCTCCTGGAACATACACCATCAGGAACCAAAGTATATCATATGCTCCACCTAGGTACCTACAACATAATCAAAGTATTTACCATCGCATACATGAATACTCTCACCTCTTATTATGCCACTGCCACCATACATACATAGAATCCATCCAAAGAGAAAGTCACCCAACGTATCACATAAGAATCATAAATCCTATACCAACTGAAATGCCAAAGCACATACACTCAATCCAAAGGTAATCATATGTATCAGTAGATGTCAAAAAACCATAGCTAAAATAGCATCCATAGAAATGCTAACCCATCCAACTATCCATACCTCCGAAGGTATACCAAGTGAGTCCCACAACATCAACATATCCAACCTGTAACCTACAATCACAAGCCTCAAATACAATATCTACCACATACACACCAAGAATCTCCCATTGCAAAGGTAATCTCAAATATGAAATCAATCAACTCACAAAATTTCATATAACTGAATCCATGTAGTATCAAGGACATCCACAACAATATGCAACATATAAACTAATATCCTACAAACAACTCTCATAACAAGTCTCCAACAGTCTCCCAAGTTCTCCACAATCAACAAAGGAAAGAGATGAAGGAAAAACCATGAAATCTCTCACATGACATACATGAACACAAACCAGTGACCACAAAGATCCAACCAATCTCCAAGCCACCATAAGAGAAAATGAACATCTGAGAAGATAACCAAGACCAAAGAGAAAATATGTATCATATCCTTCTACACATACCTCTAGATGCCAACTGTGCCAAGTATGATCTCCTCCATAAAAACCCAAACAAGAAGCCACAAAAACACCCAAACCATACCATATAACCAAAATGGATGTAATCTTCTCACAAGAAGATAAAACTCATAACCATTCCTAAACCAAGGAATATGCCAAATAAAACCATCTCCTAAACTCAACCATAATGAGAGCATAACAACAACATATGCACAAGGAGATAACCAATGCTAAACAATCTCTCAAATGAATCCTCTATAACTAACTCACATCATAGATTAATATTCATATCCATGAAAGATAAGAATAAAGATATAATGCATCTAAAAGGAACAATGGGCTATACTTCTCAAGTATTAAACCGTCGAGTAGACCAAGAGTGGGGAATCAGAATGCTCATCAAGATATCCAAGTCTCCAACCAAGACTAATCTAAGAACACTATCCTCTCAAGTCCATATCAGGTGAATGCTTCTTGGTCTTCCTACTGAAACCATCAACCGTCCTAATAAATACATCTCTAATCCAAAGATAAATCAGCATTTCCATTGTCTCTAAGTATCCATGAGCACCTGTAACTAATCAAGGGTAAAAGCAAAATTAGGTGTCACCTTTTAGGCTAACTTATCAGTACAGCTAAATTTTAGTATTTCTAACTTAAAATTAAATTTGGTCAAACATATGGTCTAGCTAGATTCATTCTAGCTAAGTTAGGTAAGTGCTTTAACTTTTCCAATTGGAAATATCTATTGAATGCATGTGTTATACCAATTTGGGTCCAATTACCATAAAAATAAAATTATTTTAGAAAAGTAGCATTTCAATAACTCCAAATCTTTTTAATGATATTTTAAAAAAAAAAAAAAAATACCCTTTTGTAGAGATCAGAGTCAAGAATATCCTCATATAGATTTTATAGTGTTTTAATTAGACATAGTTTATTGTAATTAAAAAATATTGCAAGTAGGTATTTTAACAGTCAAGGAGATGTTGATTCAGAGAAAGAAAAAAATAGTAAATCATATTAAGGGTATGTGCAAGATCATGAGCGGCCAAACTATGCCCTTAAGTGGCAATGAAAAATCAAGAAATCAGGGTTAGTCAACTTGACGTGAAAATTTCAACTAGCTATCAACCTAATATCAAAAAGTTGCAAGAATAGAATCTGTAGAAAATTGAATGTAGTTTCTAAACTACTAGGCCTTTTTTGAAAAAAAGGTAGTATGATTGGTGAAAAGTATAGATTTCAATACATTAGTATACAAATTTCTGGAAAAAAATAAGAAGTAGGTGTATGTCTGACCACTATAATCATAATCAAACGATAATATTTTATTATAAGATTTTATATATAAGTAGTAGACTCATGTTTGGATGTGACACAAATATTTTTGTAATTTTATTCTAAAAAAATAATAAATTATGAATTTTCTGCTACAACATTTTCAAAATAAAAAAAAAAACCGGTGTCTGACCACCTTAACTCATTTGAAACTTTACAAAATTCATTTTTTTTTTTCCCTTATAGTAGGTGAAGCATAGAATGTGACACCTTTTTCGGATCCCAAAAATGTTATACCATGTTGTGACATTTATCACACACTGCCCATCTGCAATGGGACCCCTGTTTCCCTTCTCCCATTTAGCCATGTTTGTAGCAGTCTCTGAAAGTGTTACCTCCAAATAGATTCCCACACGATGAGAAAAAGAGTAGAGCAAGGGACATGCCCAACGTGATGAGGAAGGAATCTGCTACATGCCTCAAGATGTAGTCAGTGTACATGTGATTGGGTCAGAACAAAGCACTATTTGGAGAAAATATCCATGGTAGAAGCCCCAAGAAATTTGGGGGCAAGTCAACGCATGTGAAGGAATCAAATATTGAGAATCCCCAACCCATCCCAACATGCACTCAAAGCGCAGTTCCTGGACAGTCATGGAATGTGGCAAATAGAAAATCCCTCACTCCATGTAATATGCACTCCAAGCGCAAAATGGAAGCCATCATGGATTGTCTAGAAATAAATATCCCCAAGTCAGGTCAAAGTGCGATCATGGCGCGAAATGGGGGCAGTCGTGGATTGTCCAAAGCAAAAAAAATCCTTCACCCTATCCAATATGCGCTCACGACGCAAAACAAAGGTAATGAAGAAGTGTGAGAGAAAGGAAAATCCTCAACCCATGATGAAATGTGCCCAAAACGCAAAATGGAGGTAGTGGAGGAATGTGAGGAAATGGAAAGTCCTTCACTGCACGCAAGATGCTCCTCGAGCGCAAAGTAGAAGCAGTCACGGAATGTGACAATAATAAAAAATCCTTCACTCATGGTAATATGCACTCGAGGCGCAAAATGGAGGCAATTAAGAATGCAATGAAGGAATGTCAGAAAATGAAAATCCTTGACTGAAGTCAAAGATCACTCAAAATGCACGAAGTTGTGGATTCGAGATCATCAAAATTTTGAGAATTGTGAAGAATCCGAGGAAATATCTTAAAAAATCTCAACGCATGGAGAAAATGAATTTTTTGAAATTAGGGGGAAAAAAGTGAAAAAAAAAAAATCAATTTTGGGATTCAAAATTTTAATTTTAATTAAATATTGATTTTTTATTAATATTTAATTAAAACACAAAAAATTGATAAAAGCAATAAAATAATTGAAAATCCTCAAAAATGGAAATTGCTTTAAAAGTTTTTTTTATTTTATGTTTCAAAATTTGAAATTAATTAAATATTGATTTTATTTGATATTTAATTCATTAACCAAAAAATAAAAAATAAGAAAAACAAAAAATTGGAAAAATTTGAGGAATGGGAAACTTCTTCATGAAGACACAGTGCTCAAATTAGCAGATTCTAAAAAGTGAGGAAAAACACTGACAAGTGGCAAAGGATCTTTTCAAAAATAGGGCAGCTACCTAATTTTAGCATGTAGTCTTTAAAGCAGCTTTTCGAGTTTTTGAGAGGCTATAAGAGAAGGCTCTGTTCATTTCATTCTCACACAAATCAAGAGAGAATTCTTGAGAAGAGAGAAAAGGATTATTTCTTGGGAAGTGTGGAAGTTATTTTCATGAAAGGGGGATTTATTTTCAGTAAGTGGGAAGGATTGTGCAAATTCTCGGGAGAAAGAAATTTCCTATTCCAAGGAAAAATCTAGAAACTTCTAAATTTATGAAATCTTCTTTTCTAGAGAAATTATTTTAGTTTATGTTTTCCTACATGCTCTTATGTATGTTTATTTTCTATTTCGCAAGAGAGCGAGATGGCAGAACCTAGAGGAACAAACATGACCAAGAGGTAGCTAATAAAGAATGAGCAAAGTAGATTTTATCCAGAGTCTAGGATCATGTCAAAATTGTTAGAAGTTAGCAATACCAACCTTGGAGGACTAGACCTAAATGAATTCCATAGAAGGATGTTTGGTTATAAAGAGCATCATCCGACACACCTAGCTAGCCGAATTGTGAATAGTGGCATGGTAGCTACAACCGGCTTCCCTCCTACCTTCCACGATCCTGAATTGATCATGGAGTGTGCAAGGCACTACCAGTCAAGAGATAGAACAATCAAGGATGCTGATGGAAACTTGCTTGCAGACCTTTCTCCACCAACTATTTCAGAGACCTTTGGAATTCCTTCCTCTCGGAGATTGGTGATAAAAATTAGGGACCAAGCAGAAAGAGTCTTCACTACCAGAGTCTAGTATTGTGAAGAGATCATCAATAACAAGTGGTTGAGAAAGAATAGATCTCATTTTTCCAAGCTACCCAAAGAGCTAGTCTGGCTAGATTTCCATTGTGAGTATAGTGACATGATAATGATGTTGAGTAGGATTTTTGGCCTACCTCATTCTTATCTCTTCGAGAGTTGGATGTGCTACTTTATTGAGCAGGTAGTAGAAGAACATAATCATGTGGACTGGGTAGGGTTGATTAGTGACAACTTGAGTGAGCAACTAGAAAGCCTGGAGTAAACAAAGAAATTCTACAGGAGTTCATACCTCATCTACATGTTGGCACAGGCAACAAGATATGAATGACTGAGATGCGAGGGAGCAATCGGGAGCAGAACTCAACGGTTGAAAGTATACGATTGCTATCCTTAGTTGCATCTGCAAGCAATTGATGATTATGTCTAAGTCAATGACGCATTTGCAATGCATATTGTGCGAACTTTACAAAAGAAGCTGCATGTGAGACTATCAGAGGAAGCCATAAAATTGGTGGAGGAATACGGGGCATGGTTCATTTAGTTTCCTACTTTTTCCTACATCAGAATTCAAGGATTCTCAGGGCAACCATACAAGCTTCCTAGGTATCCAACAAATAAAATGGTCCTGCTAGAGATCACCTGATAATTGACCATCTACGACAAGATTCAAAAAGGAAAGAAGAAATTGGGACTCGATTTTCCAATTTCCATAGGCAAGGATGAAGCTGAATTGTGTCCATGTTTGAAGGCAGATGAGAAGTCTCATGAGGAATTCTCATTCTTTCATCTTGCTCTATATATAGAAAGGCTAAAGTTTGATCCTTACAACAAGATATGGTTAGTGGCTGGGATCAAATATCAGCATATGGCACACCTTGAAGATTTTTGGGTAAATGTTGTAGATGAGCATGAAGTGAAGAGAAGAATGCATTCCAAGTTGCCACTGAATCTGATCAGAGCATGCAAGAATTTTCATATTCTTGACCAGATAGAGGAAGGATTAAATGTGGTCTAGAAAGGATACTGCCTAGAAAAGAGAGAAATTAGTGCCTATGATTGGTCAAGAAAAGAAGTTCAAGACCTTGACACTTTGTCCAGACTAGTCTTGGATTTCACAAGGTACTGGATTGGGAGGCAATTGAGCTAGGTCGTTGTACCAAAGGAACAATGGACATACCAGTTGATGGATCATCAAACACTAAGGGATGAAAGACTGATGAAGATGCAAGAAAGAGTAATGGAAGAGGGACAAATTCCATCAGGTAGTAAAGAAAGTTGGACCATCAAAATGAAGTTGGACCATCATAATGAAGAGCTTCAATAGAAAAGGTAGAGGTCTATAGATGTGCCATCCTCACCTAGCTGGACTCCTAGTGTGCAAGAGATAGGAACTTTCACTAGGGAGGAAACAAATATCACCAGGAGAATGATGGAATGGGACCACATAAATAGGTCAGTTCAGGATAGGCTCAGTATCAATGCTAATGAAAGGTTGCCACAAAGAGGGGGTAGAGAGTAGGATATCATCACTAAGGAGAGTCTCGGTACATTGCTAGAAAGACAAATGATGGAAGAGGAAGTTCCTGGAATAGTGAAAAAGGTCCCTGTAGTAGAAGAAAGATCCCCGACAATGGAAGCTGTAGTGCCTATGGAAACGACAGAAAGTCCAAGGGCTGAGGAAGAAATTGATATTAGGATAGTCCAAGGACAAGAGTAGTTGACAGTGTAGAAAGATTAGGACATAGATGTTCCAGAATGGCTGAGATAGAGGATTCAAAGGAGCCAGGAAAAGGAGAATGACCCAGCGGCTGAATTGAAGGAAATCCTAGATCGAGCCAACCGATTAGATAAAAATGGAAAGGCAAAGAGGTTCACAAAGATTATTCGAGGAGAAACTGGAGCTAGGATCCTGTAGGTTTCAATACCAATGGTAGATAATAAAAAGGATCAACTTGCTCTTGAAGAATACAATGTAACTGAAGTTGACTTAGGTCATGCATCTAGGGCACAAGTCATGGAGGATTTTGATGACTCCACATAGGCTATGAAAGACAAAATGAAGAAGCTTGAGGTGAAGTATCAGAGGTAGAAAGGTGAAATTAAAGCCCTATGTGATTACACAAGTAGCCTGTCACATCTAGTCAGCGAGAAAGATCCATCATTCGTTCCTCCAGTTGTCCCTACAGAGTTTTTTGAATGAATAGAGAGAACCGGGTGGATTGCACAAGGAGCAAAGGTTTGGATGGATGGCATCTGGAATGAGGCCTAAAAATGCATTGAGGATTTGGTAAAGATACATAACAGAGCACTTTCCATTCTTTCTTGAATTCAGTGTATGGAGGGATCTTGGGAGGATGAAAACATCTATAGAGATTAGGTAATCACAGAGTTGTACGAGCTGATGGAGACACCTAGTGAGAAACTAATTGATGGTAGGGTTGTTAGAGAGGGTGAAGCATATGAATTTTATAGGTGGTATGGAGCAGTAGTGTTGGCCAAGGAAATGTTTGAGTATTTCATTAAGGAATCCACTCGAATGAAGGAAGTGGCTGATAATATCCAGTAGGAGGTTTCCAATAATCTTGCCTCACTTTTATCACAAAGGCTCACTGAAGAAGAGATAACTCTAGGCAACCTGAAGAGAAAGTTGGAGGAGTCCTTTCAGTTGATCTTTTTCATGAAGGATGATTATGAGAACCTTTCCATATTCTCAAATGATATGCATTCCACTCAGGACTTGGTACCAAATTGGGATGATAGTTTGAAGAAGTCTGAGCGAGCAATGGTCGCCTTGGAATTCAAGCAAGAATCGGCACCCAGTGTTAGCATGGAAGAATTGGAAATAGTGCTAGATAGATTCCATGCATTCAAGTAGAGAGGTCAAAGATAGGACAGCGGGTGCATTTAATGCATAGTGGGAGCATGTAGTGGTCATTTATTGCACCCCACCTTCCTTCTAAGTGTGCATGCATAGTGAGCATTTATTACCCAATATAGTAGTGGATTCTTTATGCATTGATGTAGATTCCTTTTATATGCCCTAACCCTAATTAGGGCTTAGGTGGCAAGATCTAGGCCATCGATTATTGTTTTGATCCGAGCCTTTCATTGTTTTCAAGAATCTATATAAAGGCCTCTTCAACTCATTTGTAAGGGAGTGAATTTTGAGATTGTTGCTTATGGGCTATTGAGACAATAAAATTTTCATTGAAGTGTGGTGATCATTTGATGTGTCTTAATGCTTGCTTGGTCTTATTATTCTCTCAATTAGATTAAGTTTAGTAGATGAAGTGTTGTGATTGTTTTTGGAGAATATGATGATGTTTTGATGAGTTTCCCATGGTTCATACTTTTGATGTTTTAGTGATTCTAAATCATCATGTAAAGTTAGCCTGAACCCCATTATCCATGTGCTTAAATTCATTCATTTGTACAAACCCCTTGAAGATTGCACCGGTTTACATGTAGTTTTAGCTTGACTTGGTGAAGCGTGACTTGGTAATTGAGAAACTCATCCATCAACATACTTCCTTGGCTATCATTACCCTTAGGATTAGATTAGGATCTCTAAACCCTAAACCCTTTTCATTTCTGCATATTCGGTGAAAATCCCCAAAAATAGTACTTAATTGAAAATCTTTTGATAGTACCCATATCCTTCATGACATAAAGGATTGAAAAATGTAAGGCCCCTTGTGATCATCAGAAAATCACATCAACACCGAGCATATCCACAAGTCAAGGAACCTTGGAGTTATCGCATGATCTTTTTACAATCATAGCATACATGATACTTTGTTCAAGAGAGGATAGGATATTTTGGTATTTTGTTCTAGTGTTTGGCGAGTAATAAAACACACATCAACAGAAACTGGTGCTAGGAGGGCTTATACTGAAAGTCATATTTTTTCATGTCATGAATTGATATGTTGCTTCCGCATAGAGGCATTATACCAGTTTTACAGCCTAATCTTGGATTTGGTGATGACCAAGAAGACATCATCGCAGGATTGAACTCGCTCACCTGGAAAGTTAAGAGGAGTGCAACTGAATACATGCGAGTGAGCTTTGTGTTAGAAGAAGAAGAAGAGAAGGCTCAAAGAATTAAAGTAGTTGTTCAAAGAGAATTGGTCATTCAGAGGAATCAATAGCCTCCAGCATGTGTAAGAAGGAATTAAAGTAGATTTCACATATTGGAGCGCATTAATTCATTCTTGCCTGAGGTGCATTGAAGAATCCCAAGATCCACTCCGAGAGAAAAAGAACTAAATTTTGATCCAAAGCCTAGGTGAACATCTACAAGTCAGAACTCACCAAGTGTAGTTAATCTTGCAAGGCAATTTCAAACTCCACCTCAACAACGTCAAACACAAGGGACCACTCAAGGATTTCAACAAGGAGGTACACAAATTCAATAGCTAGTAGTATAGATACCTATACAAGCCATTGTACCTCCAGATACCCAACAACAAGTTCCAGTAATGCCAACAACAAGTTCCAGTAATGGCATAGCAATGGCAACCATAGAATGCATCACCTCTTGCAACATTTGCTGCTTACAATCATATGCCAAAGAATCCTGAGCATTTCTACTCTAAGTTCTTTGTGAATGATGTCAACCGCACTACTGATGAACATGTGAAGATTTTTTAAGATGCTCTACAGAATAGAAATATTCAAGATGAAGATGTGGCATGCCGATTGTTCCCATATTTGCTGGGGGAAGAAGCATTTTATTGGTATATTAATTTACCCATGAATTCAATCCAAACATGACAAGAGCTGAAGGATGCATTCTTGGGGAAGTTCAGATTGCCTATCACCCCTGCTGAATTATATAGGCAATTCATTGAGATAAGAAGACAAGAGTGTGAGCCTATTGGGGCTTTGAACAATATATTTTAGAAGGCCTACTCTCATTTGCATGATCCTTTCCACATAAATGATGATGCTACAAGGCCTATTTACTATGTAGCCTTGGATTGTTTCACTTCCATGTTCATCTAGAAGACCCATCCGGCCCCTGCCAATTTAATCCAAGCATATGCAAAGGCCAAGAAGATTAGTTTACAGTCACCAGCAACTGCTAGTGGAGAACCTGGTTACTTTGGGAATGCTAATACATTGAATCAAGGGATGTTGAGCTATGCTCCTACTTTTAATCCCATTCCTACTCCTTCTAATCAGCTAGTACCACATCTGGGAGCTCCGATATCTCACACAACACCCTCACAACCTGTCTATCTACAGAATATGACCACTACCACAAGGACTCAGGAAGAACAAGATGAAATGAAATACTTAATAGACCAAGTCAAGAAGTTGTCTACTAAGGTTACTTACCTCAAAAATTAGAATAATCAATTGCAGAACTCACAAAGGAATTATCAGTCACATCAAAGAAATAACCGAGGGTATCAAGGAAATCCTCCAGCTCACCATGAGAATAATCAAGACAATAATCAAGGATACTGAAACAATAATCAAGGTTATCAAGAAAATAGTTCTAGGTATCAAAATAACAATCAAGGGTACCATAAAAGGTCATGGAATACAAATCCAAATAATGGCGGAGTTCCTTCACCATTGGACAATCCACCAGCTTCTGAAAGCTGACCTGCTAACAAAGTTTTCCTAGCAGAAGCAACATTGTTTGGATGGTGTATACTGCATGAAACTAATCAAATTTCTGAGTTACAATGCCAAGATTTTCAAAGAGTAGCTGATATCTTCAAAGGAGAAGTAAGAAACACTACTGCACCTGAAAATCCCCCACCTACAGGGTATGAGTTAGTGCCTGCTCCCAAATACAACCAGACATTAGTCTTTGATGATTTCAAGTTTCCACCTCCTGATTCTCAAGATTACATGCCTATACAAACTAATCAAAAATTCCTGCGTGCATTAGCAAATGATCCTACGGAGGCACCATGATATCAAGTTCCACCGGAGAATCAACCTTCACCTGTTTCCCCAAATGAGCCACTGCATAAGGATGGATTTATTTTCCCTCCACTTTATAATAGTGTCCTAGTAGAAGGAGTAAGTGAAATTCAAGCTTTTCAACAGACCTCTGGAAATGCTCTATTGAGGACTTATCAGAGAAATTATAGAAATCATGAGCCATTGACAATGTCAACTCCTCCACATCCCAATGGTAGTAATACTCCAAGTCCCCTCAGGGATTCATCTGAGTATCGACAGCTAGGTAGTACACAAGAAGAAAGAGGTCAGTCTATTGTGACTAATGCTCTGCAAAATTAGAAAGGGCAACTTGTGACACATTCTACTACACAGAATGGAGGACAAAAGAAAAATCAAGAATAAGGGTAGAAAGAAAATCCTCCTAGGGAGGAATTCAAGAGGCTAAGCTCTTGCGTACTAGAAGAATTCAAGAAGATAAAAGTGAGTCTACCACTGTATGAACTAATGAAAATTCCTAAGATAAGGGATGCATAGTTGGGAAGTTTGAATGATGCACCTCCAAAGATCATCTCGTAGAGTGCCTCATACCCACCCAGAGGTCCCCCTAACAATATCAATCTAGTTTTGCACAAAACATGAATGTTGTTGATGTACAAGCAAGTGCACCTAATGTCTCACAAAGTTCAAGCTTCATTGGGATGGTGCAAAAGTATTCTGAGGAAGGAATCTCACAAAGTGATCCTTCATTTCAAGGAGAAAAAACACCCAGAGATCCTATTGCTCTCGTAGAACAAGTGACAAGTGCTATTAAGAATGGGAGCAACACCCGATAGAATGTGAACCCTAGAGCACAAAAACTCATGGTTTTCTGCCAAGGAAAAGAAGAGTCTGCCCCATTCCTTGTGTCAGTCTAGATTTTTGGAAAAATGTTACACAACTGTCTAATTGACTCTAGAGCATCAAGTAATGTAATGCCCCTTGATATATGTAGAAAATTGGGATTAGTCCCATTACAAATAGATAAGAAGGTGACTTAGCTAGATAAGATAGAAGTTCTAGTTGTAGGAGAACTAAATAATATTCATATGCAATTGGCTTCAGATCCACGAGTTCAGAGTTGTATTGACATATCAGTCATGGACATTCCAGATGGGTATGGAATGCTTTTAAGTAGAGAATGGGCAAGTAAATTAAATGGATACATAACAACTAATTTTTCACACATGTGGCTCCCATGGAGAGGAATACCAAATCAGATAAGGATTGAGAGAACACCAAGGCTCCGATTGTTGATAACCGAATATGGAGAAGATAATGAAATTATGTTCATGGAAACAAGTCTAGGATCTTATGCACCTAAAACTAGGGAAATTTTGATGTTACAAGGTTACAACAAAGGAGGACGCCTAAACATGATGCCCAAGTTTGTAGAGGCACCAACTGATGATAATTAAGAACCATTAATGACAGAAGGAATGTTTGAAAATTTTAGGAATATTGTCTTGAAAAGTGTTAAGCAAGAAGTTGAGCTGGGGAAAGATGCTCATATTCAGAATATGTTACTTCCTAATTGGTGTAGAATACATAATTCTTTTCATTCTGAGATATCATGCACGATGTGTAGAGTTGCAGTTGCACAAGTTTCAAAGATGGTCTCGCAAGTATCAGTGGCACAAAATTTTGAAGAAGTTGTCAATGTGGAATATCCAAGTCAGGTAGCAACCTCAAAATCACAGTATAAAGAATTTAAAAGAGATGAGAAGAAATTTTTTGAAGAAAAACATGAGAAACAAGTCAAGAAATCAAAGGGTGGACCTTCCAGTACTCAAGCCAATGATCAAGTTTGGACTCTATCATTTGATGGGTTGAAATCAAAGAGAGGAAGTGGGGCCAATGTTGAACTTGTTAACCCAATAGGAGATACCTATCTTGTAGCACACAGATTGCAGTTTCCTTTTACGAATAATGTGGCTGAGTATGAATCATTAGTTATTGGTTTGCTCCTCGCTATCCAAAAAGGTGCCAAGATCCTGTATGTACATGGAGATTCAGACATAGTGGTAGGAAAAGTTTGAAAACAATATGCATGTCATGATAAAAGATTGGGTCGGTATCACAACAAAGTTTGGGACTTGATTGAAAGCTTTGATGCCTTCAACATTAAAAGAATAAATCAGACATGCAATCCAATAGAAAATGCATTGGCTCAATCTGCAAGTTCTTTGGAACTATTGGCCATGGATTGTGTGAAGAAACTCATAGTTGAATTGACTTTGGTGCCATCTCTTCCAGACAACATAACTAACTTCCAAGTATTTGAAGATGATAAGCATATCCTTGATTTCCTGACAAGTTCAAGGGTCTTTGAAGCACAGGTCATCGATGAGGGAGAACCACAACAAGCTCAATTGGAAATAGATGAGATAATGAACTTGAGGACAAATACTATTCCTAAGGGGATGATTGAGCTAGAAAGAATTTTTGATTCAGACAGATTGAGTGCCCTCAAGTATCAAACAACTAAAGGAGGGGAATGTGAAAAAGTGAACTTAGGGACTAAAGAAAATGTCAAGAATGTTTTTATTGGTAAATTTTGTACTCCTCGGGAAAAGGAAGATATTCTGGAGCTTATGAGGGAATTCCCAGATGTGATTGCATGGGGATACAAGGATTTGAAAACTTATGATACCTCCCTCATCACACACACAATTCCATTGAAGCCAAATAGTAAACCATTCCGGCAAAGACAAAGACTGACAAATCCCTTGTTAGAGCCACTAATCCATCAAGAAGTGAAGAAATTGCTTTCTTCCAAAATAATTTTTCCAGTCAGACACTCGACATGGGTCACCAACTTGGTTCCTATTAGAAAAAAGAGTGGAGAAATAAGATTGTGTGTGGATTTCTATAATCTTAATAGAGCTTCAAAAAAGGACAATTACCCAGTACCATCATTAGATGAAGTGATACAAGTTGTAAACGGATCCCAAATGATGTCATTTTTAGATGGTTATTCTGGTTATAACCAGGTGATGGTAAAAGAAGAAGATAGATTGAAAACTACATTCACCACTAAGTGGGGAACATTTGCATACAGGAGAATGCCCTTTGGTTTGATTAATGCAGGAGCCACTTTTCAGAGAGCCATGGACTATGCTTTCAAGGATTTGGTTGGGAAATGCATTATTATGTACATGGATGATCTCACTATGTTTTCTCGGTGCAGAGAGGATCATATGACTAATTTAAAGAGAATATTTCAGAGATGTAGGAGATATGGAATTTCATTAAACCCAAAGAAGTGCATGTTTGTAGTCATAGAGGGAAAATTATTGGGACATGTGATTTCAGAGCATGGAATCTCAATCGATCCTGAGCGCATCGAAGCAATTTCAAAGTTGGGGCTGCCAGCTAGTCAGAAAGAGTTAAAGTCATTCTTCAAAAAAATCAACTTCGTGAGGAAGTTCATATCAGGATTTGTAGAAATAGTCAAGCCACTAAATGACATGTTAAAGAAGGGTGCAAAGATAGATTGGACACTTGCAGAAAAAAGGGATTTCGAGGAGATAAAGAAATTAATTGTGGATGCTCCTATTTTGATCAGTCCAGATTACACTAGACCATTCTACATCTATTCATTTGCATCAGAGCGTACCTGTGAAGCTATCCTGATTCACAGGATGGAGGAGAAAGATGAGCATCCTATTGCCTTTATGAGCTCACCACTGAAGGATGCAGAATTGAAATATCCAAACATAGAGAAGCAAGCCTATGCTTTGGTGAAGGCAATCAAGAAATTTTGACATTATATTTTGAGAAGGAAGGTTTATGCAATTGTCCCAAATGCGGTAGTGAAGACACTATTGATGCAGAATGAATTGGGAGAAAGAAGAGGAAAATGGATGTCTATCATCCAAGAATATGACATGGAGATACAACCTATGAAGCTAGTTCGAGGATAGGGTCTGACACAAACAATCGCGGCAACTGGTCCTGGATTCATTCAGCAAGTATATGTGATGGAAGAAGTATCCCCAGATAAATGGTATGATGATATTGTTTACTACCTCCTAAATCACAAGTCTCCTACACACCTAAATTCTGTCCAAAAGCGTGCCTTGAGAATGAAGAGTCAACAATTTATGCTTCAAGGAGCAGTTCTATATAGAAAGAATCATGATGGAATCTATTTGAGATGTGCCAGAAAATAAGAAGCAAAGCAGATCCTAGAACATTTTCATAGCAAGTATGGGACTAGTCACGAAAGTAGTCTCTCTACAGCCCACCATATTTCAAGGGCAAGATATTACTGGCCCACATTGTTTAAAGATGCCTACGAACATGTAAAGACCTGTCACACTTGTCAAGTAGCTGCAACACGCGAGAGAAATCATGCAATGCCTTTGTAACCTATTATTGAAGTAAGACCTTTTGCAAAATGGGGGTTAGACTTTATTGGTCCAATTAATCCACCTTCTTTAAGGCAACATAGGTACATCCTAGTAGCCACTGATTATTGCACTCACTGGTCAAAAGCTCAAGCACTAAAAAATTGCACGGCTGAGGTTGTTATCAATTTCCTTGAGGAAAATATTGTCATGAAATTCGGATGTCCACATGCCCTTGTAGGTGACAATGGTACTGCATTTAAATCTCTGAAGTTTTCAAACTAGGTATTTGATTATGGGATCACCCTAAAGTTTTCATCAAATTACTATCCACAAGGGAATGGGTTAGCTGAGTCAACAAATAAGAATATGTTAAGTGCTATCAAGAAGTTGTTGGACAAAAATCTTAGGGACTGGCATATGTAGCTAAGATTTGCACTTTAGGTAGACAAAATAAGAATTAAGAGCTTTATAGGAACATCCCCCTATCATTTGGTTTATGGACAAGATCCAATTTTTCCCATTCTGTTGAGAATTATGACATTTTAGTTTATGTAGGAATACATGGAAGGTGAAGACATAGCACGCACATGACTAACACAATTGATACTCCTAGAAGAGAAAAGAGATCAGGCACTAGAAAAGTTTGTAAAACATCAAGCTGTTGTAAAAAGATGGTTCGACAGAATGGCCAAAGTTAAGGATTTTTGAATTTTAGATTTGGTACTCTGTTGGGATAAGGCCCATGAAAAGAGAGGCGATCATGACAAGTTTGACAATCTATGGATGGGGCCTTTTCAAATTTCTAAGATACTGGGAGATAATGCATTCAAGCTCAGAACTTTGACAGGAAAGGAAGTCCTGTTGCTCATCAATGGGCAATTCCTCAAGCATTATTTCTGCCCTTAGGTTTCCCTCTAGAAGCCTACCCTGTGTATAGCTAGTCTAGGTTTTCCCTTTTGTTCTTTCATTTTGGTTTCTCTCTTTCATTTCTTTTCTTTTAGTTTAGAGGGGATTTTGGTTTGCTTCCCCTCTCTCCTTTCCCATAATTTCTTTCCCATTGGTGGGATTTTGGCTTTTTGTAGTTTAGGTTGTTTTAGTTATCCTGTAGTTTAGGTTGTTAGTTTAGGGTTTCTTTTCCCCTGAGCTTTGTTTGTTTGGGTGGTTTTGGTTGGTTTTGATTTTGCTAGGTGGCTTGGAGGTTTGGGTGTTCCCATTTGTGTGGGGGGCATTGTGTGATTTCAAACTTCATTTGAAGATTCCACCAAGTCTTGTTTATCTCATTTCCTAGATAATTGTTCATGAAGATCCTTAGAAACTAAGGTTGTCTTTCTTATGTTCATCATTAGGTTGGAACACAGACTTGACTCAAGAGGTTAATCATGCATTGTGTCTTGACACTTGAATTCTGAGATTGCTATATTTTTCACACCTAACTGTTTCTCTGAGTCCATCTTAGTTTCTTTAGGAGAGGTCATGGCTTGTGAAAATTTTAAAATCTTACTTCATCGCCACTATAATTCCTAAAACCGTAGTGAGCTTCACTGCTCATGAGCCAAAAGAAAAGAAAGAAATGCAATATCAATTGAAAAGGATAAAAGAGAAAATAAAAGAAAAGTTGAAATAATTGTCTTTTGGGGGTACATGAAAATCTCCATAGGTGTTCGAAAGAATAATTCACCGGAAGTGGAGCAATCTCCGTTGGTTTACAATGACAACTCTGTAAGGGCTATGGATGCCTGACTAGTAGCGGGGCAATGTTTATGATGCTTTTTGAGTTAAGAAGAAGAATATATAGCTTGTCATGGCCAATCTTAGGGTTTTTGAGTGGTCTTGTTGAGTGGGAATTAATGCATTTGCACACACATAGGTAATTGAAGGATGACAGTGTCTTGATCCAATATATGTTTCTTCTCCCCTTTCGAGCTATGTTTTCTATCTTAATGATAGCGTAAGTTTGTTGACTAAGGAATTCGGGTTCCAAGTAAATTTGTATCCTTGAAATGTTTTCAACATTTCACCCATTGAGTCACCACATGTTGTGACATTTATCACACACCGCCCATCTACAATGGGCCCCCTATTTCCCTTCTCCCATTTAGCCCTGTCTGTAGCAATCTTTGAAAGTGTTACCTCCAAATAGATTCCCATAAGATGAACAAAAGAGTGGACCAAGGGTCATGCCCAACGCGATGAGGAAGGAATCTGCTACATGCCTCAAGACATAGTCAGCGTACATGTGATTGGGTCAGAACAAGGCACTATTTGAAGAAAATATCCACAGTAGAAGCCCCAAGAAATTTGGGGGCAAGTCAATGCATGTGAAGGAATCAAATATTGAGAAGAATCCCCAACCCATGCCAACATGCGCTTAGAGTGTAGTTCCTAGATAGTCATGGAATGTGGCAAATAACAAATCCCCCACTCTGTGTAATATGTGCTTCAAGCGCAAAATGGAAGCCATTATGGATTGTCCAGAAATAAATATCCCCAAGTTAGGTGAAAGTGCACTCATGGTGCGAAATGGGGGCAGTCGTGGATTGTCCAAAGCAAAAAAATCCTTCTCCCTATCCAATATGTGCTCACAACGCAAAACAAACATAGTGAAGAAGTGTGAGAGAAAGGAAAATCCTTGACCCATGATGAAATGCGCCCAAAGTGCAAAATGGAGGTAGTGGAGGAATGTGAGGAAATGGAAAGTCCTTCACTCCACGCAAGATGCGCCTCAAGCGCAAAGTAGAAGCAGTCACGAAATGTGACAATAATAAAAAAATCCTTCACTCATGGTAATATGCGCTTGAGGCGCAAAATGGAGGTGATTAAGGAATGCAATGAAGGAATGTTAGAAAATGAAAATCCTTGACTCAAGTCAAAGATCACTCAAAATGCACGAAGTTGTGGATTCCAGATCGTCAAAATTTTGAGAATTGTGAAGAATCTGAGGAAATATCTTAAAAAATCTCAAGGCGTGGAGAAAATGAATTTTTTGAAATTAGGGGGAAAAAAGGGGAAAAAAAAATGATTTTGGGATTCAAAATTTTAATTTTAATTAAATATTGATTGTTTATTAATATTTAATTAAAACACAAAAAATTGATAAAAGCAATAAAATAATTGAAAATCCTTGAAAATGGAAATTGCTTTAAATGTTTTTTTGATTTTATGTTTCAAAATTTGAAATTAATTAAATATTGATTTTATTTGATATTTAATTAATTAACCAAAAAATTAAAAAAATAAAAAATAAAAAATTGGAAAATTTTGAGGAATGAGAAACTTTTTCATGAAGACACAGTGCTCAAATTAGCAGATTCTAAAAAGTGAGCAAAAACACAGACAAGTGGCAAAGGATCTTTTGAAAAATAGGGCAACTACCTAATTTTAGCCTGTAGTCTTTAAAGCAGCTTTTCAAGTTTTTGAGAGGCTATAAGAGAAGGCTCTATTCATTTCAATCTCACACAAATCGAGAGAGCATTCTTGAGAAGAGAGAAAAGGATTATTTCCTGGGAAGTGTGGAAGTTATTTTCGTGAAAGGGGGATTTATTTTCAGTAAGTGGGAAGGATTGTGCAAATTCTCAGGAGAAAGAAATTTCCTATTCCAAGGAAAAATCTAGAAACTTCTAAATTTCTGAATCTTCTTTTCTGGAGAAATTATTTTAGTTTATGTTTTCCTGCATGCTCTTATGTATGTTTATTTTCTATTTTGCAGGAGAGCAAGATGGCAGAACCTAGTGGAACAAACATGACCAGGAGGACGCTGATAAAGAATGAGCAAAGTAGATTTTATCCAGAGTCCAGGATCATGTTAAAATTGTCAAAAGTTAGCGATACCAACCTTGGAGGACTAGACCTAAATGAATTCCATAGAAGGATGCTTGGTTATAAAGAGCATCATCCGACACACTTAGCCAGCCAGATTGTGACTAGTTTCATGGTGGCTACAGCTGGATTCCCTCCTACCTTCCAACATCTTGAATTGATCATGGAGTGTGCAAGGCACTACCAGGTGAGAGACAGAACAATCAGGGATGCTGATGGAAAGTTGCTTGTAGACCTTTCTCCACTAGCTATTTTAGAGACCTTCGGAATTCCTTCCTCTTAGAGATTGGTAATAAAAACTAGGGACCAAGAAGAAAGAGTCTTCACTACCAGATTCCAGTATTGTGAAGAGATCATCAATAACAAGTGGTTGAGAAAGAATAGATCTCATTTTTCCAAGCTACCCAAAGAGCTAGTATGGCTAGATTTCCACCATGAGTATAGTGACATGATAATGATGTCGAGTAGGATTTTTGGCCTACCTCAGTCTTATCTCTTTGAGAGTTAGATGTGGTACTTTATTGACCAGGTAGTCGAAGAACATAATCATGTGGATTGGGCAGGGTTGATCAGTGACAACCTAAGTGAGAAACTAGAAAGCTTGGAGCAAACAAAGAAATTCTACATGAGTTCATACCTCGTCTACATGTTGGCATGGGCAATAAGATATGAAGGACTGAGATGCAAGGGAGTAATTCAGAGTAGAACTCAACAGTTCAAAGTATATGATTGCTATCCTCAATTGCATCTGCATGCAATTGATGATTATGCCCGAGTCAATGATGCATTTTCAATGCGTATTGTGCGAACTTTACAAAAGAAGTTGGATGTGAGACTGTTAGAGGAAGCCATAAAATTGGTGGAGGAATACGGGGCATGGTTCATTTAGTTTCCTACTTTTTCCTACATTAGACTTCAAGGATTCTCAGGGAAACCATACAAGCTTCCTAAGTATCTGACAAATAAAATGGTCCTGCTAGAGATCACCCGACAATTGACCGTCTACGAGAAGATTTAGAAAGGAAAGAAGAAATTGGGACTTGATTTTCCAATTTCCATAGGCAAGGATGAAGTTGAATTGTGTCCATGTCTAAAGGCTGCTGAGAAGTCTCATGAGGAATTTTCATTCTTTCATCTTCCTCTATATATAGAAAGGCTAAAGTTTGATCCTTACAACAAGATATGGTCAGTGGCTAGGATCAAATATCAAAATATGGCACACCTTGAAGACTTTTGGGCAAATGCTGTAGATGAGCACGAAGTGAAGAAAATAATGCATTCCAAGTTTCCACTGAATCTAATCAGAGCATGCAAGACTTTTCATATTCCTGACCAAATGGAGGAAGGATTAAATGTGGTCTAGAAAGGATACTGCCCCAAAAAGAGAGAAATTAGTGCCTATGATTGGTCAAGAAAAGAAGTTCTAGACCATGACACTTTGTCAAGACCAGTCTTGGATTTCACAAGGTACTAGATTGGGAGGCATTTAAGCTAGGTGGCTGTACCAAAGGAACAATGGACATACCAGCCGATGGGTCATCAAACACTAAGGGATGAAAGACCGAGGCAGCCATAAGGAAGAGTAATGGAAGAGGGACAAATTCCATCAAGTAGTAAAGAACTCAAAAAAGATAAGGGTGTTTATCAGGAAATACATGAAAAAAGGAAGTTGGACCTCCATAATGAAGAGCCACAATAGAAAAGGTAGAGGTCTATAGATGTGCCATCCTCACCTAGCCAGACTCCTAGTGTACAAGAGATAGGAACTTTCACTAGGGAGGAAACAGATATCACTAGGAGAATGATGGAGCAGGACCACATAAATAGGTCAGTTCAGGATAGGCTAAGTACCAGTGCTAATGAAAGGTTTCCATGAAGAGGGGGTAGAGAGGAGGATATCACCACTGAGGAGAGTCTTAGTACACTGCTAGAAAGAGAAATGATGGAAGAGGAAGTTCCTAGAATAGTGACAGAGGTCCCTATAGTAGAAGAAAGATCTCCGACAATGGAAGTTGTAGCACCTATGGAAATGATAGAAAGTCCAAGGGCTTAGGAAGAAATTGATATTAGGATAGTCCATGAACAAGATTAGTTGACAGTGTAGAAAGATCAGGACACAGATGTTCCAGAATGGCTGAGACAGAGGATTCAAAGGAGCTAGGAAAAGGAGATTGACCCAGCGACTGAATTGAAGGAAATCCTAGATCAAGCCAACTGATTACATGAAAAAGGAAAGGAAAAGAGGTTCACAAAGATTATCCAAGGAGAAACTAGAGCTAGGATCCTATAGGTTGCAACACCAATGGTAGATAATAAAAAGGATTAGATTGCTCCTGAAGAATACAATGTAACTGAAGTTGACTTAGGTCATGCATCTAGGGCACAAGTCATGGAGGATTTTGATGACTCCACACAGGCTATGAAAGACAAAATGAAGAAGCTTGAGGAGAAGTATCGGAGGCAGAAAGGTGAAATTAAAGCCCTATGTGATTACATAAGCAGTGTGTTGCATCTAGTCAGTGAGAAAGATCCATCATTCGTTCCTCCAGTTGTCCCTATAGAGTTTGTTGAAGGAATAGATAGAATCAGGTGGATTGCACAAGGAGCAGAGGTTTGGATGGATGGCATCTGAAATGAGGCCTACAAACACGCCTAGGATTTGGTAAAGATAAATAATAGAGCACTTTCCATTCTTTCTTGAATTTACTGTATGGAGGGATCTTGGGAGGATGAAAACATCTATAGAGATGAGGTAATCACAGAGTTGTACGAGCTGATGGAGACACCTAGTGAGAAACTGATTGATGTCAGGGTTGTTAGAGAGGGTGAAGCATATGACTTTTCTAGGTGGTATGGAGTAGTGGTGTTGGCCAAGGAAATGTTTGAGTATTTCATTAAGGAATCCACTCGACTGAAGGAAGTGGCTAATAATATCTAGTAGGAGGTTTCCAATAATGTTGCCTCACTTTTATCACAAAGGCTCACTCAAGAAGAGATAACTCTAGGCAACCTGAAGAGAAAGTTGGAGGAGTCCTCTCAGTTGGTCTTTTTCACAAAGGATGATTACGAGAACCTTTCCATATTCTCAAATGATATGCATTCCGCTCAGGACTTGGTACCAAATTGGGATGATAGTTTGAAGAAGTCTGAGCGAGCAATGGTCACCTTGTAATTCAAGCAAGAATCGACACCCAGTGTTAGTGTGGAAGAATTGGAAACAGTGCTAGATACATTCCAAGCATTCAAGCAGATAGGTCAAAGATAGGATAGCGGGTGCATTTAATGCATAGTGGGAGCATGTAGTGGTCATTTATTGTACCTCATCTTCCTTCTGAGTGTGCATGCATAGTGGGCATTTATTACCCACTATAGTAGTGGATTCTTTATGCATTGATGTAGATTCCTTTTCTGTGCCCTAACCCTAATTAGGGCTGAGGTGGCAAGATCTAGGCCATCGGTTATTGTTTTGATCCAGGCCTTTCATTGTTTTCAAGGACCTATATAAAGGCCTCTTCTTCTCATTTGTAAGGGAGTGAATTTTGAGATTGTTGCTTATGGGCTATTGAGACAATAAAATTTTCATTGAAGTGTGGTGATCATTTGATGTGTCTTAATGCTTGCTTGGTCTCATTATTCTCTCAATTAGATTAACTTTAGTAGATGAAGTGTTGTGATTGTTTTTGGAGAATATGATGATGTTTTGATGATTTTCTCATGGTTCATACTTTTAATGTTTTAGTGATTCTAAATCATCGTGTAAAGTTATCCTGAACCCCTTATCCATGTGCTTAAATTCAATCATTCATACAAACCCCTTGAAGATTGCACCGGTCTACGTGTAGTTGTAGCTTGACTTGGTGAAGCATGAATTGGTAATTGAGAAACTCATCCATCAACATACTTCCTTGGCTATCATTACCCTTAGGATTAGATTAGGATCGCCAAACCCTAAACCCTTTTCATTTCTGCATATCCGGTGAAACCCCCAAAAATAGTACTTAATTGAAAATATTTTGATAGTACCCATATCCATCATGACATAAAGGATTGAAAAATGTAATGCCCCTTGTGATCATCAGCAAATCATATCAACACCAAGCATATCCATGAGTCAAGGAACCTTGGAGTTATCACATGATATTTTTGCAATCTTAGCGTATGCGATACTTTGTTCAAGAGAGGATAGGATATTTTGGTATTTTTTTCTACTATTTGGTGAGTCATAAAGAACACATCAACATACTGTCTGAAAGTTATAGTCATTTTTCAATCAGTATATATATCAGCACTTTAGAGGTAACTCAATTACTTACCAAATTCAAAATTTGACAGCAATTATATCAATAGAAAGCTGATAATCTCCTTAAGATACCTTTTTCGTTTCATCAAATTCGGGTGAAAAAAAATTGTTAGCTACATGGTTAAAGTCTAGAACTCAGAGAAATAGGGGGAAATTTTTTTTTGAGACATTTCAATAGTTGACCATGTAGGTTTGGTGAACAAAGCAATATCGAGCCTAATCGGGTACTCGATATTGTCCTGTACCCAATATTTTTGGGTACCCAAAAATGCCGACAGAATTTTGATTTTTCACTTTTCCTCCCCTTTCTCCCTCCCATTTCTCCATCCTTCATATATTATATTATATATCAAAAACTATATATTAGATATGTATTAGATTATATATTATATATATTATATATTATATAATATCAATTATATTAAATATTATATAATATACATTTTACATTAAATATTATTTAATAAATATTAATATTAAATGTTAAATTATATATTATTTTATATATATAATATATTAATATGTATTTTACAACTATGTACGAAAGGTTGGAAGATTGCAAAAAAATCATGGATGGCCATTGAAAGAAGCAAAGGAAATCAATCAGCCATTTAAAACATTCATGGGTAGCCATTGAGGAAGAGAGAGAGAGTGAGAAGGTGCCAAGGGATGAGAGAGGAAGAGAGAGAGAGAGAGAGAGAGAGAGAGAGAGAGAGAGAGAGAGAGAGAGAGAGAGAGAGAGAGAGAGAGAGAGAGAGAGAGAGAGAGAGAGAGAGAGAGAGAGTAGGAGAGAGAGAGAGAGACAAGGGGATGGGGAGAGAGGAGAGAGATAGAGAAGGGGAAGAGGAGAGAGAGAGAGAGAGAGAGAGAGAGAGAGAGAGAGAGAGAGAGAGAGAGAGAGAGAGAGAGAGAGAGAGAGAGAGAGAGAGAGAGAGAGAGGGAGTAGGAGAGAGAGAGAGACAAGGGGATGGGGAGAGAGGAGAGAGATAGAGAAGGGGAAGAGGAGAGACAGAGAGAGAGAGAGAGAGAGAGAGAGAGAGAGAGAGAGAGAGAGAGAGAGAGAGATACAAGGGGATGGGGAGAGAGGAGAGTGATAGAGAAGGGGAAGAGGAGAGAGAGAGAGGGGGGGGGAAGGGTAGAGAGTATGAAAGAGAGAGAAGGGGAAGGATAACCAATTCATTACAATATTAATCAATAAGGAGCAAGGCAAACTTAAATAATATCATAGCATGCATTAGAAATCCAAATTCTAATTACCTGAGTTTTAAGCAGAGTGAGTAAGGTCCTAGATAGGGACATTATAGATCCACACATTGTTCAATAGATACCTCTAAGAACCCACATACATGGGAGTAGGTTTGAAGTAAGACTAAGATTGTTTATCGGTTCAAAAATATTACTGTGCTGTACTTTTGATTAACATCCAATGATTAGATGTGAAATTGACAAATTTGATTATATTACCACAGGTTCTATTTCAAATTCTAGAAAAAATGTATATTTGACATATGTTCATAAATTTCAGTCAACACCATTTTAAAATAACACATCAGTTTATATTTACACATTGAGAATATCATCAATAAGAATTGAACTAAAATTGACATAGGTCATAGGAAATAAATTCCCCAGCTATTTGTTGTCTTCTACATTTTGAGTTTCTTATTACAATCAAGAGAAGAATATTACCCTCCAAATGGTTTTGGACAGTAACATTTGTACTTCTTCTTTACAAATATTTCTTCCCTCATCTTGCTACCTATTGATACTGACAAAGTGAATCTAGGCATTTATGCCATGTAATGGGAGAAAAATGGTTTCCTAATTGATATGTGTCTAAATAATACATGCAAGAACCTTTTCTTTGATATTGCTCACTAACCCTTTACAACAGAAAATGTTTACAAAAATTGGCATGTACTTGCATGAGGACATTATATATTATAGAAATCCCACACAGAAGCAGTTGTCAAGCCACTCAAAAAGTAGTAACTAATAGTAAGTGGGATAATGCAGATGGTTTAATAAACCACTATCTTCTTTACTCAAGCAACATGTGGTTCATCTGCTCGATTGGGGCATGTTTGGGGATAGACAGTCTCCATTTAAACTCAACTCTCTAGAAGCAGTTATATTTGTCAGTGGAGGAGATACACCCATTGGATCTACAATAACTTTATGCTCACTGGAATTTCCATTTCTCTTCAATTGGGATACTCTTTCCAAAATTTCATCTACCCTTTTACCAATTTGGGAAATCAATGGATCTATTTGTCGACCTCCAAGGTGTTGGTCACCTAAACAAGAACCTTGAGATGAATCAGGAACTTCTCTATGAAATAGATTAGTACCTTGAGAAGATCTCCACTTGTCAGCTGAATTAAAACCTTGGACCATAGATGGCTACCCTTGTCAAATGAGGAGTGAGACTGCCTTGCCAAAGGTGGCAATGAACTTACATTTGAGGGATAATGCCCAACATGAGTAACCTAGTTTCCCAAGTCCCGTAAATGCAAGGCCATTGATGAATAGGCATTTCTAATAGAAATATTTGTGGTGCTAGAATGAAGTGCATGACCAAATTATTTGCATGCTAATGAACCAATTTGAGGCTTCATTTCACATTGCTCTATGGATAATTCCATAGCACTTGTTACTTCTCTATCTTAATTTTTTGTGTCAGTGTACATGTGGACTGAAGAGCTTCTGTCACTACTTGAGCTACTAGCAGATGGTGAGTACTCATCATCATCATCATCTGACATAGGCTCACATGCATATCTTACTTCTTTCCTTTGTCACTTTCCCCTTCCTAGCTCTTCTTCCTTATCTATAACTTCTATCATGGGTTCAAGAAGCTCTTCCCACTCTTTCCTATTAATATGCAAATATTTTTTTCCATAACAGTATTTTCTTCATATATTATGATATTGATCCAATTTGATGCACCTTCTCTATTTAATCCATACTTCCCTTTCATTTCACTTTCTTTGCTCATTTTGCACGTCATAGGCCAAGATTTGATAGCGTGTATGACCTTGGTACTATTGGCATTAATGATAAATTTTACCTTTTAAAGCTATTAATTTTTTGTCATTTTTCCTGTATGATGCTTTTGTATATGAATTGTGGATATTCTTTGGGAAATTTTTCATTTTTTCCTGTAGGATGTCTTTGTATACAAATTTTGGAGAATCCCTGTTAAAGAGTAGGTAAGGATGGCTAAGCCAAGTTCATCAGAGAGGGAGAGGACTAAATTGAGAGAGCAAAGGCGGAGAGAAATAAGGACAAAAATATTTCAGGGCTTGTAGAAATATGGAAATTATAAACTTCCTCCCAAAGAAGAAATTAATGAATTTTTTCGTGCCTTAGCACAAGAAGCCGTTTGGATTGTTGAAGCTTCTGGTACTACATATAGAAATGCGGTATGTATTTTTGGCCTAAATTTTATTTTTCATTTCTTTTAGGTCTTTAAAGGTGGCCAGCTAAATCTTTGTATTAAATGTTAGGAAATGCATGAAAATAATATGATTCCAAGCACGAGCATGAGTCCCTACAGGGGCATAGTTGTGCCTTTTACAGGCACCGTAAACCCTAGCTACGTAAAAATGGAGGCTTTGAAGAATAGTTCACTGGAGGTGCAGAGAGAGATAGAGGGAGAGAGGGAGAGGGAGAGAGAGAGAGAGACCCCTATGAAATCCTATGGACCCCTATGAAGTCCCCATGACCCCTATGGAGACATTGGAACCCTCAAGTGTGTCCTAAGGGGTCCTACGACCCATTTGGACACACTTGAGTGTTTAAATGTGTCAAAAGGGGTCATGGGGACTTCCTAGGGGTCCCAGTATGCCTTATCATGTGTTAGGACCCCTAAGAAGTCCCCATGATGCCTATGGACACATTTGACACATCAAGTGTTTCTTAAGGGGTCCTACGACCCCTTTAGACACACTTCAGTGTTCAAATGTGTCAAAAGGGGTCATGCCTAGACTTCCTAGGGGTCCTAGTACGTACTATCATGTGTTAGGACCCCTAGGAAGTCCGCATGACCCTTATGGACACATTGGAATGCTCAAGTGTGTCTTAAGGGGTACGACCCCTTTGGACACACTTAAGCATTTAAATGTGTCAAAAGGGGTCATGGGGACTTCCTAGGGGTCCCAATATGCCTTATCACATGTTAGGACCCCTAAGAAGTCCCCATGACCCCTCTGGACACATTTGACACATCAAATGTTTCTTAAGGGGTCCTATGACCCCTTCAGACACACTTGAGTGTTCAAATGTGTCAAAAGGGATCATGCTCAGACTTCCTAGGGGTCCTAGTATGCCTTATCATGCATTAGGACCCCTAGGAAGTCCGCATGACCCCTATGGACACATTGGAATGCTCAAGTGTGTCTTAAGGGGTCCTACGACCCCTTCAAACACACTTGAGCATTCAAATGTGTCAAAAGGGGTCATGGGAACTTCCTAGGGGTCCTAGTATGCCTTATCATGCGTTAGGACCCCTAGGAAGTCCGCATGACCCCTATGGACACATTAGAATTCTCAAGTGTGTCTTAAGGGGTCCTATGACCCCTTCGGACATACTTGAGTGTTCAAATGTGTCAAATGGGGTCATGGGGACTTCCTAGGGGTCCTAGTATGCCTTATCACGTGTTAGGACCCCTAGGAAGTCCACATGACCCCTATGGACACATTTGAATGATCAAGTGTGTCTTAAGGGGTCCTACAACCCCTTTAGACACACTTGAGCATTCAAATGTGTCAAAAGGGGTCATGGGGACTTCCTAGGGGTCCTAGTGCACCTTATCATGTGTTAAGACCCCTAGGAAGTCTTCATAACCCCTATGGACACATTAGAATGCTCAAGTGTGTCTTAAGGGGTCCTAATACCCCTTCAAACACACTTGAGCATTCAAATGTGTCAAAAGGGGTCATGGGGGCTTCCTAGGGGTCCTAGTACACCTTATCATGCGTTAGGACCCCTAGGAAGTCTGCATGACCCCTATGGACATATTGGAATGCTCAAGTGTGTCTTAAGGGGTCCTATGACCACTTCAGACACACTTGAGGGTTCAAATGTGTCAAAAGGGGTCATGGGGACTTCCTAGGGGTCCTAGTACACATTATCACATGTTAGGACCCCTAGGAAGTCTGCATGACCCCTATGGACACATTGGAATGCTCAAGTGTGTCTTAAGGGGTCCTACGACCCCTTCAAACACACTTGAGCATTCAAATGTGTTAGAAGGGGTCATGGGGACTTATTCAGTATTGTCAGACCGCCGACATTAGAAGGAGTCTATAGAAAAATCCTGGGCTGGATACTTTCAAGAGGACTTGGGTTGAAACTGTCTATCATCAAATCAACTGTGCAAGTATTTTTTTTAATACATTATATACATTAGTATATATATTAAATACATTAGTATATAATATTAATATTAATATATATATATATATATATATATATATATATATAGATATACCCCATTTTATATGTAAAAGTTCAATTTTTTCATTTGCTCCCGCCCTTTTTTTCATCTGCCTAGAAATATCAGGTACCCAATTTTTGACTGGTCATATTTGACCAAAATATTCCTTATCCCCACAGACCAGAGAAGCATGGGATTTCAAACTTTTTCATGGGTTGCAAGAAAAAAAAATGTGATTTGGGGCCCATTTTTTGTTTTTTGTCAACTTGTGGTCTCACCATGGGAAGCAGCAGTTGTCGAAAGGCTAAATGGAAGAGGAAGGTGATGAATGAAGAAATTCAAGCATATAGGGAAAAAGAGAGGGAAAATCACCGAAGAAGGAGAGAAGGTATGTTAAACATTAATCAAGGTGACCCTATAAATGTAGTTGCAAGTGAAGAGGATTTTGAATTTGAAAATAATATGGAAATTAATTTTGTGAATGAAAATGTAGATTTGGGGAATGACAATGAATGGAATGAAGATGAAAATGCACAGTTGGAGATTGAAAATGTAAACTTGGGGAATGAAAATGTTTCACAAGAACCACATGAACGTTACACATCTCTGAATTATATGCGAAATGAAATCTCTTGCAATATAGATAATCAATCTTCAAATTCGAGGCTTTCAAGAACACCTAAATGGTTAATTGAAATTGAGGAGAAGATTATGAATAATTGGGAAGGAAAGAGGTCACATAGAACCATTAGGTTGTGGGCTTCAAGACTTTATGATCAATTTTTTGGAAACAAGACATTGGTTGAGCAATGTCAAATTTTTATGCAGTTGTTAAAGATGCAAAAGATGAGACCTGTGCTTGTGAAATTGAAGATTTGTGTGAACAAGAAAATAGAGAGAAATGCCATTGTTGTGAAGAATATTTTCAGTGCTCTCAATAGCATTGGGAAGACTAGTAGAGAAAAAGACAAGAGAGTTTCTCGGAGGGTTATTACAACCTCCTTAGTAAGTCATTAGTTGAGAAAGGCTCGTTTGATGAGACAAACTTGTGTTGACTTCAATATAGACCATAAAAATTTGGGTAGAGCACTTGCAAGAAGAGAAAGACTTGATGATCCACTTCAAATTGATACCTGGGCTTATGGTGGGAGACTTCCACATTTCGATAAGAAGCTAACAGATTTTGTCAAGGATGAAATTCAAGAATTTTGGGATGCTAACTCAAGAGTGTCACAAAATGTGAAGGATGTCTTGAAGTTGAGAGTTGGCAATCAAGACCACACTCCACATCCTAAACATTATGTGGAGGTAAGTGAAACAATGCTGTATAAAAAATTTTGTGAGACACATCCAACATTGAAAATATCACAAAGGTCTTTTGAATCCGTGAAGCCATTTTTTTGTGTACCCCTTAAGATTTGAAATACATGTTGTTGCAAATATCATGTTGAGTTTTCAATACATCATGAATTATTACAGTCCATTCATTTTACTTTGCATACTAATGAAATTCTAGAGGATTGTGGTGCAAGTGGTTTTCCCAAATCATCAAGAGACTTGCTAGATCAATTTTTATGTCATAGAGATTATGGTTGTTTATTTTATAAAAAAGATTTCTTAAATGCCAAGTGCTCAGAATGTGGTGGTTTGTCCAAGTTTAGAACATTTTTTCATGAGGGTTTGGAACACAATTTTGGAAAGACACTCATCCAAAAAAAGGTATATGAAACAGTGAAATATACATTGAAGAGTGGAGGTGAAGGCTATAGATGTGAGTTAGTTGCAAAAGTATACAATGCTGCTGATTTTATCTCAGATTTCAAGACATCTTTTTTACAAGTATGCAAGGCATAGTCACAGGTCTCGATGGTTGGATCAACAATTCAGGACGTGTAAGGACACTTTCCCCATTGGAACTATTATATCCATTGTAGAATTTGTGGAGAACTATACATTGCAGCCCCAAAATGAGACTCAAGCTCAATATTACAATTCCATTCAGGTTGCTATTTTTGTACACATCACATATAGGCATTCCCCTGATAGCACAAAAGATGAGTGAAAGATAATCAGAGAGTACCTTTTTTATATGAGCGACAACATGTCTCACTCTCATGAGTTTGTTCAACATTGTTTCCATAACTATTTTGACTTCTTGTAGGACAATGGTATTGCTATGGATAGGCATCTCATTTGGTCAGATAATTGCACCAGTCAATTTAAGAATGCCAGAATGTTTTATTGGTTGTGTAGAATGCATGTAGAGAGAGGTGTACCTCATATTTGGAGTTTTTTTTATTTAGGGCATGGGAAAGGGGAGCATGATGGAGCAGGTGTGTGTGTGAAGAGAGCTCTAGTTAAGGAGCAATTGAGGATTTTAGGTGTTGTACTTCTTGATGCTTGTTCTATTGTTGATTGGTGTACTTTAGCATTGTCACAGGGGGGACTCTTGATTCTACAGTGCATAGATTGTTTTGGTTGGTTGAGGAGGGAACTATAGGAGATAGATTGGATTGTCAAACAATGAAAGACTCTTCAAAAATGCATTCATTTTGAAGCTCCAATAGCAGTACAAGGACCATTTGGACACGAGAGTTGGCTTGTTTTTGCCCCGTGTGTTTTCAGTATGATTGGGATCATTGTGATTCAAGTGAGTGGGTGGATACATGGGTTCCATAGTATCTAACTCCTTTATCTTTGACACTCTCTATAAGAAATGATGACATGGACACTTCAGTTGAGTATGACCATCTTTTAGATCTTCTGAAGCCAGGATATGTGTTTGCATTGGTTGCACCGTAGGGTAATGATGAGAGGTCAGATTATTGGTTAGCACATTGTGTATGAGGTAAATAGAAGCTTTTACAACCAATGATAGATGGTGATGGGTTCACATATCCTGCTAGTTCAGTTGTTGTTGCGGGAACATGGCTGCGAATATACATGATTAGAAAGAATGGAATTCCCGCATTTGAAGACTATGAGAAGCACAACTATTCTCATGTATTCACACCTTGTTATAGCAACAAATGTCAAGTTTTCAAAGAATCAAGGAAGACCAAGATAAAATAACTTTGGACTATTAGTACTACTGATCATGAAGCACTATTGGAGACCCTGAAGCAAAGAGATGACCCTTCAAGAACACTTGACCTAGGTAATAAGTTAACTTAGTGCATTGTTTTCTAAGTTCGTAAGCTTAATTTCAATACATTAATTTTACCTTTCTAGATTGTATTTTGAGTCAATAAACTTGGTTTTGTATGTGGATTGTAACTTGTGTAGGATCACCTATGAAGACACCTACAGTCACCATGGATCCAATTAGAGATAGAAAGACAAAAGGATCCTTAATGGTTAATTGAGATCTTTTGAAGTCTATAATGGCAATTGTAACAATCAATTTGATTTAAAAGTTAAATGTCCTAGAAATATTGATAAGGACTTATGACCAAAATCATGAATGGGTGGCCAATAGTTCCAACAAGGGATCTTACATGTCATTTACTTATGTCATTTTCATGGTTTGAATTCTTACATTTTTTTATTGTTGTTTCTAAAGCTTTAAGGATATTAGTTTTTATTCATTTCAAACAATCTCTAGAAGTTAAACCTCAAACATAATAAGCAGAATATTAAAAATAATTGAATTTTAATAGAGTGTTGATTGGCTTAATCATGATTAGTTTCAAAGTTCAAATTTCAAACATACCACTAATAGTCATTGCAACGCAACTGGGTCAAGAAAAGAAGTGTGCATGCTTTCCCCATTTGGGTCTTCTCTTTTTTTAGAATGAAAATCTAATTGTTTCCACTACAAACAAGGACATGTTCCCAAGGACTACTTACTCAATCTTTAAAACACAACTTCTTGTAGGATGCCCAGTGTACCATAATGCATTGTGTGTTTTATGTTCTGCAAGTGACTGCTTTCTGAGTTTTCACAGGAGAGTAAAAGGGTTAACTTTTTTGTTACTAAAAATAGTGTCGACTATAAGTTGGTGGTTCACTTTCATGACATTGTAAATGTGAGTGACAAACCCATTCTTCCCATGGAGTCACTAGAATGCTCACGACCACACTCGACCCAAGTGACCCAAGGTGCACTAAGCATGATTGGGAAGTGATCTTCTGAGGCTTGTATCTTGGACCTCATGAGAGGTATCAACAAATTATCAAGGGCTACAGGATCATGTTTTTGAGGTCTACAATAAACTCTATTAGTTTTGGGTTATTCGACTTCATTTTTATTTGGCAAGGTGATCTCAATCGATGCCAAAACTTGCAGTGAGGGTCAATTGAAAGTAGCTCAGCAGTGTATCTTTCAAACATCCATCTTGGAATTGAACCCTCTAGTCCATCAACTCTGATTGGTTGGGTAAACACCAATGACAACCCTGTTCCACCCACAGAGTCACTGGAACACTCACGACCACGCTTGACCCAAGTAACCCCAATGTGCACTAAGCACGATTGGGTAGAGATCTTTCGAGGCTCGTATCTCGAACCTCATGAGAGGTATCAAAAAACCATCAAGGGATACAAGATCATGTTTCTAAGGTCTACAATAACCTCTCTCAATTTTTGGTGATTCAATTTGTTTGCATTTGGCAAGGCGATCTCAGTCGATGTCAAAACTTGCAGTGAGGACAGTTGAAAGTAGCTCAGCAGTGTATCTTTCAAACCGTCTGTCCTGGCATCAAATCGTCTTCTCCATTAGCTTTGGTTGGCCGAGTGAACACCATTGACAACCCCATTCTACCCACGGAGTCACTAGAATGCTCACGACCATGCTTGGTACAAGTGACCCCAAGGTACACTAAGCACGATTAGGTAGTGATCTTATGAGGCTCGTATCTTAGACCCTCATGAAAGGTATCACCAAACCATTAGGGGCTACTTGATCATGTTTTTAAGGTCTACAATAATGTCTCTCAGTTTTGGGTGATTTGACTTCGTTTGTATTTGGTAACAAGATCTCAGTCAATGCCAAACTTGCAGTGAGGGTCAGTTGAAAGTAGCTCAGTAGTGTATCTTTCAAACTACCCATTCTGGCATTGAACCATCTACTCCATTAGCTCTAGTTGGCTAGGTAAATGCCACTGACAACCCCTTTCCACCACGGAGTCACTGGAATGCTCGCGACCACGCTCGACCCAAGTGACCCCAAGGTGCACTAAGCACGATTGGACAGTGATCTTTCAAGGCTTGTATCTCAGACCTCATGAGATGTATTGATAAACCATCAAGGGCTACGGGATCATGATTCTGAGGGTCTACAATAACCTCACTCAGTTTTGGGTGATTTGACTTTATTTGCATTTGGCAAGGCGATCTCAGTCGATGCCAAAACTTGTAAGAAGGGTCATTGAAAGTAGCTCTGAAGTGTATCTTTCAAACCATTCATCCTGGGATCAAACTATCTACTCCATTGGCTCTAATTGGTTGGGTAAATGCCAATGATTACCACCGTTCTACCCATGGAGTCATTGGAACACTCACGACCGCACTCGACCCAAGTGACCCCAAGGTGCACTAAGCATGATTGCGAAGCGATCTTCTGAGGCTCGTATCTCAGACCTCATGAGAGGTATCAAAAAATTGTTAGGGGCTACAAGATTTTGTTTCTGAAGTCTACAATAACCTCTCTCATTTTTGGGTGATTCGACTTCATTTGCATTTGGCAAAGCGATCTCAGTTGAGCCAAAACTTGCAGTGAGGGTTAGTTGAAAGTAGCTCAGTAGTGTATCTTTTAAACCGTCCATCCTAGAATCAAACCATCTACTCCATTGGCTTAGGTTGGCCAAGTAAACTCCACTAACAACCCATTCCACCCATGGAGTCACTGGAACGCTTGTGACCATGATTGACCCATGTGACCCCAAGGTGCACTAAGCAGGATTGGGCAGCGATCTTTCGAGGCTCGTATCTCAGACCTCGTGAGAGGTATTGACAAACCATCAGGGGCTACAAGATCATGATTTTGAGGTCTACAATAACTTCTCTAGGTTTTGGGTGATTTGACTTCGTTTGCATTTGGCAAGGCGATCTCATTCGATGCCAAAACTTGCAGTGAGTGTTAGTTGAAAGTAGCTCAATAGTGTATCTTTCAAACCGTTCATCCTGACATCAAACTGTCTACTCCATCAGCTCCGGTTGGCCAGGTAAATGCCCCTGACAACCCCATTCTACCACGGAGTCACTAGAACACTTGTGACCATGCTCGACCCAAGTGACCTAACAACACAATTGCTACATTTCTCTATGGATTTAGTAAACCCCAATATGATGAGTTATATACACAATGAGTATTACATAGTATTGAAACAATGTAGTACTAAGTGGCTCAAGTGAGTATATATAATGGTATGAAACATAAGAACATAGGAAATCTATAGAAGTTAAACCTCAAACATAATAAGCTCCATGAACAGGGTATTCTAGAGTAAAGAAAAACAAATGTAACTTCAACAAGATATAATTTAAATCATAATGATAATCATAGTCAAGATATAACTTCACCATTCAATTCCATAAACATGAATAATAAATATGTGTACAAAAGATGACGCCAAATATAACATAAATATGAACATATTCTATATATAGAAAGTCTCAAAATGTATCAAAAGTATCTCCATATACAAATATGGCACATGCCATTTCAAAATGTCTACAAAATTAATGTTTCAAGGTGTACAATGTGGCATATATGCCATCTCAAAATGTGTCAACTGGCATC